>OY726522.1:1022607-1428616 GCA_963383655.1 Bathymodiolus septemdierum | reverse complement strand
TTAGAGAAGATTTTTGTATAGAGAGTACTACATGTACCATTGAGAGACAATTAGTAACAGTTACCTAAGAACAACAGAGACTGAGTAGAGAAGATTTTTGTATAGAGAGTACTACATGTACCATTGAGAGACAATTAGTAACAGTTACCTAAGAACAACAGACTGGTAGAGAAGATTTTTGTATAGAGAGTACTACATGTACCATTGAGTGACAATTAGTAACAGTTACCTAAGAACAACAGACTGGTAATATTTAGAGAAGATTTTTGTATAGAGAGTACTACATGTACCATTGAGTGACAATTAGTAACAGTTACCTAAGAACAACAGACTGGTAGAGAAGATTTTTGTATAGAGAGTACTACATGTACCATTGAGTGACAATTAGTAACAGTTACCTAAGAACAACAGACTGGTAGAGAAGATTTTTGTATGGAGAGTACTACATGTACCATTGAGTGACAATTAGTAACAGTTACCTAAGAACAACAGACTGGTAGAGAAGATTTTTGTATAGAGAGTACTACATGTACCATTGAGTGACAATTAGTAACAGTTACCTAAGAACAACAGACTGGTAGAGAAGATTTTTGTATAGAGAGTACTACATGTACCATTGAGTGACAATTAGTAACAGTTACCTAAGAACAACAGACTGGTAGAGAAGATTTTTGTATAGAGAGTACTACATGTACCATTGAGTGACAATTAGTAACAGTTACCTAAGAACAACAGACTGTTAGAGAAGATTTTTGTATAGAGAGTACTACATGTACCATTGAGAGACAATTAGTAACAGTTACCTAAGAACAACAGACTGGTAGAGAAGATTTTTGTATGGAGAGTACTACATGTACCATTGAGAGACAATTAGTAACAGTTACCTAAGAACAACAGACTGGTAGAGAAGATTTTTGTATGGAGAGTACTACATGTACCATTGAGAGACAATTAGTAACAGTTACCTAAGAACAACAGACTGGTAGAGAAGATTTTTGTATGGAGAGTACTACATGTACCATTGAGAGACAATTAGTAACAGTTACCTAAGAACAACAGACTGTTAGAGAAGATTTTTGTATAGAGAGTACTACATGTACCATTGAGTGACAATTAGTAACAGTTACCTAAGAACAACAGACTGGTAGAAAAGATTTTTGTATAGAGAGTACTACATGTACCATTGAGAGACAATTAGTAACAGTTACCTAAGAACAACAGACTGGTAGAGAAGATTTTTGTATAGAGAGTACTACATGTACCATTGAGTGACAATTAGTAACAGTTACCTAAGAACAACAGACTGTTAGAGAAGATTTTTGTATAGAGAGTACTACATGTACCATTGAGTGACAGTTAGTAACAGTTACCTAAGAACAACAGACTGTTAGAGAAGATTTTTGTATAGAGAGTACTACATGTACCATTGAGTGACAGTTAGTAACAGTTACCTAAGAACAACAGACTGGTAGAGAAGATTTTTGTATAGAGAGTACTACATGTACCATTGAGTGACAATTAGTAACAGTTACCTAAGAACAACAGACTGTTAGAGAAGATTTTTGTATAGAGAGTACTACATGTACCATTGAGTGACAGTTAGTAACAGTTACCTAAGAACAACAGACTGGTAGAGAAGATTTTTGTATAGAGAGTACTACATGTACCATTGAGAGACAATTAGTAACAGTTACCTAAGAACAACAGACTGGTAGAGAAGATTTTTGTATGGAGAGTACTACATGTACCATTGAGAGACAATTAGTAACAGTTACCTAAGAACAACAGACTGGTAGAGAAGATTTTTGTATAGAGAGTACTACATGTACCATTGAGAGACAATTAGTAACAGTTACCTAAGAACAACAGACTGTTAGAGAAGATTTTTGTATAGAGAGTACTACATGTACCATTGAGTGACAGTTAGTAACAGTTACCTAAGAACAACAGACTGGTAGAGAAGATTTTTGTATAGAGAGTACTACATGTACCATTGAGAGACAATTAGTAACAGTTACCTAAGAACAACAGACTGGTAGAGAAGATTTTTGTATAGAGAGTACTACATGTACCATTGAGTGACAATTAGTAACAGTTACCTAAGAACAACAGACTGTTAGAAAAGATTTTTGGTGGCTCTGTGCAGAATGACATGATTTATGTTTTATATTACAAGTTTGTTCTTGTTGTGGTTACAAGTGAAACACTGCTGAACACAACAATCAATCAATCAATCAGTAAATGTGTATTGTGATCTATAACATTATCTGTTTTTCACAAGCAATAGAACATAAAACAGTTGCATAAAATGCACAAAAAATGAAACAAAATCATTTTTATTTTATTATTTATTTGAAGATCTCCAGACCAAAGGCCATGTAATATTTTGTCATCTCAATATTTATCATCTGTCCTTAGTACAGCATTAAATTTTCACATTTTATTCTCATCTTAAATCATAGTGCCAACTTGAACTAAACTTGACTTTGAATATCCCTCAATATTACTTTTTATGCATTTTAGAAGTTAAGATTACCACAGGAAAAAGAAGGATATAGTGGAAAGGAATGCATGATTTTATCTTGTAGCAGGTCCACCAACTACAAGTTTATGTACACCATGTATGAGTTGTGTATTTGATATGTTCTGCTACAACCAGCAGATTAAGATTTATTCTACAACCAGCAGATTAAGATTTATTCTACAACCAGCAGATTAAGATTTATTCTTTTTAATGATTAGGATTATGGTGCTTAACACCACCATCAGCAATATTTCATTTATGTCGTGGCGTCAGAGAAAACCGAAGAATCCGGAGAATACCACAGACCTGCTGCAAGTCACTGACAAACTTATCACATAATGTTGTATCGAATACACCTCGGCTGAGTGGGATTCGAACTCACAACATTAGTAGTGATAGGCACTGATTGCATAGGTAGTTATAAATTCAACTACCATACGATCAGAACCACGATGGTCCTTTTTAATGATTTTATCAGTAATTCAACTGTTATAAATTTCAATCAAATTGTACAAAATGAGATGTGAATACATATATGTGTATTCCATTTTTATAGTAAAGAATAATAAAATCTTTTTTGATATTTCAGAAGGAGAAGTCAAATGTCAGTAGACTGTTTAATAAAATGCTACAGATACACAACAAGAAATCAGGTATTTCTTAGTCTTAAATTATACCGTGAAAAAAATCAAAAGTAAAGGAAAAATAAGTTTTATTGCTGTTCTTCATCTGGCAGTTAATGGTGACATTTCTCAGAACTCAACTCAAAGCCAGGCATATCATCATCATCAGATGCCCTCTTGATATTGTGTTGTCAGAGTGTAATATAGAAAGGTTGCCAGTCTGATGGGTCCTGTGTTTTGAGACTACCATGCTCCCTGCACATTAAAAACATGCTTTGTAGATTAAAATAAATAGGTGCATTGTATCCCTACAACTCTTATGTACCTACCTCCCATCACCACCCTCATTTCTGTATAGATCGTAGATACTCTATGTACCTACCTCCCATCACCACCCTCATTTCTGTATAGATCGTAGATACTCTATGTACCTACCTCCCATCACCACCCTCATTTCTGTATAGATCGTAGATACTCTATGTACCTACCTCCCATCACCACCCTCATTTCTGTATAGATCGTAGATACTCTATGTACCTACCTCCCATCACCACCCTCATTTCTGTATAGATCGTAGATACTCTATGTACCTACCTCCCATCACCACCCTCATTTCTGTATAGATCGTAGATGCTCTATGTACCTACCTCCCATCATCACCCTCATTTCTGTATAGATCGTAGATGCTCTATGTACCTACCTCCCATCACCACCCTCATTTCTGTATAGATCGTAGATGCTCTATGTACCTACCTCCCATCATCACCCTCATTTCTGTATAGATCGTAGATACTCTATGTACCTACCTCCCATCATCACCCTCATTTCTGTATAGATCGTAGATACTCTATGTACCTACCTCCCATCACCACCCTCATTTCTGTATAGATCGTAGATACTCTATGTACCTACCTCCCATCATCACCCTCATTTCTGTATAGATTGTAGATACTCTATGTACCTACCTCCCATCACCACCCTCATTTCTGTATAGATCGTAGATGCTCTATGTACCTACCTCCCATCACCACCCACATTTCTGTATAGATCGTAGATACTCTATGTACCTACCTCCCATCACCACCCTCATTTCTGTATAGATCGTAGATACTCTATGTACCTACCTCCCATCACCACCCTCATTTCTGTATAGATCGTAGATACTCTATGTACCTACCTCCCATCACCACCCTCATTTCTGTATAGATCGTAGATACTCTATGTACCTACCTCCCATCATCACCCTCATTTCTGTATAGATCGTAGATAATCTATGTACCTACCTCCCATCATCACCCTCATTTCTGTGTAGATCGTAGATACTCTATGTACCTACCTCCCATCACCACCCTCATTTCTGTATAGATCGTAGATACTCTATGTACCTACCTCCCATCACCACCCTCATTTCTGTATAGATCGTAGATACTCTATGTACCTACCTCCCATCACCACCCTCATTTCTGTATAGATCGTAGATACTCTATGTACCTACCTCCCATCACCACCCTCATTTCTGTATAGATCGTAGATACTCTATGTACCTACCTCCCATCACCACCCTCATTTCTGTATAGATCGTAGATACTCTATGTACCTATCTCCCATCACCACCCTCATTTCTGTATAGATCGTAGATACTCTATGTACCTACCTCCCATCACCACCCTCATTTCTGTATAGATCGTAGATACTCTATGTACCTACCTCCCATCATCACCCTCATTTCTGTATAGATCGTAGATACTCTATGTACCTACCTCCCATCACCACCCTCATTTCTGTATAGATCGTAGATACTCTATGTACCTACCTCCCATCATCACCCTCATTTCTGTATAGATCGTAGATAATCTATGTACCTACCTCCCATCATCACCCTCATTTCTGTATAGATCGTAGATACTCTATGTACCTACCTCCCATCACCACCCTCATTTCTGTATAGATCGTAGATACTCTATGTACCTACCTCCCATCACCACCCTCATTTCTGTATAGATCGTAAATACTCTATGTACCTACCTCCCATCACCACCCTCATTTCTGTATAGATCGTAGATACTCTATGTACCTACCTCCCATCACCACCCTCATAACTGTATAGATCGTAGATACTCTATGTACCTACCTCCCATCACCACCCTCATTTCTGTATAGATCGTAGATACTCTATGTACCAACCTCCCATCACCACCCTCATTTCTGTATAGATCGTAGATACTCTATGTACCTACCTCCCATCATCACCCTCATTTCTGTATAGATCGTAGATACTCTATGTACCTACCTCCCATCACCACCCTCATTTCTGTATAGATCGTAGATACTCTATGTACCTACCTCCCATCATCACCCTCATTTCTGTATAGATCGTAGATAATCTATGTACCTACCTCCCATCACCACCCTCATTTCTGTATAGATCGTAGATAATCTATGTACCTACCTCCCATCATCACCCTCATTTCTGTATAGATCGTAGATACTCTATGTACCTACCTCCCATCACCACCCTCATTTCTGTATAGATCGTAGATACTCTATGTACCTACCTCCCATCACCACCCTCATTTCTGTATAGATCGTAAATACTCTATGTACCTACCTCCCATCACCACCCTCATTTCTGTATAGATCGTAGATACTCTATGTACCTACCTCCCATCACCACCCTCATTTCTGTATAGATCGTAGATACTCTATGTACCTACCTCCCATCATCACCCTCATTTCTGTATAGATCGTAGATACTCTATGTACCTACCTCCCATCACCACCCTCATTTCTGTATAGATCGTAGATACTCTGTACCTACCTCCCATCATCACCCTCATTTCTGTATAGATCGTAGATAATCTATGTACCTACCTCCCATCATCACCCTCATTTCTGTGTAGATCGTAGATACTCTATGTACCTACCTCCCATCACCACCCTCATTTCTGTATAGATCGTAGATACTCTATGTACCTACCTCCCATCATCACCCTCATTTCTGTATAGATCGTAGATACTCTATGTACCTACCTCCCATCACCACCCTCATTTCTGTATAGATCGTAGATACTCTATGTACCTACCTCCCATCATCACCCTCATTTCTGTATAGATCGTAGATACTCTATGTACCTACCTCCCATCACCACCCTCATTTCTGTATAGATCGTAGATACTCTATGTACCTACCTCCCATCATCACCCTCATTTCTGTATAGATCGTAGATACTCTATGTACCTACCTCCCATCACCACCCTCATTTCTGTATAGATCGTAGATGCTCTATGTACCTACCTCCCATCACCACCCACATTTCTGTATAGATCGTAGATGCTCTATGTACCTACCTCCCATCACCACCCTCATTTCTGTATAGATCGTAGATACTCTATGTACCTACCTCCCATCACCACCCTCATTTCTGTATAGATCGTAGATATTGTTGAACTTGTTTATATCCTGAAAATGCATGCAATATTTGCTGTTAGTCATTAAGCAACAATACAATACAATACAATAAGCTTTATTTAAAGTCAGAAAACGTCAAACATTACAACACAAGCTCTAATGAGCTTTTAAATCTGACATAAACCAATCAATTACTGATGTGCCCCCTTAAAAAAACCAGAACCATAAGAATTATCCCTCTTGGTACATTAATATCAAATTAACACTCTTAGCCTCCTTAGGGCCGTCGTTGTCGTGATCGTATGGTAGTTGGATTTACAACTACTTATGCAATCAGTGCCTATCACCACTGATGTTGTGAGTACGAATCCCACTCAGGCGAGGTGTACTCGATACCACAATATGTGATAAAGTTTGTCAGTGACTTGTGTCAGGTCGGTGGTTTTCTCCTGGTACTCGCGTTCTCTCCACCAATAAAACTGACCGCCATGATATAACTGAAGTATTGTTGAAAGTGGCGTTAAACACCATAACCCTACTCTACTTATTAGCCATCAGGCACTACATCTGTTCTTTCTATCTCACTGGTTTATCATAAAGATTATTAACAATGAGTTAAGTTATCTTACAAATACTGTCATCAGTATGCTAAACAAAATAATGACTACAGACACATAGCAAAAATCCCAGGTCATGAAGATATTTGTAAGAATATTTGAACCATACCAGAACAACAAATGAAAATTTATGATTTATTGTTTAAGAAGAGTTTGAAGATACCAAAGGGGTAATCAGAATCCATAAATCGAAGAAGGACAGACAACACAATGGCCAAAAGAAAAGAACAGACAACACAATGGCCAAAAGAAAAAGGACAAAAGGACAAACAATGATCTATAAAACACTACACATAAAACTACAGATCTAGTAACACGAACCACACTAATGTCACAAAATATAGATCTAGTAACACGAACCACACTAATGTCACATAAAACTACAGATCTAGTAACACGAACCACACTAATGTCACATAAAACTACAGATTTAGTAACACGTACCACACTAATGTCACATAAAACTACAGATCTAGTAACACGTACCACACTAATGTCACATAAAACTACAGATCTAGTAACACGAACCACACTAATGTCACAAAAAACTATAGATCTAGTAACACGAACCACACTAATGTCACATAAAACTACAGATTTAGTAACACGAACCACACTAATGTCACATAAAACTACAGATCTAGTAACACGAACCACACTAATGTCACATAAAACTACAGATCTAGTAACACGAACCACACTAATGTCACATAAAACTACAGATTTAGTAACACGTACCACACTAATGTCACATAAAACTACAGATCTAGTAACACGTACCACACTAATGTCACATAAAACTACAGATCTAGTAACACGAACCACACTAATGTCACAAAAAACTATAGATCTAGTAACACGAACCACACTAATGTCACATAAAACTACAGATTTAGTAACACGAACCACACTAATGTCACATAAAACTACAGATCTAGTAACACGAACCACACTAATGTCACATAAAACTACAGATCTAGTAACACGAACCACACTAATGTCACATAAAACTACAGATTTAGTAACACGTACCACACTAATGTCACATAAAACTACAGATCTAGTAACACGTACCACACTAATGTCACATAAAACTACAGATCTAGTAACACGAACCACACTAATGTCACATAAAACTACAGATCTAGTAACACGAACCACACTAATGTCACATAAAACTACAGATTTAGTAACACGAACCACACTAATGTCACATAAAACTACAGATCTAGTAACACGTACCACACTAATGTCACATAAAACTACAGATCTAGTAACACGAACCACACTAATGTCACATAAAACTACAGATCTAGTAACACGTACCACACTAATGTCACAAAAAACTATAGATTTAGTAACACGAACCACACTAATGTCACATAAAACTACAGATTTAGTAACACGTACCACACTAATGTCACATAAAACTACAGATCTAGTAACACGTACCACACTAATGTCACAAAAAACTACAGATCTAGTAACACGTACCACACTAATGTCACATAAAACTACAGATCTAGTAACACGTACCACACTAATGTCACATAAAACTACAGATCTAGTAACACGTACCACACTAATGTCACATAAAACTACAGATCTAGTAACACGAACCACACTAATGTCACATAAAACTACAGATCTAGTAACACGAACCACACTAATGTCACATAAAACTACAGATCTAGTAACACGAACCACACTAATGTCACAAAAAACTATAGATCTAGTAACACGAACCACACTAATGTCACAAAATATAGAAAAAATACTGTAGAAAGAGAAAAGAATTATGATAGAATTAAGATATGGAATCTATTTAAACAATATATTTTAGATCTTTGGATTCTTGCTGCCAAATGGGAATTGGAATCAAACAACAGCCCTGATAATGCTAGACTGTTGTTACAGATGGGACTAAGATATCTGAAGACAAACAAACAATTATGGCTAGAGGTATGTACTGTGGGACTAAGATATCTGAAGACAAACAAACAATTATGGCTTGAGGTATGTACTGTGGGACTAAGATATCTGAAGACAAACAAACAATTATGGTTTGAGGTATGTAATGTGGGACTAAGATATCTGAAGACAAACAAACAATTGTGGCTTGAGGTATGTAATGTATATAATGTGATATTATGGTTTGAGGTATGTACTGTGGGACTAAGATATCTGAAGACAAACAAACAATTATGGCTTGAGGTATGTACTGTGGGACTAAGATATCTGAAGACAAACAAACAATTATGGTTTGAGGTATGTACTGTGGGACTAAGATATCTGAAGACAAACAAACAATTATGGCTAGAGGTATGTACTGTGGGACTAAGATATCTGAAGACAAACAAACAATTATGGCTAGAGGTATGTACTGTGGGACTAAGATATCTGAAGACAAACAAACAATTGTGGCTTGAGGTATGTACTGTGGGACTAAGATATCTGAAGACAAACAAACAATTATGGTTTGAGGTATGTACTGTGGGACTAAGATATCTGAAGACAAACAAACAATTATGGCTTGAGGTATGTACTGTGGGACTAAGATATCTGAAGACAAACAAACAATTGTGGCTAGAGGTATGTACTGTGGGACTAAGATATCTGAAGACAAACAAACAATTGTGGCTAGAGGTATGTAATGTGGGACTAAGATATCTGAAGACAAACAAACAATTGTGGCTAGAGGTATGTACTGTGGGACTAAGATATCTGAAGACAAACAAACAATTATGGTTTGAGGTATGTACTGTGGGACTAAGATATCTGAAGACAAACAAACAATTATGGCTAGAGGTATGTACTGTGGGATTAAGATATCTGAAGACAAACAAACAATTGTGGCTAGAGGTATGTAATGTGGGACTAAGATATCTGAAGACAAACAAACAATTATGGCTAGAGGTATGTACTGTGGGACTAAGATATCTGAAGACAAACAAACAATTATGGCTAGAGGTATGTACTGTGGGACTAAGATATCTGAAGACAAACAAACAATTGTGGCTAGAGGTATGTACTGTGGGACTAAGATATCTGAAGACAAACAAACAATTGTGGCTAGAGGTATGTACTGTGGGACTAAGATATCTGAAGACAAACAAACAATTGTGGCTTGAGGTATGTACTGTGGGACTAAGATATCTGAAGACAAACAAACAATTGTGGCTAGAGGTATGTACTGTGGGACTAAGATATCTGAAGACAAACAAACAATTGTGGCTAGAGGTATGTACTGTGGGACTAAGATATCTGAAGACAAACAAACAATTATGGCTAGAGGTATGTACTGTGGGACTAAGATATCTGAAGACAAACAAACAATTATGGCTAGAGGTATGTAATGTGGGACTAAGATATCTGAAGACAAACAAACAATTGTGGCTAGAGGTATGTAATGTGGGACTAAGATATCTGAAGACAAACAAACAATTATGGCTAAAGGTATATAATGTGGGACTAAGATATCTGAAGACAAACAAACAATTGTGGCTAGAGGTATGTACTGTGGGACTAAGATATCTGAAGACAAACAAACAATTGTGGCTAGAGGTATGTACTGTGGGACTAAGATATCTGAAGACAAACAAACAATTATGGCTAGAGGTATGTAATGTGGGACTAAGATATCTGAAGACAAACAAACAATTGTGGCTAGAGGTATGTAATGTGGGACTAAGATATCTGAAGACAAACAAACAATTATGGCTAGAGGTATGTAATGTGGGACTAAGATATCTGAAGACAAACAAACAATTGTGGCTTGAGGTATGTACTGTGGGACTAAGATATCTGAAAACAAACAAACAATTATGGCTAGAGGTATGTAATGTGGGACTAAGATATCTGAAGACAAACAAACAATTGTGGCTTGAGGTATATAATGTGGGACTAAGATATCTGAAGACAAACAAACAATTGTGGCTAGAGGTATGTAATGTGGGACTAAGATATCTGAAGACAAACAAACAATTATGGCTAGAGGTATGTAATGTGGGACTAAGATATGTGAAGACAAACAAACAATTATGGCTAGAGGTATGTACTGTGGGACTAAGATATCTGAAGACAAACAAACAATTATGGCTAGAGGTATGTAATGTGGGACTAAGATATCTGAAGACAAACAATTATGGCTAGAGGTATGTACTGTGGGACTAAGATATCTGAAGACAAACAATTATGGCTTGAGGTATGTACTGTGGGACTAAGATATCTGAAGACAAACAAACAATTGTGGCTAGAGGTATGTAATGTGGGACTAAGATATCTGAAGACAAACAAACAATTGTGGCTTGAGGTATGTAATGTGGGACTAAGATATCTGAAGACAAACAACCAATTATGGCTAGAGGTATGTAATGTGGGACTAAGATATCTGAAGACAAACAAACAATTATGGCTAGAGGTATGTAATGTGGGACTAAGATATCTGAAGACAAACAAACAATTGTGGCTTGAGGTATGTAATGTGGGACTAAGATATCTGAAGACAAACAAACAATTGTGGCTTGAGGTATGTACTGTGGGACTAAGATATCTGAAGACAAACAAACAATTGAGGCTTGAGGTATGTAATGTGAGACTAAGATATCTGAAGACAAACAAACAATTGTGGCTTGAGGTATGTACTGTGGGACTAAGATATCTGAAGACAAACAAACAATTGTGGCTAGAGGTATGTAATGTGGGACTAAGATATCTGAAGACAAACAAACAATTGTGGCTTGAGGTATGTACTGTGGGACTAAGATATCTGAAGACAAACAAACAATTATGTCTAGAGGTATGTAATGTGGGACTAAGATATCTGAAGACAAACAAACAATTATGGCTAGAGGTATGTTCTGTGGGACTAAGATATCTGAAGACAAACAAACAATTGTGGCTTGAGGTATGTAATGTGGGACTAAGATATCTGAAGACAAACAAACAATTATGGCTAGAGGTATGTAATGTGGGACTACGATATCTGAAGACAAACAAACAATTGTGGCTAGAGGTATGTACTGTGGGACTAAGATATCTGAAGACAAGCAAACAATTGTGGTTTGAGGTATGTAATGTGGGACTAAGATATCTGAAGACAAACAAACAATTATGGCTAGAGGTATGTAATGTGGGACTAAGATATCTGAAGACAAACAAACAATTATGGCTAGAGGTATGTAATGTGGGACTAAGATATCTGAAGACAAACAAACAATTATGGCTAGAGGTATGTAATGTGGGACTATGATATCTGAAGACAAACAAACAATTGTGGCTAGAGGTATGTACTGTGGGACTAAGATATCTGAAGACAAACAAACAATTGTGGCTTGAGGTATGTACTGTGGGACTAAGATATCTGAAGACAAACAAACAATTATGGCTTGAGGTATGTACTGTGGGACTAAGATATCTGAAGACAAACAAACAATTATGGCTTGAGGTATGTACTGTGGGACTAAGATATCTGAAGACAAACAAACAATTGTGGCTTGAGGTATGTAATGTGGGACTAAGATATCTGAAGACAAACAAACAATTGTGGCTAGAGGTATGTAATGTGGGACTAAGATATCTGAAGACAAACAAACAATTATGGCTAGAGGTATGTAATGTGGGACTAAGATATCTGAAGACAAACAAACAATTATGGCTAGAGGTATGTACTGTGGGACTAAGATATCTGAAGACAAACAAACAATTATGGCTAGAGGTATGTAATGTGGGACTAAGATATCTGAAGACAAACAAACAATTATGACTTGAGGTATGTAATGTGGGACTAAGATATCTGAAGACAAACAAACAATTGTGGCTTGAGGTATGTACTGTGGGACTAAGATATCTGAAGACAAACAAACAATTGTGGCTAGAGGTATGTAATGTGGGACTAAGATATCTGAAGACAAACAAACAATTGTGGCTTGAGGTATGTACTGTGGGACTAAGATATCTGAAGACAAACAAACAATTATGTCTAGAGGTATGTAATGTGGGACTAAGATATCTGAAGACAAACAAACAATTATGGCTAGAGGTATGTTCTGTGGGACTAAGATATCTGAAGACAAACAAACAATTGTGGCTTGAGGTATGTAATGTGGGACTAAGATATCTGAAGACAAACAAACAATTATGGCTAGAGGTATGTAATGTGGGACTACGATATCTGAAGACAAACAAACAATTGTGGCTAGAGGTATGTACTGTGGGACTAAGATATCTGAAGACAAGCAAACAATTGTGGTTTGAGGTATGTAATGTGGGACTAAGATATCTGAAGACAAACAAACAATTATGGCTAGAGGTATGTAATGTGGGACTAAGATATCTGAAGACAAACAAACAATTATGGCTAGAGGTATGTAATGTGGGACTAAGATATCTGAAGACAAACAAACAATTATGGCTAGAGGTATGTAATGTGGGACTATGATATCTGAAGACAAACAAACAATTGTGGCTAGAGGTATGTACTGTGGGACTAAGATATCTGAAGACAAACAAACAATTGTGGCTTGAGGTATGTACTGTGGGACTAAGATATCTGAAGACAAACAAACAATTATGGCTTGAGGTATGTACTGTGGGACTAAGATATCTGAAGACAAACAAACAATTATGGCTTGAGGTATGTACTGTGGGACTAAGATATCTGAAGACAAACAAACAATTGTGGCTTGAGGTATGTAATGTGGGACTAAGATATCTGAAGACAAACAAACAATTGTGGCTAGAGGTATGTAATGTGGGACTAAGATATCTGAAGACAAACAAACAATTATGGCTAGAGGTATGTAATGTGGGACTAAGATATCTGAAGACAAACAAACAATTATGGCTAGAGGTATGTACTGTGGGACTAAGATATCTGAAGACAAACAAACAATTATGGCTAGAGGTATGTAATGTGGGACTAAGATATCTGAAGACAAACAAACAATTATGACTTGAGGTATGTAATGTGGGACTAAGATATCTGAAGACAAACAAACAATTGTGGCTAGAGGTATGTACTGTGGGACTAAGATATCTGAAGACAAACAAACAATTGTGGCTAGAGGTATGTAATGTGGGACTAAGATATCTGAAGACAAACAAACAATTATGGCTAGAGGTATGTAATGTGGGACTAAGATATCTGAAGACAAACAAACAATTATGGCTAGAGGTATGTACTGTGGGACTAAGATATCTGAAGACAAACAAACAATTATGGCTAGAGGTATGTAATGTGGGACTAAGATATCTGAAGACAAACAATTATGGCTAGAGGTATGTACTGTGGGACTAAGATATCTGAAGACAAACAATTATGGCTTGAGGTATGTACTGTGGGACTAAGATATCTGAAGACAAACAAACAATTGTGGCTAGAGGTATGTTCTGTGGGACTAAGATATCTGAAGACAAACAAACAATTGTGGCTTGAGGTATGTAATGTGGGACTAAGATATCTGAAGACAAACAACCAATTATGGCTAGAGGTATGTAATGTGGGACTAAGATATCTGAAGACAAACAAACAATTATGGCTAGAGGTATGTAATGTGGGACTAAGATATCTGAAGACAAACAAACAATTGTGGCTTGAGGTATGTAATGTGGGACTAAGATATCTGAAGACAAACAAACAATTGTGGCTTGAGGTATGTACTGTGGGACTAAGATATCTGAAGACAAACAAACAATTGAGGCTTGAGGTATGTAATGTGAGACTAAGATATCTGAAGACAAACAAACAATTGTGGCTTGAGGTATGTACTGTGGGACTAAGATATCTGAAGACAAACAAACAATTGTGGCTAGAGGTATGTAATGTGGGACTAAGATATCTGAAGACAAACAAACAATTGTGGCTTGAGGTATGTACTGTGGGACTAAGATATCTGAAGACAAACAAACAATTATGGCTAGAGGTATGTAATGTGGGACTAAGATATCTGAAGACAAACAAACAATTATGGCTAGAGGTATGTACTGTGGGACTAAGATATCTGAAGACAAACAAACAATTGTGGCTTGAGGTATGTAATGTGGGACTAAGATATCTGAAGACAAACAAACAATTATGGCTAGAGGTATGTAATGTGGGACTACGATATCTGAAGACAAACAAACAATTGTGGCTAGAGGTATGTACTGTGGGACTAAGATATCTGAAGACAAGCAAACAATTGTGGCTTGAGGTATGTAATGTGGGACTAAGATATCTGAAGACAAACAAACAATTATGGCTAGAGGTATGTAATGTGGGACTAAGATATCTGAAGACAAACAAACAATTGTGGCTAGAGGTATGTAATGTGGGACTAAGATATCTGAAGACAAACAAACAATTATGGCTAGAGGTATGTAATGTGGGACTATGATATCTGAAGACAAACAAACAATTGTGGCTAGAGGTATGTACTGTGGGACTAAGATATCTGAAGACAAACAAACAATTGTGGCTTGAGGTATGTACTGTGGGACTAAGATATCTGAAGACAAACAAACAATTATGGCTTGAGGTATGTACTGTGGGACTAAGATATCTGAAGACAAACAAACAATTATGGCTTGAGGTATGTACTGTGGGACTAAGATATCTGAAGACAAACAAACAATTGTGGCTTGAGGTATGTAATGTGGGACTAAGATATCTGAAGACAAACAAACAATTGTGGCTTGAAGTATGTAATGTATATAATGTGATATTATGAATTAATTTTAGATTTTGTTCAAACTAGAAATTTATTACAAAAGTCAGTTTTCTTTTTCTTTGATTTTCTCTCTTGAATAATGGCTATATTGCAATTTAAGAAATCAAATACTGATTTTTTTTTTTACTGAGCATCAGTTTAAGAATCAAAGACTTTAGACTTACGTTTGTGCAAAAAAAGTTTTGAGAATTCAGTTTGGTATTTGACATAGAATACATGAAAGTTCATTTTACAAGCATAAAGACCATTGAAAAACTGTATAAAAAAACTTAAAATTTACATTTCAGTAATTCAATTGACAAGTAATAATACATTATGTAAGCTGAGGATTTGAATAAATGACTACAGTTATATGTACTGTCATCAGCAGAGACATTTAGATTGAGTTTGAATAAATGACTACAGTTATATGTACTGTCATCAGCAGAGACATTTAGATTGAGTTTGAATAAATGACTACAGTTATATGTACTGTCATCAGCAGAGACATTTAGATTGAGTTTGAATAAATGACTACAGTTATATGTACTGTCATCAGCAGAGACATTTAGATTGAGTTTGAATAAATGACTACAGTTATATGTACTGTCATCAGCAGAGACATTTAGATTGAGTTTGAATAAATGACTACAGTTATATGTACTGTCATCAGCAGAGACATTTAGATTGAGTTTGAATAAATGACTACAGTTATATGTACTGTCATCAGCAGAGACATTTAGATTGAGTTTGAATAAATGACTACAGTTATATGTACTGTCATCAGCAGAGACATTTAGATTGAGTTTGAATAAATGACTACAGTTATATGTACTGTCATCAGCAGAGACATTTAGATTGAGTTTGAATAAATGACTACAGTTATATGTACTGTCATCAGCAGAGACATTTAGCTTGAGATTGAATACTGTGTTCTACTAGGAAATTATTACTTTAAATATTATTTTCAAATACATGTAACTGCCATGATATAGCTGAAATATTGTTGAAAGTGGCATTAAACACCATACTCCCTCATCCTCAAATACATGTATATTCTAAGCAAAATTTTAAAAACGAAAACACTTTTTGACTACAGACAGTTTTCTCACTAATTTTAAGTATTTATAAACAGTAGCTAACCATCATTATTATATTGATGTCAGATTGTTGAAACAATACTGTACACAACAAATTAAATTTGTAATTATGTAGTATATTTATACAATAATTATGTCTTACTCTATTTGCAGGAAGCATAATATTTCTCCCTGTCCGTCAGTCGATCACAAAAGTCTGCTTACCTTTTACCATATGAATATATGCATATCAATACAGCATTTTGATGGGACTATTTTTGATTATTGGTCTAGGTTTTTTTTAGAATATTTCATCAAAAAGTTTGAAATATTGCTCACTTGATGTTAATCAATAATCAATCAATCAATAAAGCAAATGTCCTACATTTTGAATTGGACTTCTTCAAGACAATGCTTGCTTATTACCATATAAAGATTCACATATCAGCATGATCTATTATGTATATTACAATGTTATGTCAGGAAGACATTCATGTATTGAAAGAATCTTTTTCATTGCAGTACTTCAGAATGGAGCTTTTATATGCAGAAAAGGTAAACAAAATTAGTTTAGTCCCATCCATAATACCAAAACAATATATTTTTTCCAATTAGAAAATCACGATACTTCTCTGTACATCACTCCCATTTCTACATCTGAATCTTAGCAAATAGATAATAGTTAGCACAATGGTCGAAAGAAAATGGACAAACAACGATCTACAAAACATACACATAAAACTAATTGTCTTTAATAACTTGAGTATATTTTGAATCCAACGTAGTTTGCCACTGGAAGTGTCATACAATACACTAAATATGGTCAATGGGTTCAAATGATAGAATTGTAGCAATTTTTACCAAGAAAGAATTAAATTAATTATCACTTTCACATTATTGAAAGATAAAAAGAAATGTGAAACACATAATTATTTGTTATGGCCATACCCTACAGATATATAGAATAATGACATATTATATTTTCTGATATTGTAGTTGAGGCAGAGAAGATCTGTTCTTGGTATTGATGAGGATGTGAATGAGGTACGTATATAATTATATTAGTTTATATAAATGAAAGTGAAGAACAAATTCTTTTGCAGTAGCTTTTAAGGGGTTCATAATTTAAAAAAAGTGGTCCAACTTTAGCTCATAAAGATCTTTGTCGTGGTGCAGGGTTTGTGACAGACGTAAAAATCTAGATAATATTGAATTGATATATATGATAGTACAGTTGTCCCCATCTTAGAAGTCCTTCTTACCAAAAGTCACCCCTCTTATCAAGCAGATATTAGATGTACTGAGATTCTAATAAATTGTCCCCCTCAAAAGAAACCACCCCTCTTATAAGGCCACTGTCCCCCTCAAAAGAGACCACCCCTCTTATAAGGCCACTGTCCCCCTCTTATAAGGTCACTGTCCCCCTCAATAGAGACCACCCCTCTTATAAGGCCACTGTCCCCCTCAATAGAGATCACCCCTCTTATAAGGCCACTGTCCCCTCAATAGAGACCGCCCCTCTTATAAGGCCACTGTGCCCCTCAATAGAGACCACCCCTCTTATAAGGCCACTGTCCCCCTAAATAGAGACCACCCCTCTTATAAGGCCACTGTCCCCCTCAATAGAGACCGCCCCTCTTATAAGGCCACTGTCCCCTCAATAGAGACGCCCCTCAATAGAGACCACCCCTCTTATAAGGCCACTGTCCCTCTCAATAGAGACCACCCCTCTTATAAGGCTACTGTCCCCCTCAATAGAGACCGCCCCTCTTATAAGGCCACTGTCCCCCTCAATAGAGACCGCCCCTCTTATAAGGCCACTGTCCCCCTCTTATAAGGCCACTGTCCCCCTCAATAGAGACCACCCCTCTTATAAGGCCACTGTCCCCCTCAATAGAGACTGCCCCTCTTATAAGGCTACTGTCCCCCTCAATAGAGACTGCCCCTCTGATGAGGCCACTGTCCCCCTCAATAGAGACCACCCCTCTTATAAGGCCACTGTCCCCCTCAATAGAGACCACCCCTCTTATAAGGCCACTGTCCCCCTCAATAGAGACCACCCCTCTTATAAGGCCACTGTCCCCCTCAATAGAGACCACCCCTCTTATAAGGCCACTGTCCCCCTCAATAGAGACCTCCCCTCTTATAAGGCCACTGTCCCCCTCAATAGAGACCACCCCTCTTATAAGGCCACTTTTTCATTGCAGAAGGGGTGGCCTTATAAACCAAGACTTTTTTTGTTAGCCAGTAAATTTTTATAGAACAATACACAAACAGCAAAGGGAGATATACCCAGATGTATCATTTATCATTCAGTTTTCAATGTAGATCTATGAAACTTTGAAGAATTTTTGCACACATATCTATGGCATTATGTATCTGTTGTAAAAATTATTTGTTATATTTCCATATTTTAAAATCCTGTCATTTTTCAAAAACATTGTACATATGTTGTGTAGTCAACTAATTCTACAGTCAATGGAGATCTTTGAAACTTTGCAGAATGTTTGCACACATAAGATATGTGGATATGTGCCGGACATTGTAAATCCTCAGTTGAAAATTTGCATTCAGATTTTGCACTTGCTGACCATCTTGTCCATGTCACATTTAACCCAATGAAAAGAATTGAAACCTGACCATTTCTATATCAGAGTTCTCAAAAAGAATTGAAGTAGGAGTCTCAATTTATAAAGTAGGGGGAGAGTGCCGCAGGATCAAGTGGATGAGAGGCCGAGAGGGGGGTTTCCCCTCTCGAAACCCCCTCTCTTGTAGGTGGGGGTACAGGGGAAAATTTTGAAATTCTAGATTGTAGGAGATGCATTCTGAGGATATTTTGCCATTGAATTTTCCTAAAATTGTTGGTACTCTGAAAGGCATTTTTTTTGTAAAATATACTACAATATTGTATCAGTAGAAGCTGGTGAAAAACAAGGTTATACAAAGGAATTTTCCAGGCAACTTTCATGACAAAATCAGCCTCAGAATATCTCTTCTGCAAGAAGAATTGAAAAATGTTGTAATATATAACTATAAATAACTAGAGGTCTCATATTTTAATCTGATTATTACTCTCACGTTGAATAATGAATGAAATCTCAAGGAATGTTGGCTTAAATCTAGTCCCAGTGAAACTTAACTTTTTTCACTGGACCTTCATTGCTTAATTTCACAGCACCTCCTTTCTTTAAACATTTTTTTTTAAATTCACAGAACTCAACGTCCAGTAATCTTTTCATAATCATCAATGGCTTGGAAAAAATATTTTTGACTTGTAGCAAAATTCGTGCTTTACTACTAAAAAATAGGATCACGAGTGATGCTACCGAGCAAAAATAGTAACGTTCTCGCTTTGAAAATTATCCGAAAACTTGAAATTACCGAAAAACCGTTAAATCTTCATCGATTTCCTTGCTTGTTTTTATGTTCCGTAAAGGGATATCCCAGCTTTTGGAATGTGACGACTGCGCGTCCTTCATGAGCAAATACTCCACTCGGAACGCTTCGCGCATCTATATAGTAGAACCAAGTGAAGTTCGGAGTTCCCACCATGACGTCACCGGGAGTTAGATATGTTTAGAAAATGGTGGATTTGTTAGTGTTCGGTTGATTGCAATAGTAAAAGTAATCGATAAGAAGATATAGATCAACAAAACGCTATAACGACAATTCACATAAGCATAAAAATTGTTGGAAAACCCATGCTCGATAAATTTTTAACCGGCGAAAATGTGAAAGTAACATGCGAAATCGCCGGTCGCCGGCACATTTTGAGAACCCTGCTATATGAATTTTGTTTTATTTTACAGTCAGAGAAAATGTCAGACAGTGTATTGGAGGGTCATGTTGCTGAAGTTGTCTTTAAGAAAGCAATAGAAACTGTACCAGGTATGTAAATAAAACAAATGATACTGGTATGTTAAGGAATATTGTACTTTTTTGTGAACAGAGATGTTTGGTTTTTTTAAATCATGAAGGTTTATATTTGGGACAATTCAGTACATTTTCTTACCCAAGGGAGAACAATTTCAAATGCATTTGTTTGTGAATATTCAGTCTCAAATTGGGGGTAAGGTATAATATCACTTTTAACAATATTTTAGTTATATAATGGTGGTCAAGTTTGATTGGTGGAGGAAACCTGAAATACTTGCCACAAGTCACTGACAAACACACCATTAAAGTGAATTAAGTCACTGACGAACACAACCATTAAAGGGAATTAAGTTAAAACATTTAGTGATGATAGACACTGATTTAATTAGTAGATGTATACCTCTTATCAGTGACTTGTGACAGATCGGTGGTTTTCTCCGTGTCCACTGGTTTCCTCCACCAGTAAAACTGACCACAACGATATAACTGAAATATTGTTGTAAGTGGCGTTAATCTCCATAAACCAACCAAATCAAACACTATACAATCCTAGCCACGGGTCATGACAACCTCACATGTATTTAAGGGTTGTGTTAGAAAGTAAGACCTCTGTTCATCTGTCCTACATGCCATTGCTAGTAGGATAATTTGATATTTATTATATTTATAATATTTCGCTGGAAGAATATTGATACCAAACAAATTGGCAGAAACATCTTTCTTTGACTGAAGAAAACTACAAAAATTTAGTTATTACAATTTTTGCGGTTTTATGTCAGAGCACCTCAATTTTTCAAAAGGGAGAAGTTGTTTAATCATGCATGTAAGATACACAAGTTAGACAGAAATACATTAAAAAAATAAGTAGATGCTCTTTAGGAAATTATATCCAAAAAGCAGAACAAACACGATTTCTTTAAAACTATTAACTAAATTTTGATGGGATAACCTTTGAAGGGTCATGGGACAATATTTTGATTAAGTACAAGTAACTACTCCCAGAAGTCTCCCCACTTCTCTTTGTTGTCGTCCACTCCTCCCTGTTAGATCTTTGGAATAGAAGTAACTTCACTCTTTAATTTAATTGAAAGTAATGAAAGCCCTGTAGTGAAACCTATTTAAAAGTAATGAAAACCCTGTAGTGAAACCTATTTAAAAGTAACGAAAGCCCTGTAGTGAAACCTATTTAAAAGTAATGAAAGCCCTGTAGTGAAACCTATTTAAAAGTAATGAAAGCCCTGTAGTGAAACCTATTTAAAAGTAATGAAAGCCCTGTAGTGAAACCTATTTAAAAGTAATGAAAACCCTGTAGTGAAACCTATTTAAAAGTAAGGAAAACCCTGTAGTGAAACCTATTTAAAAGTAATGAAAGCCCTGTAGTGAAACCTATTTAAAAGTAATGAAAGCCCTGTAGTGAAACCTATTTAAAAGTAATGAAAACCCTGTAGTGAAACCTATTTAAAAGTAACGAAAGCCCTGTAGTGAAACCTATTTAAAAGTAATGAAAGCCCTGTAGTGAAACCTATTTAAAAGTAATGAAAGCCCTGTAGTGAAACCTATTTAAAAGTAATGAAAGCCCTGTAGTGAAACCTATTTAAAAGTAATGAAAACCCTGTAGTGAAACCTATTTAAAAGTAATGAAAGCCCTGTAGTGAAACCTATTTAAAAGTAATGAAAGCCCTGTAGTGAAACCTATTTAAAAGTAATGAAAGCCCTGTAGTGAAACCTATTTAAAAGTAAGGAAAACCCTGTAGTGAAACCTATTTAAAAATAATGAAAGCCCTGTAGTGAAACCTATTTAAAAATAATGAAAGCCCTGTAGTGAAACCTATTTAAAAGTAAGGAAAACCCTGTAGTGAAACTTATTTAAAAGTAAGGAAAACCCTGTAGTGAAACCTATTTAAAAATAATGAAAGCCCTGTAGTGAAACCTATTTAAAAGTAATGAAAGCCCTGTAGTGAAACCTATTTAAAAGTAATGAAAACCCTGTAGTGAAACCTATTTAAAAGTAAGGAAAACCCTGTAGTGAAACCTATTTAAAAGTAATGAAAACCCTGTAGTGAAACCTATTTAAAGGTAATGAAAGCCCTGTAGTGAAACCTATTTAAAAGTAATGAAAACCCTGTAGTGAAACCTATTTAAAAGTAAGGAAAACCCTGTAGTGAAACCTATTTAAAAATAATGAAAGCCCTGTAGTGAAACCTATTTAAAAGTAATGAAAACCCTGTAGTGAAACCTATTTAAAAGTAATGAAAGCCCTGTAGTGAAACCTATTTAAAAGTAAGGAAAACCCTGTAGTGAAACCTATTTAAAAGTAATGAAAGCCCTGTAGTGAAACCTATTTAAACGTAATGAAAGCCCTGTAGTGAAACCTATTTAAAAGTAATGAAAGCCCTGTAGTGAAACCTATTTAAAAGTAATGAAAACCCTGTAGTGAAACCTATTTAAAAGTAACGAAAGCCCTGTAGTGAAACCTATTTAAAAGTAATGAAAGCCCTGTAGTGAAACCTATTTAAAAGTAATGAAAGCCCTGTAGTGAAACCTATTTAAAAGTAATGAAAGCCCTGTAGTGAAACCTATTTAAAAGTAATGAAAACCCTGTAGTGAAACCTATTTAAAAGTAATGAAAGCCCTGTAGTGAAACCTATTTAAAAGTAATGAAAGCCCTGTAGTGAAACCTATTTAAAAGTAAGGAAAACCCTGTAGTGAAACCTATTTAAAAGTAAGGAAAACCCTGTAGTGAAACCTATTTAAAAATAATGAAAGCCCTGTAGTGAAACCTATTTAAAAGTAATGAAAGCCCTGTAGTGAAACCTATTTAAAAGTAAGGAAAACCCTGTAGTGAAACTTATTTAAAAGTAAGGAAAACCCTGTAGTGAAACCTATTTAAAAATAATGAAAGCCCTGTAGTGAAACCTATTTAAAAGTAATGAAAGCCCTGTAGTGAAACCTATTTAAAAGTAATGAAAACCCTGTAGTGAAACCTATTTAAAAGTAAGGAAAACCCTGTAGTGAAACCTATTTAAAAGTAAGGAAAACCCTGTAGTGAAACCTATTTAAAGGTAATGAAAGCCCTGTAGTGAAACCTATTTAAAAGTAAGGAAAACCCTGTAGTGAAACCTATTTAAAAGTAAGGAAAACCCTGTAGTGAAACCTATTTAAAAATAATGAAAGCCCTGTAGTGAAACCTATTTAAAAGTAATGAAAACCCTGTAGTGAAACCTATTTAAAAGTAATGAAAGCCCTGTAGTGAAACCTATTTAAAAGTAAGGAAAACCCTGTAGTGAAACCTATTTAAAAGTAATGAAAGCCCTGTAGTGAAACCTATTTAAACGTAATGAAAGCCCTGTAGTGAAACCTATTTAAAAGTAATGAAAGCCCTGTTGTGAAACCTATTTAAAAGTAATGAAAACCCTGTAGTGAAACCTATTTAGAAGTAATGAAAGCCCTGTAGTGAAACCTATTTAAAAGTAATGAAAGCCCTGTAGTGAAACCTATTTAAAAGTAATGAAAGCCCTGTAGTGAAACCTATTTAAAAGTAATGAAAGCCCTGTAGTGAAACCTATTTAAAAGTAATGAAAGCCCTGTAGTGAAACCTATTTAAAAGTAATGAAAGCCCTGTAGTGAAACCTATTTAAAAGTAATGAAAGCCCTGTAGTGAAACCTATTTAAAAGTAAGGAAAACCCTGTAGTGAAACCTATTTAAACATAACGAAAGCCCTGTAGTGAAACCTATTTAAAAGTAATGAAAGCCCTGTAATGAAACCTATTTAAAAGTAATGAAAGCCCTGTAGTGAAACCTATTTGAAAGTAATGAAATCCCTGTAGTGAAACCTATTTAAAAGTAAGGAAAGCCCTGTAGTGAAATCTATTTAAAAGTAATGAAAGCCTGTAGTGAAACCTATTTAAAAGTAATGAAAGCCCTGTAGTGAAACATATTTAAAAGTAAGGAAAACCCTGTAGTGAAACCTATTTAAAAGTAATGAAAGCCCTGTAGTGAAACCTATTTAAAAGTAATGAAAGCCCTGTAGTGAAACCTATTTAAAAGTAATGAAAGCCCTGTAGTGAAACCTATTTAAAAGTAATGAAAGCCCTGTAGTGAAACCTATTTAAAAGTAATGAAAGCCCTGTAGTGAAACCTATTTAAAAGTAATGAAAGCCCTGTAGTGAAGCCTATTTAAAAGTAATGAAAGCCCTGTAGTGAAACCTATTTAAAAGTAATGAAAGCCTTGTATTGAAACCTATTTAAAAGTAATGAAAGCCCTGTAGTGAAACCTATTTAAAAGTAATGAAAACCCTGTAGTGAAACCTATTTAAAAGTAATGAAAGCCCTGTAATGAAACCTATTTAAAAGTAATGAAAGCCCTGTAGTGAAACCTATTTAAAAGTAATGAAAGCCCTGTAGTGAAACCTATTTAAAAGTAATGAAAGCCCTGTAGTGAAGCCTATTTAAAAGTAATGAAAGCCCTGTAGTGAAGCCTATTTAAAAGTAATGAAAACCCTGTAGTGAAACCTATTTAAAAGTAATGAAAACCCTGTAGTGAAACCTATTTAAAAGTAATGAAAGCCCTGTAGTGAAACCTATTTAAAAGTAATGAAAGCCCTGTAGTGAAACCTATTTAAAAGTAATGAAAGCCCTGTAGTGAAGCCTATTTAAAAGTAATGAAAGCCCTGTAGTGAAGCCTATTTAAAAGTAATGAAAGCCCTGTAGTGAAACCTATTTAAAAGTAATGAAAACCCTGTAGTGAAACCTATTTAAAAGTAATGAAAACCCTGTAGTGAAACCTATTTAAAAGTAATGAAAGCCCTGTAGTGAAGCCTATTTAAAAGTAATGAAAGCCCTGTAGTGAAGCCTATTTAAAAGTAATGAAAGCCCTGTAGTGAAGCCTATTTAAAAGTAATGAAAGCCCTGTAGTGAAGCCTATTTAAAAGTAATGAAAGCTCTGTAGTGAAACCTATTTAAAAGTAATGAAAACCCTGTAGTGAAACCTATTTAAAAGTAATGAAAGCCCTGTAGTGAAACCTATTTAAAAGTAATGAAAGCCCTGTAGTGAAACCTATTTAAAAGTAATGAAAGCCCTGTAGTGAAGCCTATTTAAAAGTAATGAAAGCCCTGTAGTGAAGCCTATTTAAAAGTAATGAAAGCCCTGTAGTGAAACCTATTTAAAAGTAATGAAAGCCCTGTAGTGAAACCTATTTAAAAGTAATGAAAGCCCTGTAGTGAAACCTATTTAAAAGTAATGAAAGCCCTGTAGTGAAACCTATTTAAAAGTAATGAAAACCCTGTAGTGAAACCTATTTAAAAGTAATGAAAGCCCTGTAGTGAAGCCTATTTAAAAGTAATGAAAACCCTGTAGTGAAACCTATTTAAAAGTAATGAAAGCCCTGTAGTGAAACCTATTTAAAAGTAATGAAAGCCCTGTAGTGAAGCCTATTTAAAAGTAATGAAAGCCCTGTAGTGAAGCCTATTTAAAAGTAATGAAAGCCCTGTAGTGAAACCTATTTAAAAGTAATGAAAGCCCTGTAGTGAAACCTATTTAAAAGTAATGAAAGCCCTGTAGTGAAACCTATTTAAAAGTAATGAAAACCCTGTAGTGAAACCTATTTAAAAGTAATGAAAGCCCTGTAGTGAAGCCTATTTAAAAGTAATGAAAGCCCTGTAGTGAAACCTATTTAAAAGTAATGAAAGCCCTGTAGTGAAACCTATTTAAAAGTAATGAAAGCCCTGTAGTGAAACCTATTTAAAAGTAATGAAAACCCTGTAGTGAAACCTATTTAAAAGTAATGAAAGCCCTGTAGTGAAGCCTATTTAAAAGTAATGAAAGCCCTGTAGTGAAGCCTATTTAAAAGTAATGAAAACCCAGTAGTGAAGCCTATTTAAAAGTAATGAAAGCCCTGTAGTGAAACCTATTTAAAAGTAATGAAAGCCCTGTAGTGAAACCTATTTAAAAGTAATGAAAACCCTGTAGTGAAACCTATTTAAAAGTAAGGAAAACCCTGTAGTGAAACCTATTTAAAAGTAATGAAAGCCCTGTAGTGAAGCCTATTTAAAAGTAATGAAAGCCCTGTAGTGAAACCTATTTAAAAGTAATGAAAACCCTGTAGTGAAACCTATTTAAAAGTAATGAAAGCCCTGTAGTGAAACCTATTTAAAAGTAATGAAAGCCCTGTAGTGAAACCTATTTAAAAGTAATGAAAGCCCTGTAGTGAAACCTATTTAAAAGTAATGAAAGCCCTGTAGTGAAACCTATTTAAAAGTAATGAAAGCCCTGTAGTGAAACCTATTTAAAAGTAATGAAAACCCTGTAGTGAAACCTATTTAAAAGTAATGAAAGCCCTGTAGTGAAACCTATTTAAAAGTAATGAAAGCCCTGTAGTGAAACCTATTTAAAAGTAATGAAAGCCCTGTAGTGAAACCTATTTAAAAGTAATGAAAACCCTGTAGTGAAACCTATTTAAAAGTAATGAAAGCCCTGTAGTGAAACCTATTTAAAAGTAATGAAAGCCCTGTAGTGAAACCTATTTAAAAGTAATGAAAGCCCTGTAGTGAAACCTATTTAAAAGTAATGAAAGCCCTGTAGTGAAGCCTATTTAAAAGTAATGAAAGCCCTGTAGTGAAACCTATTTAAAAGTAATGAAAACCCTGTAGTGAAACCTATTTAAAAGTAATGAAAGCCCTGTAGTGAAACCTATTTAAAAGTAATGAAAGCCCTGTAGTGAAACCTATTTAAAAGTAATGAAAGCCCTGTAGTGAAACCTATTTAAAAGTAATGAAAGCCCTGTAGTGAAACCTATTTAAAAGTAAGGAAAACCCTGTAGTGAAACCTATTTAAAAGTAATGAAAGCCCTGTAGTGAAACCTATTTAAAAGTAATGAAAGCCCTGTAGTGAAACCTATTTAATAGTAATGAAAACCCTGTAGTGAAACCTATTTAAAAGTAATGAAAGCCCTGTAGTGAAACCTATTTAAAAGTAATGAAAGCCCTGTAGTGAAACCTATTTAAAAGTAATGAAAGCCCTGTAGTGAAACCTATTTAAAAGTAATGAAAACCCTGTAGTGAAACCTATTTAAAAGTAATGAAACCCTGTAGTGAAACCTATTTAAAAGTAATGAAAGCCCTGTAGTGAAACCTATTTAAAAGGAAATGTTTGGTACCACATTGTTTTTAGAGTTAAATGAGGTAACATTTCTTCTAATTCAAACGAAATTTGATGTTCTTTTTACACTGGATTACATTTTATTTTTGAGGTCAGTTAAGCCAAGGATCATTTAATAAATAGCTTTGCATGCTGATATTAAGACATAATATATTACAACCTTCTAGAAGAAATGATAGCTTTTTATATACAAAAGAAAATTAAAATAAATAGTTCTTAGATCTTATGATTTCTATTATTTTAGACCTATTCTAATTTGTATCAGCTGATTAATTCCCTGGGTAATCAGTGGAGTGTAACAGAGGACATCAAGAGAACCTTGGACCCTTCAACAGATTTGCAACAAGCAATAATTCAGAATAAATGAAATTAGTATGTTGTTCAATAAAATATATTTCAATCTTTTTTTTTCAGATGAAGTTGATTTCATGCTATCATTTTTACCAATCTGTAAACTTTTTGATTTCACATCATCAATCCAAGAACACATATATTCAGAGTAAGTTATTGGTTAATTAATCATAGTTTATTTAAACAGTTGATTCATTACTATTTCAAAAGCTGAAGATTAGTATCCCCTGATATGGCCACATTACTCTTACTAATGGCCACCCATATTGTCAAACCAGTTTGCAGATGCACTGAGACTGTAAAATACTACTAAATTGTCCCCCTCAAGAGAGGCCACCTCTCTTGTAAGGCCATTTTACATTGTAGAAGTGATGACCTTGAGGGGGACTTCTATATTACAAATATAGTGATTATCAATTAAAAAATCGTCACTTTCTGATCATCTTAAGAGAAAGGACAAGGTATTTTTACACCTTAATTTAGAAATGGCTTAATCCTTAATGCTATCCCATAAAAAAAATGTATGGATAGTGAAGCTTTATTTACAAATTCTGTATAAAAATGTGAAGAAATTCTAATCAAAATTGTATTATAAGTAGCTGTTGAATAAAAGTGCCATCAAACCAATGGCATTCCTTATTTTGTCCAAGCTGTGATGAAACATTTAGTAGGAGAGTGTCAGATAACTAAGTTTTATTTGACCAATTTAATCCTTGTCAGAGAATAAAGTTACTGGTTGAATTTAGAGGTTTTAA
This sequence comes from Bathymodiolus septemdierum, assembly GCA_963383655.1. Taxonomy (NCBI): domain Eukaryota; kingdom Metazoa; phylum Mollusca; class Bivalvia; order Mytilida; family Modiolidae; genus Bathymodiolus; species Bathymodiolus septemdierum. The sequence continues at coordinate 1,399,538 of OY726522.1, read as the reverse complement.
CCCAACAAATGTTGGCCCAAAAGGTCCCAAAAATTGTGCAAAGTATTGTTTTCATAAACATTGTACTCAACAAATAAAGGTTCAGATTGATTTTGGGGATTCTAGTCATACTCATTTCCAAACAAGAGACCCAAAGGTACTAAAATGATCTTCCACTTGGTGTTGTCCTGTTAAGTTGCTATGAAATAGTTTTTGCAGGAAATTTTACTGTTAATTGTAGATTGAAGAACAAATATTTAGACAAGCCACAGACCTGGGAAGCATTGGCCAAACAACATCTACAGGTACCAGAATACACAGGTGAGATTGAGATTGATTTTGGAGGAGGATATCTCCATTCCAACATACACCTTTTCTGGTGGGTTTTTTTTAAATTGTAAAACCAATTTGTATATGAACTTCTGTTGAAGGCATGTTAACCTAATTTATTCAAATTGTAATCCTCAGCAGTAATTTTCTTATTAAATATGTATTTCTCAATTCATTAGTGATCAACCTATTCTTTTGTTTTATTTGGAAAGCATCTTTCAGTGAAATTATCTACAATGAAACCTGTTTTTAGAAACCATCCTTTTTAGCTCATCTGGCAAAATACCAAGTAAGCTTTAGTTATCATGTGACTTCCATCGCACAGTTAACTTTTCACGATTCCATTCTAAATTATATTTCTGATTATTCGGAACTCTATCCAAGATGGCCACTCTTACTAAAATAGAAAATTCTTAATTTGGCTAAAGCTGCCTTATTTGAAGCCAGAATCTGCTCAAATATTAACCGAAGGAACATGATTAGGAGCTCTTAAACTTATATTCCTTTTTTTTTTATCAGTGTAAAATTTTTGTTGATTTTTGAATGAAAATGTAAAATTTGTCATCTTCAGATAAAGGTCTATTTAGATGAGAAAAAATGACTATCGATAATGAGTTGTCTCCCATGCCCTGTTATTATTGATATAATATGTTTTTTATGACTATCGTAATCATATCACATTATACACTTAAATACTTTTCTTCCATGTACATTGTTTGACCTCCTTAATGAATAATATTATTTTATTGTTGATATTAATATTAGTTCTACATAGAGAAGTATCTTTACTCGTAATTCTTTGTTTGATTTTAGTATAATTAAAGAAAGTTTTATGCCACAATATATCATATGGCTGAAATATTTAAACAACAACAACAAATGATAACAGAGCTCCAGATAATTTTCAAGTCCAAAGGGTAATTACCCTCTACATTTTGAAAATGATGCGTATTTGCATATTTCCTTTGCACTGTTGTACTCTCTACTTCAGAAAAGATTGCTTACATGTACACTTTTAAAATTATGTTTGACAAAAAAAAATTATGTTATTCAATAAACACAGGATGCAAGTGAAATGTATATCTCTGTTTAATTTGACACGATTGTGTCATGTTTATTGATAAAATGTTGTAAATATTTTGTTTTTTGCTCGTCGACTTCGGCAGTTTTCACAGCCGTGTTGATAATGTCATCAATGATTCCTTTAACTATACTGTCACTAGACACAGATGAAACTGTCAGGAACTTTTAAAAAAGTATATAATTTTCCTTAGCGCACTTATTCATGTTCTTGCTCATTTTCAACGAACAACGTGTTCCCAAATTCACTTTCGTTTTAGTTCTTAACTAAACCACATTTATTTGTAATATTGACCGCGATTGGATGATTTATCCTAAACATCCAATCAGATCTCTTTTGACATCGATGCTTAGAAAGGCAAACATTCGGTACCCCTCGGATGTATACACTTTCTCTTTCGAAAAGTATAAAGAGAAGTAATTACGGGGAATTTCTCAAAGTCAAAAATGTATTGTTTATGTACACGATATATTATCGTCAACAGCGTACAAGTACGCTCCGAATTTGGAAAGTTTGCTTACACAGCAATATGTATGCGTAAATGTACACTCTGATCTGATAATACATGCGTTTTTACTCGTTTTCATAACGTAAAAAACGCAAATGCGCAGCTTATCTGGAGCTCTGGATAATAATTGATGATTTCATCAAACATGTTGTGTGCACTAAATTAGATATCTACGTTTTTGTTATTATCACTAGGTTGAAACCTCTGCTGGTGCAGTGTTTAGACACTGACATGGTTTATTAGATCTTATTATCACTAGGTTGAAACCTCTGCTAGTGCAGTGTTTAGGCCCTGACATGGTTTATTAGATCTTATTATCACTGGGTTGAAACCTCTGCTGGTGCAGTGTTTAGACACTGACATGGTTTATTAGATCTTATTATCACTAGGTTGAAACCTCTTGGTGCAGTGTTTAGACACTGACATGGTTTATTAGATCTTATTATCACTGGGTTGAAACCTCTGCTGGTGCAGTGTTTAGACACTGACATGGTTTATTAGATCTTATTATCACTGGGTTGAAACCTCTGCTAGTGCAGTGTTTAGACACTGACATGGTTTATTAGATCTTATTATCACTAGGTTGAAACCTCTGTTGGTGCAGTGTTTAGACACTGACATGGTTTATTAGATCTTATTATCACTGGTTGAAACCTCTGCTGGTGCAGTGTTTAGACACTGACATGGTTTATTAGATCTTATTATCACTGGGTTGAAACCTCTGCTGGTGCAGTGTTTAGACACTGACATGGTTTATTAGATCTTATTATCACTGGGTTGAAACCTCTGCTGGTGCAGTGTTTAGACACTGACATGGTTTATTAGATCTTATTATCACTGGGTTGAAACCTCTGCTGGTACAGTGTTTAGACACTGACATGGTTTATTAGATCTTATTATCACTGGGTTGAAACCTCTGCTGGTGCAGTGTTTAGACACTGACATGGTTTATTAGATCTTATTATCACTGGGTTGAAACCTCTGCTGGTGCAGTGTTTAGACACTGACATGGTTTATTATATCTTATTATCACTAGGTTGAAACCTCTGCTGGTGCAGTGTTTAGACACTGACATGGTTTATTAGATCTTATTATCACTGGGTTGAAACCTCTGCTAGTGCAGTGTTTAGACACTGACATGGTTTATTAGATCTTATTATCACTAGGTTGAAACCTCTGTTGGTGCAGTGTTTAGACACTGACATGGTTTATTAGATCTTATTATCACTGGTTGAAACCTCTGCTGGTGCAGTGTTTAGACACTGACATGGTTTATTAGATCTTATTATCACTGGGTTGAAACCTCTGCTGGTGCAGTGTTTAGACACTGACATGGTTTATTAGATCTTATTATCACTGGGTTGAAACCTCTGCTGGTGCAGTGTTTAGACACTGACATGGTTTATTAGATCTTATTATCACTGGGTTGAAACCTCTGCTGGTACAGTGTTTAGACACTGACATGGTTTATTAGATCTTATTATCACTGGGTTGAAACCTCTGCTGGTGCAGTGTTTAGACACTGACATGGTTTATTATATATTTTTGTTTGAAATTTACAGTTCCTAAATAAATTTAATTTCTTAAAACTAGCGATCTCCTCTCTCAGGGTAACCTTTAATAGCCAGTTAAAACTAGTGATCTCCTCTCTCAGGGTAACCTTTAATAGCCAGTTAAAACTAGTGATCTCCTCTCTCAGGGTAACCTTTAATAGCCAGTTAAAACTAGTGATCTCCTCTCTCAGGGTAACCTTTAATAGCCAGTTAAAACTAGTGATCTCCTCTCTCAGGGTAACCTTTAATAGCCAGTTAAAACTAGTGATCTCCTCTCTCAGGGTAACCTTTAATAGCCAGTTAAAACTAGTGATCTCCTCTCTCAGGGTAACCTTTAATAGCCAGTTAAAACTAGTGATCTCCTCTCTCAGGGTAACCTTTAATTGCCAGTTAAAACTAGTGATCTCCTCTCTCAGGGTAACCTTTAATAGCCAGTTAAAACTAGTGATCTCCTCTCTCAGGGTAACCTTTAATAGCCAGTTAAAACTAGTGATCTCCTCTCTCAGGGTAACCTTTAATAGCCAGTTAAAACTAGTGATCTCCTCTCTCAGGGTAACCTTTAATAGCCAGTTAAAACTAGTGATCTCCTCTCTCAGGGTAACCTTTAATAGCCAGTTAAAACTAGTGATCTCCTCTCTCAGGGTAACCTTTAATAGCCAGTTAAAACTAGTGATCTCCTCTCTCAGGGTAACCTTTAATAGCCATTTAAAACTAGTGATCTCCTCTCTCAGGGTAACCTTTAATAGCCAGTTAAAACTAGTGATCTCCTCTCTCAGGGTAACCTTTAATAGCCAGTTAAAACTAGCGATCTCCTCTCTCAGGGTAACCTTTAATAGCCAGTTAAAACTAGTGATCTCCTCTCTCAGGGTAACCTTTAATAGCCAGTTAAAACTAGTGATTTCCTCTCTCAGGGTAACCTTTAATAGCCAGTTAAAACTAGTGATCTCCTCTCTCAGGGTAACCTTTAATAGCCAGTTAAAACTAGCGATCTCCTCTCTCAGGGTAACCTTTAATAGCCAGTTAAAACTAGTGATTTCCTCTCTCAGGGTAACCTTTAATAGCCAGTTAAAACTAGCGATCTCCTCTCTCAGGGTAACCTTTAATAGCCAGTTAAAACTAGTGATCTCCTCTCTCAGGGTAACCTTTAATAGCCAGTTAAAACTAGTGATCTCCTCTCTCAGGGTAACCTTTAATAGCCAGTTAAAACTAGCGATCTCCTCTCTCAGGGTAACCTTTAATAGCCAGTTAAAACTAGTGATCTCCTCTCTCAGGGTAACCTTTAATAGCCAGTTAAAACTAGTGATCTCCTCTCTCAGGGTAACCTTTAATAGCCAGTTAAAACTAGTGATCTCCTCTCTCAGGGTAACCTTTAATAGCCAGTTAAAACTAGTGATCTCCTCTCTCAGGGTAACCTTTAATAGCCAGTTAAAACTAGTGATCTCCTCTCTCAGGGTAACCTTTAATAGCCAGTTAAAACTAGTGATCTCCTCTCTCAGGGTAACCTTTAATAGCCAGTTAAAACTAGTGATCTCCTCTCTCAGGGTAACCTTTAATAGCCAGTTAAAACTAGTGATCTCCTCTCTCAGGGTAACCTTTAATAGCCAGTTAAAACTAGTGATCTCCTCTCTCAGGGTAACCTTTAATAGCCAGTTAAAACTAGTGATCTCCTCTCTCAGGGTAACCTTTAATAGCCAGTTAAAACTAGCGATCTCCTCTCTCACGGTAACCTTTAATAGCCAGTTAAAACTAGTGATCTCCTCTCTCAGGGTAACCTTTAATAGCCAGTTAAAACTAGCGATCTCCTCTCTCAGGGTAACCTTTAATAGCCAGTTAAAACTAGCGATCTCCTCTCTCACGGTAACCTTTAATAGCCAGTTAAAACTAGTGATCTCCTCTCTCAGGTAACCTTTAATAGCCAGTTAAAACTAGTGATCTCCTCTCTCAGGTAACCTTTAATAGCCAGTTAAAACTAGTGATCTCCTCTCTCAGGGTAACCTTTAATAGCCAGTTAAAACTAGTGATCTCCTCTCTCAGGGTAACCTTTAATAGCCAGTTAAAACTAGCGATCTCCTCTCTCAGGGTAACCTTTAATAGCCAGTTAAAACTAGCGATCTCCTCTCTCAGGGTAACCTTTAATAGCCAGTTAAAACTAGTGATCTCCTCTCTCAGGGTAACCTTTAATAGCCAGTTAAAACTAGCGATCTCCTCTCTCAGGGTAACCTTTAATAGCCAGTTAAAACTAGCGATCTCCTCTCTCAGGGTAACCTTTAATAGCCAGTTAAAACTAGTGATCTCCTCTCTCAGGGTAACCTTTAATAGCCAGTTAAAACTAGCGATCTCCTCTCTCAGGGTAACCTTTAATAGCCAGTTAAAACTAGCGATCTCCTCTCTCAGGGTAACCTTTAATAGCCAGTTAAAACTAGTGATCTCCTCTCTCAGGGTAACCTTTAATAGCCAGTTAAAACTAGTGATCTCCTCTCTCAGGGTAACCTTTAATAGCCAGTTAAAACTAGTGATCTCCTCTCTCAGGGTAACCTTTAATAGCCAGTTAAAACTAGTGATCTCCTCTCTCAGGGTAACCTTTAATAGCCAGTTAAAACTAGCGATCTCCTCTCTCAGGGTAACCTTTAATAGCCAGTTAAAACTAGTGATCTCCTCTCTCAGGGTAACCTTTAATAGCCAGTTAAAACTAGCGATCTCCTCTCTCAGGGTAACCTTTAATAGCCAGTTAAAACTAGCGATCTCCTCTCTCAGGGTAACCTTTAATAGCCAGTTAAAACTAGTGATCTCCTCTCTCAGGGTAACCTTTAATAGCCAGTTAAAACTAGCGATCTCCTCTCTCAGGGTAACCTTTAATAGCCAGTTAAAACTAGCGATCTCCTCTCTCAGGGTAACCTTTAATAGCCAGTTAAAACTAGCGATCTCCTCTCTCAGGGTAACCTTTAATAGCCAGTTAAAACTAGTGATCTCCTCTCTCAGGGTAACCTTTAATAGCCAGTTAAAACTAGCGATCTCCTCTCTCAGGGTAACCTTTAATAGCCAGTTAAAACTAGTGATCTCCTCTCTCAGGGTAACCTTTAATAGCCAGTTAAACTAGTGATCTCCTCTCTCAGGGTAACCTTTAATAGCCAGTTAAAACTAGTGATCTCCTCTCTCAGGTAACCTTTAATAGCCAGTTAAAACTAGTGATCTCCTCTCTCAGGGTAACCTTTAATAGCCAGTTAAAACTAGCGATCTCCTCTCTCAGGGTAACCTTTAATAGCCAGTTAAAACTAGTGATCTCCTCTCTCAGGGTAACCTTTAATAGCCAGTTAAAACTAGCGATCTCCTCTCTCAGGGTAACCTTTAATAGCCAGTTAAAACTAGCGATCTCCTCTCTCAGGGTAACCTTTAATAGCCAGTTAAAACTAGTGATCTCCTCTCTCATGGTAACCTTTAATAGCCAGTTAAAACTAGTGATCTCCTCTCTCAGGGTAACCTTTAATAGCCAGTTAAAACTAGCGATCTCCTCTCTCAGGGTAACCTTTAATTGCCAGTTAAAACTAGCGATCTCCTCTCTCAGGGTAACCTTTAATAGCCAGTTAAAACTAGTGATCTCCTCTCTCAGGGTAACCTTTAATAGCCAGTTAAAACTAGTGATCTCCTCTCTCAGGGTAACCTTTAATAGCCAGTTAAAACTAGTGATCTCCTCTCTCAGGGTAACTTTTAATAGCCAGTTAAAACTAGTGATCTCCTCTCTCAGGGTAACCTTTAATAGCCAGTTAAAACTAGTGATCTCCTCTCTCAGGGTAACCTTTAATAGCCAGTTAAAACTAGTGATCTCCTCTCTCAGGGTAACCTTTAATAGCCAGTTAAAACTAGCGATCTCCTCTCTCAGGGTAACCTTTAATAGCCAGTTAAAACTAGCGATCTCCTCTCTCAGGGTAACCTTTAATAGCCAGTTAAAACTAGCGATCTCCTCTCTCAGGGTAACCTTTAATAGCCAGTTATCCTATTTAGGCCCTTTGATTTACTACTCACAAATATTGTTAGTTTATTTGGATTGTCAATCTTTTTTACTTTTACCGTACCGGATGAAGTTTATTATAAAAAATTAGATACCGACGTTTTTTTAAATTATTATTACATTATGTATTTTTAGAAGAGAATGAACAGAAGTTCCACCAAGTTTATGAAGAGTCACTGACACAGACAGTTGTACCAAAAGGTAGGTAGGTCTATAGAGTCACTGAGACAGTTGTACCAAAAGGTAGGTAGGTCTGAAAAAGACATTGTTTGCATTGTGTGGATGAAATTTTTACATATGAAGACAAAGGTAGATGAAACCATTGCTGTGAGGTATAGTTGTATAAAGTTTTTAGATTTCTATTATCAATCCATCAAATTCAAATGTTTCTCTATGAATGTAGATTGCGAATATTATTTCTGTTCTTTTTTTTGTTTTTTATTCTTGAGAGAAAAGAGGAAGTTTATTTGGATTAATAATTAGTATGTATATCTATGAAGATGTATTTAGATAATAAAGTCTCCACATCAAGTAATTAGATAATAAAGTCTCCCCATCAAGTAATTAGATAATAAAGTCTCCCCATCAAGTAATTAGATAATAAAGTCTCCCCATCAAGTAATTAGATAATAAAGTCTCCCCATTAAGTAATTAGATAATAAAGTCTCCCCATCAAGTAATTAGATAATAAAGTCTCCCCATGAAGTAATTAGATAATAAAGTCTCCCCATCAAGTAATTAGATAATAAAGTCTCCCCATTAAGTAATTAGATAATAAAGTCTCCCCATCAAGTAATTAGATAATAAAGTCTCCCCATCAAGTAATTAGATAATAAAGTCTCCCCATCAAGTAATTAGATAATAAAGTCTCCCCATCAAGTAATTAGATAATAAAGTCTCCCCATCAAGTAATTAGATAATAAAGTCTCCCCATCAAGTAATTAGATAATAAAGTCTCCCCATCAAGTAATTAGATAATAAAGTCTCCCCATCAAGTAATTAGATAATAAAGTCTCCCCATCAAGTAATTAGATAATAAAGTCTCCCCATCAAGAAATGTTGCCCCTCTTATAATCCAAGGCCACTTTTTCATTACAAAAAGGGTGACCTTTTAATAGGAGTGTAGATACTGTAATGAATTACACTATTATAATAACATTTATATGTTCTTCTGTCCTGCGGTCATTAACAATATTTTCCAGTTAATTTGAAACACATTTAGTCTTCAAACTTTGAACCAAAAAAATCATGTATTGAAGAAAATTGGGCTTCAGAAAAGCTTATTCTTCCGTAAATGGCCGTTTTCGGGTGAAGACGACCGAGGTAAGACGAGTCCACGTGCACTCGTCTTTATTCGTTGTGACATCCAATCAGAACGCCTCTAGCAAGAAAAAAAATCGTTTAAATATATACCCTAAGCCGGGAATGTCACATTATATATCATGTCTGATAGCTGAATAACAGATATATTACGGATTTAACCATTGATTTTTTTCCAAATACAGACTCCAACCGTATTAAATATATTTGTGTCTTTTATTTTCATTTTTTCGTATTTCTAGATGTCCTTTTCCGTACCTTTGACGTCATTCTTCAATGACTTCAAAATATGTGTCACGTCATATTTCATGTATGGGGTGTCTCTTGAAGGAAAATACTGTACTTTCAATAAAATATTAGTGAGAAAAGCTCAAATATCAGTAGAAAACTACTTAATTTATTAGTCGGTGTCACAAAAGTCAATTTTATGTGATGTGTATTTCATAACGCTCAATGATATTGATCTGATAATTTATGCAAATTAGTTACCGATCAATGGCGGGCGTCTCTAGGAGTTCGCGATAGTGAAAGTTGTTGGTATACGGAAGAAATAGGTACTTACATGCATTGTTGGGAAAGCCCGGGTGATCTTCCTCTCGTGATAGAAATTTTTTTGTCTTTTCGCTCGTTTCGCTGCGCTCCACTCGCGAAAAGACATAAAATTTCTATCACTCGTGGAAGATCACCCGGTCTTTCCCAAGAACGTATGTAAGAACCTATTATTCTTGCAGTAACTAATTTTGTCATATTTACCTTATATAGAGGAACATTATTTCAAGAAGTCTTGTTTCATTACATTTCTCATTGTTCGAAATGGGTTATCTCCCCTACAATGTGTTTTTTTTTTTGGTCGTTGTCATTAACTTATTATGTCACTAGACTTGATTGAACTTCATATCACTATTGTTTACCAATGGTGTCCAATGGCATAGCGGCTGGAAGGGACCTGTATGGCTGAGTGGTTAAGGTCTTATCTTCATATCACAAGCCTAATAACACACCTGACATGAGTTAGGAGCCCCTGTCACCCACCACAAGGGTAAAGGTTTTCAGACATATATCCATGGTGGAGGGTCTTACTGGTCTGTTCTGGCTTCTCTCTCTCCTCCCCCAAATAAATCTGGTAGTCATGATATATCTTATAATTGCTGAAAGTGAAAGTACCAATAATCCAGCCTAACCCAACCCCATAGGAGATAATCCGGCCTAACCCAACCCCATAGGATATAATCCAGCCTAACCCAACCCTATAGGAGATAATCCAGCCTAACCCAACCCCATAGGAGATAATCCAGCCTAACCCAACCCCATAGGAGATAATCCAGCCTAACCCAACCCCATAGGAGATAATCCAGCCTAACCCAACCCCATAGGAGATAATCCAGCCTAACCCAATCCCATAGGAGATAATCCAGCCTAACCCAACCCCATAGGAGATAATCCAGCCTAACCCAACCCCATAGGAGATAATCCGGCATAACCCAACCCCATAGGAGATAATCCAGCCTAACCCAATCCCATAGGAGATAATCCAGCCTAACCCAACCCCATAGGAGATAATCCAGCCTAACCCAACCCCATAGGATATAATCCAGCCTAACCCAACCCCATAGGAGATAATCCGGCATAACCCAACCCCATAGGAGATAATCCAGCCTAACCCAATCCCATAGGAGATAATCCAGCCTAACCCAACCCCATAGGATATAATCCAGCCTAACCCAACCCCATAGGAGATAATCCAGCCTAACCCAACCCCATAGGATATAATCCAGCCTAACCCAACCCCATAGGAGATAATCCAGCCTAACCCAATCCCATAGGAGATAATCCAGCCTAACCCAACCCCATAGGAGATAATCCAGCCTAACCCAATCCCATAGGAGATAATCCAGCCTAACCCAACCCCATAGGAGATAATCCAGCCTAACCCAACCCCATAGGAGATAATCCGGCATAACCCAACCCCATAGGAGATAATCCAGCCTAACCCAATCCCATAGGAGAAGGATGTTGAGATTTTCCATTTGAACTCCTAACTCCTAAATTTTAAGTACCGTAGATAATTATAAAATGTATAAAAATATGAACTTCAAAATATTGAAAGCCTTCAATTTTTTTTAACTCTAAAATATTAAAATTACGCTTTCAATATTTTTTAGCTCCAACATATTGAAAGCTGTCAGTTCTTTTGAAGAAACAAACTAGAAAAAAACCAAACACTAGAATAAGAAAGTGATAAGGTTTCATCCTGTGTAAGGACTAAGATTACTCCGAGTATTCCAACATTGATATCTAGACCTCAGGTGACACTTTCTATTTTAGTTTTTATGAAAAAAAATAGATTAGAAGTCAAATGTTGAAAAGAGAAATAAAAATCATTCTGATATTTGAAAATTTCTCAAAAGGAATTTGAAAATTGTAGATAAATGACATAAGGATTTAGTGAAAGATTATGTCAACGGGACTGGATACTGTTGTGTTTATCAACCGTCTACAGGTGAATGAAAAGATTTTAATGATTAATAGAAATTTCAGACCTGATTTATTTATGGAAATGCCTCCTAATACATAATAACTGAGGGTGGTATTATGTCAGATACCTGTTTCCTGGATACAAGGTACTGGTGTAAGAATTTCTGAGTGAAATTGAAACAATAACCACGCTAATTGTGTTTTTATTGGCTTGATAATGATATCTAGATTGTAAATGTTTATCATGAGAGGCTAGAAAGTCCTGACAAATTATACACAAATTTGTGGAGACCAATATAATCCTTAAATATATATATATAATACCAGTTTTACCATGTATAGTTCATAATTCTCTTTGAAGTTTGACTAAATTTGATTTAGTTTTTAATATTTATAGAAATTTGTGACCATTTTTAGAGGATGTGAATATATCTATAATAGAGAATTATTTCTGTTTTATACGGAAATAGCTGAAATACTGCTAAAGTTGGCATTAAACACCAATCAATCAATCATATACTAAGAAAATATTTAGAAAGAATCTAATTGTGTTGTCATGCGTGAATGAAATGGGAACCAGTGAGATTAATGGAAATATTTCTTGACAAATAAGAATTAAAGCCGAAAACAGATACCTGCACATGTTTGCCAGAACCCTACAGTCAGATCTTTCAAAAAAACTTCAAAAGGTTTTTTGTTTGTCTTTTGCATTCATCACACCAGGAACTCACAAGTTATTATTATCCCCTTGCCAACGAAGTTGCAAAGGGATATAGTAATGCTACCGTCCGTCCTTCCGTAACATCCTTGTGAACACTCTAGGATCAACATCCTTCAATCGATTTTGACCAAACTTGGTACATATTTAGTCCTTAAGAGAGTCTGGAACCCTATTGATTTTTAAGGTCATAGGTCAAAGGTCAATGTCACCGGGTCAAATTTTTACCGCATAACATCCTTGTGAACACTCTAGAATCAACATCCTGCAATGGATTTTGACTAAGCTTGGTACATACTTAGTCCTTAGGAGAGTCTGGAACCCTATTGATTTTCAAGGTCAAAGGTCAAGGTCACTGGGTAAATTTGTTACCGTGTAGCATCCTTGTGAACACTCTAGAATCAACATCCTTCAATGGATTTTGACCAAACTTGGTACATACTTAGTCCTTAGGAGAGTCTGGAACCCTATTGATTTTCAAGGTCATAGGTCAAAGGTCAATGTCACCAGGTCAAATTTTTACCATGTAACATCCTTGTGAACACTGGAATCAACATCCTTCAATGGATTTTTACCAAACTTGGTACATTCATAGTCCTTAGGAGAGTCTGGAACCCTATTGATTTTCAAGGTCAAGGGGTCAAATTTTTACCGCATAGCATCCTTGTGAACACTCTAGAATCAACATCCTTCAATCGATTTTTACCAAACTTGGTACATACTTAGTCATTAGGAGAGTCTGGAACCCTATTGATTTTCAAGGTCAAAAGTCAAGACCACCGGGTCAAGTTTTTACCGCATAACATCCTTGTGAACACTCTAGAATCAAGATCCTTCAATGGATTTTGACCAAACTTGGTACATACTTAGTCCTTAGGAGAGTCTGGAACCCTATTGATTTTCAAGGTCAAAGGTCAAGGGGTCAACTGTTTATCGCATAACATCCTTGTGAACACTCTAGAATCAACATCCTTCAATGGATTTTGACCAAACTTGGTACATACTTAGACCTTAAGAGAATCTGGAACCGTATTGATTTTCAAGGTCAAAGGTCAAGGTCACAGGTGCTAATTTTTAGGCGAGGGGATACGCCACGCTTTGCGTTGCCCTTGTTTTTTGTTTGCTTTCGAAATGGTTGTTAATTGTTGATTTTAGAAGAAGAATAGAAATGGCAGTATGTCTGACTATGGATATAATATATTCAGGAGAATTATTTTAATAAATATACAAGATGAAACTTGAATACATACAAGAGTTCAAGAATTATGACTATGGATTGTGTTAAAGTAATCTTGTCTTCAAATTTGTATATAATTGTGACATTTAATTTTATATTTAAAGACAAAAAACAAAAAAATGCATCTTACTAAACAAGATATCATTGAAGTCTGTGTAATGTTTTTGACATGAAACATGTATTTTTTTTTGGAATAGCCTAATTTGAAATGTGAGGCAGTCGTGGTCGTGATCGTATGGTAGTTGGATTTACAACTAACTGTGCAATCAGTGCCAATCACCACTGAAGTTGTGAGTTTGAACCCTGTTCATGGGTTGGTGTACTCGATACAACATTATGTGATAATGTTTGTCAGTGATTTTCTCTGGGTACTCTGGTTTCCTCTGGCAATAAAACTGACCGCCATGATATATTTGAAATATTGTGGAAAGTGGCGTTAAACATCATAAAATAACTTAATGTGAAATAAACACTAAAACAGAATTCTCTTTTATTTAGAAATTATCTGATAGATGTTCCACTGACAAAAATATATGTGTATCTGTGATCACCTGCCAGACCCTAAAATATGTTTCTACTGACCCAACATGTAGTTAAAAAAAAAAAGAGTAAAATCAGGAAATTTTGTTGTCTTTATGTGATTGTTTTCTGGTATCAACAAGTCACCTGACTACAAGAAACTTTCAGACAATGCTTGATTATTATGAATTTAAGAAATGTTTTCCTGAACATGTACTATAAAAATGTGAGGTTAGGAGGTTACTTGCCAAAAAAAAAAAACTCAAAAAACAACCTCCTGTTCAAGAATTTAAACAAAATAATTATCCCTTAGTACCAATCCTATAAATTTTGAAAACCATGAAGTCAAATACACACATTTTTTGCCTAACTACCCATAGCACAAGGATTCAATATCTTAATTTTTGAAATTGTGTTTTGAGTGATATAGAAGTGTATTATCTCCTTAATTAACCAGGGATGATTTTTCAGTTATTTAACTGATTTCAGTTATATTTCTGTGAAAATAAATTCTGAAAGATGGAAGACACAGTCAGAACAGGTCAAAACTGACCTTTTTAAAAGGGGGTGTAGATGGTCTCACCTATTTTTCATTAATTTTCCATTATTTTAATTTCTACCGAGAATTATCCCTGATTAACTCTAATAGGAAAAAAGATAATGTATGCTTACTAAGTAAATATTTAATGGAGTTCTTAGATGTATTTTTTAATTGAATCACTATCTTTGAAGACAGAAGTAGGGAGGGATTGGTTTAAAGTAACGTTCAATCTCTACTCTAGTAACCATTACATTTTTGAGTACTATTTCCTGTACTTGTATTCTTAGAACATCCATAAGATTTGATGATAGATGATTTTGAAGTTTTATGATGGAGAAAGCAAGGATGAGAGTTGCTCAGCTTTAAAATTTATGAGATATGTTTCCAGTGGTAGATGGTTTCTCATGATTTTCTTATCAGTGCTATCATTTCTCAATACAATTGCCATAAGTAGAAAACATCCTATAAATTGAGTCAATCAGACATGCTATCATAATATAAGCTGTCAAGATAACAAAGCTTTACATAAAGGGATGGCTCTTTTTTTTTTGTGTGGAAAAAATTGGAGTTTGTAGCCATTATTATAGTATTTATTTGCCAAAAAATATGAAAGTGGTGTTAAACACCATAACCAAAAGAAATGGGATTCATCATCTATACCGTTACATATTTACATTTTCTTTTATCTATTGTTATTGTTGAAAAATTGACTCAAGATCAGCCTCACTTTCATTACGTAGTTAACTGATTGTAATATACATATAAATAAAGAGGAAGTTATTTCTACTTTCATTTCACTTACTCATTATTTATCTATTAAACTATTAATTAACTCTCACCCACTTCTCTTCTTCTTTTTTTTTCTGAGAAAAAAATAAATTTTTATGATGCCTGAATGATTAAAATGTGAGATTTTATTTTCTCTGTTGTCATCTACACTGATTCAGACCCTATGTAACATCAATGACTATCTTTTTCTTTGATAGGGTGGTAGAGCTATGTCCATAATTACTCAACATCAGTTTTATTTGTATTGCATTCTTGTTTAAATACCTTATAACATGCAATACATTTAGTTATAAAGGAGAATTTAACTATTGATAATTCCGTGCATAGTTTTAGTGGAACTGATTTCACATTTTTTTACCAAATAAATATTCCTTTTTTTTCTTAAATGTTGATATATTTACATAGAATTATACATTTTGAAACTAGGTTAATTTACCCAGTTTAACCTACTATCCCAGGTCAAGGTCACAAGGTTTTACTCTATTATGCATGGTTGTGAAAAAATATTCCCTCTTTTTTATAAGCAAAATATTTGGATATGAAATGTGTCAAACTTTGTCCAAACAGCTAGAAAATGAGGTATTAGCTCATTGAATAGGGAGTTTCCTCTCTTTCTATGAGTGAGCAATATCATCTCTTTTAATTACCAAACCAGTGACTAAATAGGAATACTCATACAAGTCCCTTAGTCACTTCAGCTTGGCAATTGCTTAGACACATACAGTTTTCTTAGTCACCTCATCTTAGCAATTGCTCAGCCAATCTTACTATTTCAATTCCTATGAGGACTACAACTTGTATGTTGGAAACTGATATAACTCACCTCAGCTTATTTTCTTCAGTTGACTTGCTGATTGAGTAACAGAAACTTTATGTATACACTACACTTTGAAGGAATGATGTTCCACATGACACATTTTCCTGACTGAGCCAACCAGACTTTATTCCATGTGACACATTATCCTGACTCTGAGCCAACCAGACTTTGTTCCACGTGACACATTTTCCTGACTGTGAGCCAACCAGACTTTATTCCATGTGACACATTATCCTGACTCTGAGCCAGCCAGACTTTATTCCATGTGACACATTATCCTGACTCTGAGCCAGCCAGACTTTATTCACACTCCTTTAAATGCGGTCTACTTAGCAGAGAAGAAACAAATACCAATTTTATATTCTTTAGGGATTGAACCCACGATCTACCACACTAGGGTCAAGCACGCTAACCATTACACCACCAAGGAGGTCTATTTATATTTCACAGCGTCCTCTTAAAATATATTTATCTACTAAAGACCACTGGTATTTCAAAGTGTCCTAACAAACTATGTTTCTATGTTGGAGACAACAGTGGTTTATCTATTCAGTACAACTGGTATTTTAGTATCCCCTCTGAAGAGATTTATTTTTATTCAAGGTCAACAGTATTCATAAAAGCTGTTTATCTGTTAAAAAAGACCCAATATATTTGATTGTTTTCACAAAAAAGATGTTTGTCTGCTATTCTAGACCAATGATATTAAGTTTCCTCACAACAATAATTATCTAAAGACTAATTAAAGTGCCATCACAATAAGTATTGATATGTTTTTAGATCAACTGCAATCTCTTAAAGTAAGGTTTATACATTCTAAACCAAATGTGATTTAAAATAACCTTACATAACAGATCTGTATAAAATGGGTTATACTTGAGTATTTTACAACCAGTTTTAAGAGGATTATTTTATTATCTGTATGTTTTATCTCCTGTGATTGAAAAATGGAAAATAATCACCACATGTGCAGGTCTTACAATGGAAAATAATCCGCACATGTGCAGGTCTTACAAAGGAAAATAATCCCCACATGTGCAGGTCTTACAAAGGAAAATAATCACCACATGTGCAGGTCTTACAAAGGAAAATAATCCCCACATGTGCAGGTCTTACAAAGGAAAATAATCCCCACATGTGCAGGTCTTACAAAGGAAAATAATCAGCACATGTGCAGGTCTTACAATGGAAAATAATCAGCACATGTGCAGGTCTTACAAAGGAAAATAATCCCCACATGTGCAGGTCTTACAAAGGAAAATAATCCCCACATGTGCAGGTCTTACAAAGGAAAATAATCACCACATGTGCAGGTCTTACAATGGAAAATAATCAGCACATGTGCAGGTCTTACAATGGAAAATAATCAGCACATGTGCAGGTCTTACAATGGAAAATAATCAGCACATGTGCAGGTCTTACAAAGGAAAATAATCCCCACATGTGCAGGTCTTACAAAGGAAAATAATCAGCACATGTGCAGGTCTTACAAAGGAAAATAATCAGCACATGTGCAGGTCTTACAAAGGAAAATAATCAACTTATGTGCAGGTCTTACAAAGGAAAATAATCAGCACATGTGCAGGTCTTACAAAGGAAAATAATCAGCACATGTGCAGGTCTTACAAAGGAAAATAATCAGCACATGTGCAGGTCTTACAAAGGAAAATAATCAGCACATGTGCAGGTCTTACAAAGGAAAATAATCCCCACATGTGCAGGTCTTACAAAGGAAAATAATCAGCACATGTGCAGGTCTTACAAAGGAAAATAATCAGCACATGTGCAGGTCTTACAAAGGAAAATAATCAGCACATGTGCAGGTCTTACAAAGGAAAATAATCCCCACATGTGCAGGTCTTACAAAGGAAAATAATCAGCACATGTGCAGGTCTTACAAAGGAAAATAATCAGCACATGTGCAGGTCTTACAAAGAGAATTATTTTGTGGACTAGATAGTATATACCCTAGTCAGAAAATTTTAAATTATTAGCATATTAACTCCTGTATAGCATACATTTAAGTAACAGGTTTTAATAATTATCAACTTTATATTTATTTTCAACATACCATCTCTTGTTATGTGAAAAATTGAAAATAGTTTTGCAGATTTTTATTTTTTCTTATTAATTTTTTTTTAAGGTAATGGGAAGCCTTCATTGTATGGGTGATGATTTTCCTGTGAAAGTGTGGAGGAATATTCTGAAATGACAGTTATTTCTTTATTTTTTTAAAGTGTTTGTTAGGTTTAGGGATATGTTGCTTAACGCCACTTTCAACAATATTTCAGTTATGTCGGGGCGGTCAGTTTTATTGGTGGAGGGAAAGCCACAGAATTTCTGCAAGTCACTAAAAAACTTGATGACATAATGTTATAATATCGATTACACCTCGCCATGAGCGGGATTCCAACTCACAACTGTAGTGGTGATAGGCCCTGATTGCATAGGTTGTTGTAAATCCAACTAACATACGATCACGACCATGACAACCTCTTAAGTATTTTAGAATTTATTATCAGAAATTAAAGAAATTGTATTACAGGAGATGGTATATATAATACAGTGATACCTTGTTAAAATTGTCTTAGTATTTATCTGTTTTAAGATTTTCATTCATTGCCAATTGTTAGACTAAGTTGAAAACTGTGACCTTTATGTTTAATTGAACTTTGTACTTCAATATATGACCTTTGTACTTCACTACACAACCTTGATATCAGAAAGGAATTAAATAAAACAGTTTTTCCCCACCAATAACAGAAACCTACAAAACAAATAACAAGGAACTAAATTGTATTACATTTTTCCTCAACTTTCAAATATCTTCATTTCATCCAGAAAAATATAGCATAGAAACAATTAAACTTTCTCTATAAAACAACAGAAGTTTAATCAAGTTTAAAAGGATTTATTGAAAATTGATATCCATTGGGAAACAGAACGGAGATATTTGTCACCACTCCTAGATTTCTATCACTCTCTACATAATGTTTAAATCTTCCTCTATAACAGTATGATTATAACAGTTTATCTCAAGTGACTAGATGTATGCCATCCTAAATCTCATCATTTCAATTTTTAGTTCATGAGATCCTCAATTAGTCAAATTTGATAGATTCTAATGAATACCAAGAGTCCTACACAAATAATTGCATAATCTTAGCCACCTGTTGGAAATGGTGAAGTGCCGAGGTTGATATAAAAGTCTTATAAGTCTTGATGTAAATATCTTACATCTGATGTTCACGATTGATTTTTCTAACAGAAATTTACGCATTCATTTCTGTTTCTACTTGACATCACTTGCAAAAAGTCATCAAAGTCAACCAAGAGATATTTGTTTTGATTTTTAGATGTGTACTTGACGTTTATGATAAGTGTCTTGTTGGATAATCAAGGTGCACGTTTCATTTCACTGTATTGACCAAATGTCGTGGTTGATAACTATAAAAATGTTTTTGTTGTGTAGATAAAAAAATAAGAAACTGATGGAACGCAACAGGCTTCCATATAAAGAATTGTTAACACCCGGTCAAGTCTACATGATTGATTTTTTTTTTCTGTTACCAAGCCGGAAAGGGATGAGTTTTTATTTTTATTATTACTAGACAAACATCATAAACTTTTCATATTTTTTTTGTATATCCGTGAACAACAAAACCCACTGATTTATATCTTTTGAACAAAATATATGGTACTTGTTTAAAATATTTTTTGATTTATATACCTGCTGCAACTGTTTTTGGCCATCTTTAGTTCCTTGACAAAAAATTGTTTACTATTTGGAAATACCTTAATTCAATCAATAATGGCTAACGAGATTATTTATAAATAATAGATAACTATGTCTGATGTTAAAGAAAAGATAAAAAGGAAAAATCTTTTTGTTGTGTAATTAAATTCCACTGGTATAATAAATAATGGTTACTCCCTCCATATTCACCATAAATAAAGGAAGGACTTACAGTTGACAGTTCTTGTACCTCCTGCTAGCAGGGGGTATATTGTATTCAGGAGTTCCTTTCTTTTGCACATCTGTTGGTCCTCACCTTCAATCTTTTACTTCTGTGAAAGCAGGGTTTGGGATTTAATTAAACTTTCAAGAAATCTCTTTGTTATTCCTGGAATTGTGCTCCTTCTAATTTATTGTTTGATCTAAATAATTTTAGGGCATCCCTGGCTACAACTCTTGAACTTCGATTCGGTTCCGGAACGGTACCTGCATTATTATTTTAGATAAAAAGTATAATATAGCAAATAGTTCATGTTGCTTCGGGTCATATGGCAGTAAATGGACCGGTCCGTCACCAAAAAAATAGTATATGAACCTCAGAAGCTTCGGTCCATATAATATTTTTTTGGTGACGGACCGGTCCATATACTGCCATATGACCCTCAGTGCCATGAACTATTTGCTATATAGTTAAAATGCTTTTGATACAACACATTTTTTTTTTAATTATCTTTTTAATGAAATAGTGATGCTTTGTACTAGATTAACAGGCTCAGGTAGATTTTACTGTGTTAATTCACAGAAACAACAGTGAACAAGACATTTCACTCCATGCTGAAATATTGACCCTTTACTTTGAGTCATTCAGTTTTAGTTCTAACTCTTTAATACTACAGGGGCCGTCGTGGTCTTGATCGTACAGTAGTTGTATTCAAATCAGTGCCTATCACCACTAAAATTGTGAGTTTGAACCGTGTTCATGGCAAGGTGTACGTGATACAACATTATGTGACAAAATTTGTCAGTGACTTGTGGCAGGTCTGTGTTTTTTTCTGGGTACTCCTGTTTCTTTCACCAATAAATCTGACCACCACAATTTGACTGAAATATTGTTAAACACTGTAAGCCCAACTCCATAAAATGTTGTTCTGAGAATAAAAGAGAAACCCACATCGTATTTATGTCAGGCAAGCCCTCCTAATTCATAGACATGAGGTTAGTTTCCAACACTTACCTCCTGTTATGCACACATATAATAATTGAAATCTTTTGTGAAAGGAGGGAGGTTTATGGTATTTAACGCCACTTTCAACAATATTTCAGTTATATCGTGACGATCAGTTTTATTGGTGGAGGAAACTGGAGTACCTGGAGAAAACCACCAACCTATCACAAATCACTGACAAACTTGATCACATAATGTTGTGTCGAGTATACATTGCCCCTGGGCGGACTATTCTGAACCCTGTTGTATCATTAGAATTTATAGACTAGAGGTCAAGATTCCTCAACATAGATACACAACTGTGGCAATAGTCAATTTCACATGACTTGTACCTTTTCCCCATAAGATTTGATAGAATGTAGTTACAAGTTTATCTGATTGTAAGAAAATTGTTTTTGTCTTCTAAGTGATTCGGTTCTTTAATTACTTAATTTCCATGTGTCCAACACTTTTATCATTGATAATCTTTATCATAATATTCATCTTGAGAGAAAAAAAAGTACATTAATTTTTTTGTTGTCACCCTGCTTAGATTTTAAGACCTCTAAATAAAGAAATCTTAACCTCTCTCTGCCTAATTTAACATATTCAACATTTAATTTTTTTGTACCTGATCGATATGTTGTTTCCCGTCCTGCTCATTGAATTTATGTTTTGTAAATTACAGGTGATATTTTTTTTATAACTTGTTTATTTTTGTGTGTTTACAGAGGACTATTGTGGTTGTGGGGATACAAAGTTGTTCTCGTTATGGCTAAAGAATTATCTATTGTGATAGACTGATAATTAAATTGGTATAAATGTGTTGAATGGTTATGTTTTATTAGAGTCTCATTTGAAAATTACAAACTGTTCAGTTAAAATAATTGTGTTCACCACCGAAAATAAAGTATTGGTGTTGGAAAACAGCTACTTAATGGAAAGTTTAACCGTTAATAAATCATCCGATAGTATCAGTAATGAACTCGGGTGGTGGACCGTATTCGTTAAAAAAGTAAACTTTTTTTTAGATACAGATCATATCAATCGAACCTTAATTAGGATAGAACAGGATTTGTACCAGGTGTTTTTCAATTTTTGATTACGGATGATAAATATACAATGTATATCGCCAATTACATGTGATGTAAATTTTAATAATTTATGCATTTTAGATTTGGATGATATTAAATGGTGCATAAATTGTTTGTAGGAATTTGATATTTATAATAAGTTTTAATGAAAATAATGTTATTTAGGAAATGGGGTTTTATGTAAAATATCATTTAAATGTAGAGAGAAAATCCACCCAAGAGTTAACTTTGAAGTTTGACAGATTAGCATAAAAAACATACAGATGATAGTGTGTTGCAATGCTATTAGAGAAAAATCATTTATCCGTTATTTTTTGTGTGTGTCATAAAGCGGTAGTTACAATTTTTATGGTTCATTTGTCAAAGTATTGAGGTGGTATGTAACAGTTCAATAACAATTTGATTTACATAAAAGTAGTCTTAATAAATCATAGAGATCTTTTTAACATCTGCCAGTGTTCAAATGGAATCTAAATATTTATAATTTCTTCCTTTTTTGTGTACATGTATAATATGGCTTTTTATAAAAGATCAGGTGTGTTTGAAATGAACATTATTAAAATGAGAGAGAGAAAAAATAAAAGACATACAAATGTGTTGATATGTTCATCTTATCATGAATGTATCAACTCAATTAATTAAAAAAAACAACTGTCAATCAAATTAATCAGAAAAAGGAGTAAAAGGTATTTTAGAAAGTACAGTGAAATCTGTTCAAACCGAACCCTGAATAAACTGAAATCCTGTATAAACTGAACTTTAGATAAAGTCCTAATGTAGAAAATCTTTGTTAATTTAACCTGTATAAACTGAACTTTAGATAAAGTCCTAATATAGAAAATCTTTGTTAATTTAGCCTGTATAAACTGAACTTTAGATAAAGTCCTAATGTAGAAAATCTTTGTTAATTTAACCTGTATAAACTGAACTTTAGATAAAGTCCTAATATAGAAAATCTTTGTTAATTTAACCTGTATAAACTGAACTTTAGATAAAGTCCTAATGTAGAAAATCTTTGTTAATTTAACCTGTATAAACTGAACTTGAGATAAAGTCCTAATATAGAAAATCTTTGTTAATTTAACCTGTATAAACTGAACTTTAGATAAAGTCCTAATGTAGAAAATCTTTGTTAATTTAACCTGTATAAACTGAACTTTAGATAAAGTCCTAATATAGAAAATCTTTGTTAATTTAACCTGTATAAACTGAACTTTAGATAAAGTCCTAATATAGAAAATCTTTGTTAATTTAACCTGTATAAACTGAACTTTAGATAAAGTCCTAATATAGAAAATCTTTGTTAATTTAACCTGTATAAACTGAACTTTAGATAAAGTCCTAATGTAGAAAATCTTTGTTAATTTAGCCTGTATAAACTGAACTTTAGATAAAGTCCTAATGTAGGAAATCTTTGTTAATTTAGCCTGTATAAACTGAACTTTAGATAAAGTCCTAATATAGAAAATCTTTGTTAATTTAACCTGTATAAACTGAACTTTAGATAAAGTCCTAATATAGAAAATCTTTGTTAATTTAACCTGTATAAACTAAACTTTAGATAAAGTCCTAATGTAGAAAATCTTTGTTAATTTAACCTGTATAAACTGAACATTAGATAAAATCCTAATGTAGAAAATCTTTGTTAATTTAACCTGTATAAACTGAACTTTAGATAAAGTCCTAATGTAGGAAATCTTTGTTAATTTAGCCTGTATAAACTGAACTTTAGATAAAGTCCTAATGTAGGAAATCTTTGTTAATTTAACCTGTATAAACTGAAATTTAGATAAAGTCCTAATGTAGAAAATCTTTGTTAATTTAACCTGTATAAACTGAACTTTAGATAAAGTCCTAATATAGAAAATCTTTGTTAATTTAACCTGTATAAACTGAACTTTAGATAAAGTCCTAATGTAGAAAATCTTTGTTAATTTAACCTGTATAAACTGAACTTTAGATAAAGTCCTAATATAGAAAATCTTTGTTAATTTAACCTGTATGAACTGAACTTTAGATAAAGTCCTAATATAGAAAATCTTTGTTAATTTAACCTGTATAAACTGAACTTTAGATAAAGTCCTAATGTAGAAAATCTTTGTTAATTTAACCTGTATAAACTGAACATTAGATAAAATCCTAATGTAGAAAATCTTTGTTAATTTAACCTGTATAAACTGAACTTTAGATAAAGTCCTAATGTAGGAAATCTTTGTTAATTTAACCTGTATAAACTGAAATTTGGATAAAGTCCTAATGTAGAAAATCTTTGTTAATTTAACCTGTATAAACTGAACTTTAGATAAAGTCCTAATGTAGGAAATCTTTGTTAATTTAACCTGTATAAACTGAACTTGAGATAAAGTCCTAATGTAGAAAATCTTTGTTAATTTAACCTGTATAAACTGAACTTTAGATAAAGTCCTAATATAGAAAATCTTTGTTAATTTAACCTGTATGAACTGAACTTTAGATAAAAGTCCTAATGTAGAAAATCTTTGTTAATTTAACCTGTATAAAACTGAACTTTAGATAAAGTCCTAATATAGAAAATCTTTGTTAATTTAACCTGTATAAACTGAACTTTAGATAAAGTCCTAATATAGAAAATCTTTGTTAATTTAACCTGTATAAACTGAACTTTAGATAAAAGTCCTAATGTAGAAAATCTTTGTTAATTTAACCTGTATAAACTGAACTTTAGATAAAGTCCTAATATAGAAAATCTTTGTTAATTTAACCTGTATAAATTTTCATTAATTTTGCTTTTTAACACTAAATATATCAAAACTCTCCTTATATTTAGTCCATTATAAAAAAGAGTGATTGTGCAAAAAATGCAGTCAAACCTATGTAATGCAACCTTCCTAAGGAACATTGAAATAGGATCTTAGTAGAGAGGTGGTCACTGGATACAGGTTTAATTGATATGAATGAACTGGGAAGGGAAATTATAAGTACTGGTAGGGTAACATAATACAAGTTATTGCTTAATTGAGGTGGTCACTAAAGCAGATAGACAGTATGATCAGTTGATTTGTCATTTCTCAGGCTAATGTGTAAAAGTTAGTTCATGTAATAAGGGAAGTAACTCCTCTACTTGAAGTTGAACATGTTAATATACAACTCATTTGGTCATATCCCAGGCTAATGAAAAGTAATGTGTACAAATTAGTATATGTAAAAAGGGAAGTAACTCCTTTACCTGAATTAATGTTCATATGAATTCATTAGTCGTTTCTGAGGCTAATGTGTGCAAAATAGTTCATGTACAGTAAAGCAAGGGAAGTAACTCCTTTACCAGAATTAATGTTCATATGAATTCATTAGTCGTTTCTGAGGCTAATGTTTGCAAAATAGTTCATGTACAGTAAAGCAAGGGAAGTAACTCCTTTACCAGAATTAATGTTCATATGAATTCATTAGTCGTTTCTGAGGCTAATGTGTGCAAAATAGTTCATGTACAGTAAAGCAAGGGAAGTAACTCCTTTACCAGAATTAATGTTCATATGAATTCATTAGTCGTTTTTGAGGCTAATGTGTGCAAGATAGTTCATGTACAGTAAAGCAAGGGAAGTAACTCCTTTACCTGAATTCACGTTATTATACGATACATTAGGTCATTTCACAGGTAAATGTGTACAGATTAGTCCATGTCAAGGGAAATAACTCTTCTACTTGAATTTACATTAATACACAATTCATTTGGAACATTTTCAGGTTAATATGTACATAGTAGTCCATATCAAGGGAAATAACTCTTCTACTTGAAATTACGTTAATATACAATGCATTGGGTCATTTCACAGGTTATTGTGTACAGATTAAAACATGTCGAGGGAAATAACTCATCTAGTATGATCTACATGAATTTATGTTAATATACAAATCATGGGGTCATTTTCAGGCTAATGTGTACATATTAATACATGTCAAGGGAAATAACTCCTATGCTGGAATTCACATTAATGTTCTAGTCAGGAACATGTCTGGTCTCTAGCCTAAAATTTAGCAAATGTTGATCCTCTACTAAAATAATTATTTAATATCTGACCTTCTATAAGTAACTACGTAACAATGGTGTACTTTGAAATGTTATAAATAATGTATATTCATTTGTAGAGGAATATTACAGTCGATTCTATAACAGATATTAAACCTTGGCTAGCTAAGATATTATCGGTAGAATATTTGCATCATGAATATAAATAACATGATCAGACAAAGTCACATAATTATTCATAAAAATCGTGTTCTACAAACTTGATAATTTTCTAGCCCCCAGATATATATGTACATAAGCCTTATTATGACATAAACTTTAAAATGATGGATGGAGTCTGACTTAACTGTATAACCTTGTAAATCAGGAGTTATAGGGTACCAGTCAAGCCTGCTCGTTAGTCACTATTGACCTGTATAAAGAGGACAAATAATTAGTGTATTTAGTAACTGTCCTATTGTTTATATTAATTGATATTAATTGAAAATGGTTCTCATTAGCTAACTGATGTACATGATGATGTTCTTAACCAAAGATCAGAATAATCAGTCATGTTCTAGAATGTGAGATGGGACAATTTCACCTAAGGGTTCACATTTTCCAGTCAGAAACGATACTTGCCGAGTTTATGTTGAAAGAAAATGTAAACCTGAGGCTGGAATTTGTGGTTTTCATGCTCAGACTTCAGTTTCCCTTGGCAAATTGTTTTGAATTTTTTAATCAATGTTACACAATTCATGGATTAAGTTTTATTTTTGCTATTATTCCATTTGACTATTCCTGTGTAATGCTCCATCAGTCAGTTAATGAGAACCATTTTCAATTAATAAAATAGTAATATACATGTAATATGGAATGAAATATAATGTGCTAATTTAATTGCTAGTTGTAACTACTAGTTTTATCAGCAGATTGTCTACATTTTTAACAAAGTAAACCTGCTTCAAAGAGTGAACTATAGTTTTTTAGTTCACCTGGATCAAAGGTCCATGGGAACTATTGCCATCACTTGGCGTCCGTCGTCTGTAAGCTTTTCACATTTCAAGCTTCTTCTCCGAAACCACTGGGCCAATTGGAACCAAACTTAGCAGGAATGTTCCTTGGATGGTCCTCTACAAAGTTTCAGTTTTTCGTTCCAGTCGGATATTCAACATGGCTGCCAGGGCCAATAATATGCTCTGATTGGCTGAAATTTCAAAGATCCTCTTCTCTGAAACTAATGAACTGACTGAACCCAAACTGTAAATGAATGATCATTGGAATGTCATTTACCGAGTTTTTGTTTTTTATGTGGATCGGAAATCCAAGATGGTCACCTATGGGAAAATGTTCAAATGCCTTCTTCTCAGAAACTACAAATATGATTAAAGCCAAACTGTACATGAATGTTCATTGGATGGTCCTCTACAAATTTAGGTTTTTTGTTCCGATGTGAAATTCAAAATGGCGGCTACGGCAGGACTTAGTTTAACATTGGACCCTATGGGAAAATGTTCATATGCCTTCTCAGAAACTACAATTCAGACTGAATCCAAACTAGGCAGGAATGTTCATTGGATGGTCCTCTACAAAGTTTCTGTTTTTTGTTCCGATATAAAATGAAAGATGGTGGCTACAGCAGGACTTGGCTTAACATTGGACCCTATGGGAAAAATGTTTCAAAACGCTTCTTCTGTTAAACCACTTGGACAATTGAAACCAAGCTGCCCAGGAATAATCATTTGAAGGTTCTCGGAAAAGTTTGGGTTTTTTATGCCTATCGGAATCCAAGATGGCTGCCACCGCAGGACATAGATTAACATTGGACCCTATGGGAAAATGTTCAAATATGAATATAACGAGATATGGGGTAAATGTCAATGAGACAACAACCCCAAAGTCAAACTGTATTAGAAATGCCTTCTTCTCAGAAACTATAAATCAGACTCATTCCAAACTACACAGGAATGTTCACTGGATAGTCCTCTACAAAGTTTAGGTTTTTTGTTCTGATATTAAATCCAAGATGGTGGCTACGGCAGGACTTAGTTTAACATTGGACCCTATGGGAAAAATGTTTCAAGACACAAATCTGATTGAAGCCTGACTGTACATGAATGTTCATTGGATGGTCCTCTACAAAGTTTAGGTTTTTTGTTCTGATATAAAATTCAATATGGCAGCTATGGCAGAACTTAGTTTAACATTGGACCTTGGGAAAATGTTTTAAAACACTTCTTTACTGAAACCACTTGGACAATTGAAACCAAACTTTTCAGGAATGTTCATTTTTTACAAATTTAGTTTTTTTTATGCTGTTTGGAAATCCAAGCTAGCCACCATCTCAGGTCATAGATTTATGGGGAACCCAGTTGGAAATCAATCATTGGAAGGTTCTTTACAAACTGTGTTTTTTATGTTGATCGGAATTCCAAGATTGACTACCACTGCAGGACATAGCTTTTACATAGGACCAATTGGTTCTTTTTGTAACCAGGTGAACGATACAGGCTCTTGAGAGCCTCTGGTTATATCATAGCCTTTACAAATAAGATTTTTACAAGTTAAGATGTTTCAGATTTGAACTTTTTAGCTTTGTTTATTACGTTGCCATAGAACCATGTTACGGAAGAAACGTCTTTCAATGTCACTTCTTCTATTTTTATACCGGTAGTTGATAATTATCTAAAGATTTGTTTGTCTTCTTCTTATATTCCAACTGGAAGTACAAAAACAAATGCTTCAGGAGCTAGTCCAATTACCAATACAGATTATTTAAAAATTTCTTTGAAATACTGTGTGATGTATTTAAAGTCGTTTTTAGGAGAGAAAATTCCATGGAAACTGACATGAAAGATAAATTTTACTGAAATTAATTTGGCTCGAAGTGCTTTGTAACCGACAATTTTAGATTCCTTGAAACTGATAATTTTAGATGAAATTGATGTCCACAATTTTAATTGTGCTGAAAATTTTGGACTGCATTAATCTTTGTGTGCTTAACAACTAGTTTTTATGCCAAACTGTGTAAAGAATGATACTTAACATGAGTTTGAGAAACTTGTTTGTCTGGATGTAATTTGTTTTGCTTTCAGTTAAATTCTAAAAAGGGGTGTTGTGTAACTTGAAATAAATTAATACTTAATGTTACAGTAAACAAACTAATTTATTACAAAAGCTTGAAATAATAAATTATTAGTTTTTGGATATAATCTATTGCACTAATGGGATTCATGGATACCATTGTCGAATCATGCTAGTTGACCTCTGACCTTAAGTCCTGACCACTGACCTGGGATCATGCCTTGATACCCACCTCAGGTGTTATAAGTTTCCAAAAACTTACCCATGATTGATAATTTTCTAGGCTTTCCTCCCCAATTAAGTTTGTTTGTCCAGGTAAAGCTAAAAAGTAATTGTACCTATTGATTTAGTACTGTAGATGGAGGCCTAGCCCTAGGGTTGATACCTCCATGCTGTAGATGGAGGCCTAGTCCTAGGGTTGATACCTCCATGCTGTAGATGGAGGCCTAGCCCTAGAGTTGATACCTCCATGCTGTAGATGGAGGCCTAGCCCTAGGGTTGATACCTCCATGCTGTAGATGGAGGCCTAGTCCTAGGGTTGATACCTCCATGCTGTAGATGGAGGCCTAGTCCTAGGGTTGATACCTCCATGCTGTAGATGGAGGCCTAGCCCTAGGGTTGATACCTCCATGCTGTAGATGGAGGCCTAGCCCTAGGGTTGATACCTCCATGCTGTAGATGGAGGCCTAGTCCTAGGGTTGATACCTCCATGTATTGTTGTTATAGAGGACTTATATAACCTATTAAAGACATAGTTTTCTCCCTCTCTTTTATAACTTATAGACATTTATTAAGAAAGGATATGGATGTATATGAACACGAGAGACTATCCAATATTACACTTAGAAACAAAATCAATTAAAGGAACAGTGCTTTTATTGCTATTCTGTAATTAGTGGTCACAGTAGGGTCTTCAAATAAGTATAACTCTATCCTAAAATGAGTGTGAAATGGTCCCTAGCCTGCAGTCCCTAGGTAAAATGGTCCCTAGCCTGCAGCCCCTAGGTGAAATGGTCCCTAGCCTGCAGTCCCTAGGTGAAATGGTCCCTAGCGGTACTTTTGACATGTATAGATGGTAAGCTTTTGAGAGTAGTTGTAGTGAACCTTGTTGTGTTGAAGTGAATTGGCATTAGGCTTTATGTTGTTTAACACCTTTTTCAACAATATTTCAGTTATATCGTGGCGGTCAGTTTTATTGGTGGAGGAAACCGCAGTGCCCAGAGAAAACCACCGACCTGTCCCAAGTCACCGACAAACTATCACATAATATTGTATCGAGTACACCTCACCATGAACGGGGTTCGAACTCGCAACTTCAGTGGTGATAGGCACTGATTGCATGGGTAGTTGTAAATCCAACTACCATACGATCACGACTATGACTGAAGTCAGTTGGACCAATCATTTTACTTCAAAATGTTTGTAATATTAGATTTATTCAAAGATGAATTAAATGTAAAATCTATTACAAATGGACCAAATATTTACTGTTGAGTGGGAAACATTTTATTACAGTTAGAGTTAACGAAGTTTTACTGTAGTATGCTAGCTATTAACAAATTATTTTTAGAGGTGTTTGCTGTCATGGTGTATTTATTTTAAAAAAAATGTCTGTTTTATGCATAAACATATCTTTATGATTGAAAAAGGCAGACATAGAAAGATAAAGAATTTGTCCCTTATGCAGATCTGAAGTAGAAGATGAATTCCATTTCAGTATAAGCTGAAAAGATATATGTGATAAATTCTTTCTCTATCAAACCTCCTCAGTCGAAATATTTTATAAAATATTATTATATTAAATATTTTTCATTGTAAATAATCTGAATGTTTATATTTGTGTATTTGCTGTAGTTGAATGTATCGTTTGTTGTTTGATGACAATCCAACCTTTGGATTTTAAATCTATAAAATCTTATCTTATCTATCTTTGACTTTGTGTCAAAAATCACATGAAAAATAATTTAAAAAAAAGGGATTCAGAAAAATTGGATAATTAAGTTTGACTTTTTGTTATATTGACAGCACCCAAGATGTGTAAAAATCATTATCTATAAACACTGACAAGGGAGAAAAAACTGTCAAATAATTTTATATCAAGGATATAAGTATTCATTTAGACACATAAATCTTAAATTTCCTCATAAAAACCATGTCTTATGCATGTCAATGCAAATATAAATCTTGACATTAAACACAGCATTTACACAATCGTACAAAATTTTATTGAAATTTGTTCTTTATTCAAATCTAGGTATTTTGGTAGCCTGTATTTAATTAATATTATGATGTGTACATTTTTATGACATTCAGTGTCAATAGAAATGGTTCAAAATAATGTGTCTTTCTTTTATTGTTCAATTCAAACAAAGTGAAAACATAAAATGGAATAAAATTGATTATGTCATTCTGACATCTTAATACATAAAAAAAAAAAAAATATGGATAATTTTAGATCAATGGTAAAGGGGGTACATGGTACAGGGAGGGAACTCTTTTGGATATTTTTTAAGAAAATTTATGAGGGTTAGGATGTAAATAAAAATTACCCCCCCCCCCCCCAAAAAAAATTATATCCAAATACAGTCATACCTGTATTAAGAGGTCAATTTTGGGATAAGGACAAAATGGACTTTTAAGACAGGTGACCTCTTCAAAGAGGTTCAATACGGTTGTTTCGAATCATGTCAATTCCGACCACGTTCCGGCTTTTTCTTGTCTTGACGTCTGAACAAATCGACAGGTGACTTCCGGTGTTTACGCTATTACTGTGACAACGTCAGCATATCATAGTCGTAGATGCGGTAGATTATAAGTAATTGTAATATGGAGACGCCAAGGAAACCGCTGAATAAATACTGGTATTCGGTACCCCACTATCTGTCTGATATCAGAAATATATACATAAAGGCAGATCGTTTTCCTTTGAAGATGCTGACAGATGCAAATAAAGAAAGAAAACAAATTTAATTTTAAAGAAGTATTTGTCTCTGCAATTGAAGTCTTTGATACAAATAAAATAATTTAATTGATACCTGTCTTTTACAGAAAATGTTAAGATTTTTTTAAGTTGAGGATCGAACGTTAAAATGGCACATATCGATTGGAGTTTTTGTTATGTACATTGACACCGGAAGTTCAATGCCGATTAGTCCATTGAAATCATGTGATCTGGTGGACGAAAATAACAAAATTTTGACGGAATGGAAATGATTCGAAACAACTGTATTTATAAGAAATTTTCTATGACAGGACAAGAAAAAGGGGACCTTTTAATACAGGTGACTGCTTAATAGAGGTGACCACATGGACAGGTTTGATTGTACAAAAATCATGAACTTTTTCCTTGGTCTTATTTCATAACCCAGTGATTAGTTTTATAATAGTAATGACATGTAAATGGGATTTTTATATCCTATAGTTTTATTTGATGAGCAAGTTTTATGTGTGTTTAATGGTAGCCCACATTTACTTTCTTTACTTTGAATGACACTTAATAAGGCCAAGGATAATGAGTAAGTTTCTTCTATTGTTGGGCAATAATTACCTTTAGAAATTTAGAATGTTTTTTATCTGAGAGGGGGGGGGGGGGGGGCTCAATTCTTATAAAGATAAAGTCTAAGGATACTCTTATAAAGGCTAAGGTTATTGATTAACTTTTTTCAATAGTTGGGCATAATTACCTATAGAAATTTAGAATCTTTTTTCTTGTTTTTTATTTGAGAGGGGAGAGGGAAGGGAGGGGTTCAATTCTTATCATAAAGGCAATTTAGATTCTTTTTTTCTTTTTCTTTTTTATTTGAGGGGGAGTGGAGGGAGGGGGTTCAATTCTTATCACAGAATCTGGATTTCATGAGAGATTTGTTTTAAATTTAGGACTTCAGTGTTTCAACTCATATTTAACCTGATTTGTTTTGTGAAAACCTTTGTTTGTTTTTTTGTTGTTGTTTTTTTTTATCGTGGGATTTTGAAATATTGTTGAAAGTGGTGTTAAATACCATACCCTAACGTATACCCTATCGTGGGAATTAAAAATAATAAAAGTTCACACATCACAAACAATTTAATATACATGCATTCTTTGAGACGTTAAATTAAGATTAACAGAAATTAATATTTGTGGAAATATCATGGTTTTGGTTGATCTGTTCAATAATCAACATCAATTTAGAGGTGTTAAATAACATCAATTTATGATTTATTAACATTTTGTATTTAACAATCTTTTGAAAAGCACATTTGTAGAACATACTAGGTTTATATTTTTTGGCATCTGTTGTAATTTGTAGTATGTATATTATTAAATATTAAAAGTTTTATGGATTTCTTTTATATATCTTCAGTGTACATATTAATGCATTCCCATGATGATAGTGTGAGAACAAATGTTGCTGTATTTTTGTGAAGATCATGACCAAGTTTTCTTTCATTGATAATTTATTTGAAATGGAATCACTTTTACACAAATCTATAATTTAGATATAAAGATATTTTATTTCACTGTGATTTCAGTGTAATAAACAAGTTTGTTTGTTTGATGGTGGTTAACACCACTTTCAACAATATTTCAGTTATATTGTGGCGGTCAGTTTTATTGGTGGAGGAAACTGGACAACCTGGAGAAAACCACCGACCTGTCGCAAGTCACTGACAAACTTTATCACATAATGTTGTACACCTTGCCCTGAACCAGATTCAAACTCACAACATCAGCGGTGATACATACTGATTGCATAGGTAGTTGTAAATCCAACCACCATATGCTCACGGCCACGAAGACCCCAACAGTTTTGTGGGAGTGTGCCCTCTTATATTATGCCTACCACAGAACCCCACCTTTCTTTGTTTGCAAGGTATTCATCCTTTCATTTCTTTTCAGTTATTAATTTTTTTATTCTTTTATATAATTGACAAGTCATTAATTTCTTATGTTAGTTACAAGTCTTCAAGTTCACATGGCTATTTGCACTCAAATTCAAAAAAAGATATTCACATCATGAATATTCATGAATGTATAAACTGACAAAATCAGCTGGATTATATCAATTGATTTACCATACACTGGATTATTTTTAATTACCTCGAAATGTACACCATTGTTTCATTATATGACTCAAACATTGTCCTGCTGTCCAGAAAAGTCAATGTCTTTATAGTAAGCAGCATGCAAACAGATTCTGTTTCTATTGATTTCATTGATGAAAGTGTTTTTATTTTTATTAATGAGGAATCTTGTTTATCTGTTGTTTGAGAATGTACTCAAATGGTGTTGTCGTCACTGCAGGGCTTGTTATCTCAGAAAGTCCAATGAAAGTTAATGGTAGTATGAGAATAGTTGGCGATTCTCCAAGGAATCGGAATAATCATAAACTGTCGGGAGATGAGGGCTGATTATTATCTGTATGATTGGACTAAATGGACATTGATGGACAAAATGGTGCTAATTGTTATCATAGGAATGCCCCAGTTAATTTTAGTTTAATTATTAGCTCACCTGAACTACAAAGGGGTGAGGATTTGTCATCAGCTTACATCGTCTGTGTCTGTTAGCTTTACACATTTCTGTCTTTTTCTCCCAACCATTTGCTGTATAATTTGCTGATATTTCAAAATCTTCTTTTCAGAAACCAAATGTGTGATCAAATTTTTACATTGCAGGAGTTTTCCTTATATGGTCCTCTAAATATTTGGGTTTTTCTTGTCTCAATCAGAAATCCAAGATGGTCGCCACTTGACGACAAAGTTTTAACATAGAACCCCATGGGAAAAATATTTTTAAATTATTCTTCTGTGAAACCACTGAACCATTTGAAGCAATCTTGGCTGAAATATTCATTGGATGGCCCTTTACAAAATGTTTTTTTTGTGTCAATCAGAAATCAAAGACATGAATCCTACAAACCATTTCACAGCAACCCATACTTGAGTGTTCCTGGATGGTATATCTTAAAATGTATGTTTAATGTGAGGATTAGAATTTCAATGCAAGATGTTCACCACTGTATGACAAAGTTTAAATATAGGAATCTGTAAGAAAATGAAAACAACGACAATATTCATATGACGGGAGCCAAATAATATATACAGTCAAACCTGTCCATGTGGTCACCTCTATTAAGTCAGACCTGCCCATGAGGTCACCTCTATTAAGTCAGACCTGCCCATGAGGTCACTTCTATTAAGTCAGACCTGCCCATGAGGTCACTTCTATTAAGTCAGACCTGTCCATGTGGTCACCTCTATTAAGTCAAGCCTGTCCATGTGGTCACCTCTATTAAGTCAAACCTGTCCATGTGGTCACCTCTATTAAGTCAAACCTGTCCATGTGGTCACCTCTATTAAGTCAAACCTGTCCATGTGGTCACCTCTATTAAGTCAAACCTGTCCATGTGGTCACCTCTATTAAGTCAAACCTGTCCATGTGGTCACTTCTATTAAGTCAAACCTGTCCATGTGGTCACCTCTATTAAGTCAAACCTGTCCATGTGGTCACCTCTATTAAGTCAAACCTGTCCATGTGGTCACCTCTATTAAGTCAAACCTGTCCATGTGGTCACTTCTATTAAGTCAAAC
Organism: Bathymodiolus septemdierum; assembly: GCA_963383655.1. Taxonomy (NCBI): domain Eukaryota; kingdom Metazoa; phylum Mollusca; class Bivalvia; order Mytilida; family Modiolidae; genus Bathymodiolus; species Bathymodiolus septemdierum. The sequence goes on along the minus strand of OY726522.1, from coordinate 1,363,992 downwards.
CTGTCCATGTGGTCACTTCTATTAAGTCAAACCTGTCCATGAGGTCACTTCTATTAAGTCAAACCTGCCCATGAGGTCACCTCTATTAAGTCAGACCTGCCCATGTGGTCACCTCTATTAAGTCAAACCTGTCCATGAGGTCACTTCTATTAAGTCAAACCTGCCCATGAGGTCACCTCTATTAAGTCAGACCTGCCCATGTGGTCACCTCTATTAAGTCAAACCTGTCCATGAGGTCACTTCTATTAAGTCAAACCTGCCCATGAGGTCACCTCTATTAAGTCAAACCTGTCCATGAGGTCACTTCTATTAAGTCAAACCTGCCCATGAGGTCACCTCTATTAAGTCAGACCTGCCCATGTGGTCACCTCTATTAAGTCAAGCTTGCCCATGTGGTCACCTCTATTAAGTCAAACCTGCCCATGTGGTCACCTCTATTAAGTTAAACCTGCCCATGCGGTCACCTCTATTAAGTTGCAGTCAAACCTGTCCATGTGGTCACCTCTATTAAGTCAAACCTGCCCATGTGGTCACCTCTATTAAGTTGCAGTCAAACCTGCCCATGTGGTCACCTCTATTAAGTCAAACCTGCCCATGCGGTCACCTCTATTAAGTTAAACCTGTCCATGTGGTCACCTCTATTAAGTTAAACCTGTCCATGTGGTCACCTCTATTAAGTCAAACCTGCCCATGTGGTCACCTCTATTAAGTTGCAGTCAAACCTGCCCATGTGGTCACCTCTATTAAGTCAAACCTGCCCATGCGGTCACCTCTATTAAGTCAAACCTGCCCATGTGGTCACCTCAATTAAGTTACAGTCAAACCTGCCCATGTGGTCATCTCTATTAAGTCAAACCTGCCCATATGGTCACCTCTATTAAGCAGTCACCTCTATTAAGCAGTCACCTGTATTAACAGATCACCTTTGTCTTATCCTGTCATAGAACATTACATATGAATTGAACCTCTATTAAGAAGTCACCATTCCTATAAGACTACTTTTTCTTAAGGTGACCTCTTAATACAGGTTTGACTGTACATGTAAGCCAACAAGATTTAAATGAAAGATTATTAAGCAGTCACCTCTATTAAGCAGTCACCTGTATTAACAGATCACTTTTTTCTTGACCTGTCATAACACATTACATATGAATTAACCTCTATTAAGCAGTCACCTGTATTAACAGATCACTTTTTTCTTGACCTGTCATAGCACATTACATATGAATTAACCTCTATTAAGCAGTCACCTGTATTAACAGATCACTTTTTTCTTGACCTGTCATAGCACATTACATATGAATTAACCTCTATTAAGAGGTCACCATTCCTATAAGACTACTTTTTATTAAGGTGACCTCTTAATACAGGTTTGACTGTACATGTAAGCCAACAAGATTTAAGTGAAAGATTATTTAATGTTTTGTGACATCTTTGATTAACCTTCTACAATAGTAATATCAAACAACCTGATAACTAAGATAATGTAGTTAGTCCTCTCTATCCTCCTATCATATGACCAGACTCACCAAGGGGACATCCAGATTTGATGTTCACAAAACATTGGTATTAACACCTTGCAATTGAAAATTACTGCTGACCAACAATCTCCCCTCTCTAACAAGTCCAATGGTCAGCTGTTTGTGTCAGTTGTCTTCTTCAGAATAAGAATTGATGTTTTGTAATGTAACAAGAAAATAATGAATGGAATTATTTCTACATTTATATTAAGTATCAGGGACATATTTCCTGTCCGAGTAATAAATGTCATGATTGTCTGTTATGATTGTTACAAATTTGCAACGCTTTGCGGGAGGTTTTAGAGCTGTGTTGCAAGATTTGCTTAATTGCTGCATTCTTGCAGATATTTATTATGTACTAAGCCGTGTACACAAGTCTTATCTGTGGTAATATTGCTTTTTAACAAGCAGGTCAAATTCCATAGTTCCTGCATCCGTCTCTATTACGAATTGTTCTTGTTCGCTTCATTAAACACTGCAAGCCGATTTATGTAGCGTAAGGAAGTTTATTCAGACTTATAACGTAATCAATAGAAGCAGGACTTATTGGCAAGACTTTAATTGTTATGGAGGTTCATTTACATGGCTGACATTGAATTGTCACATGCCAAGATGAGTATCATGTTGTTACAAACGAATGACTGGCGCTTTGGTAGCAACCGACTGTAAGATTATGAGAAAAAAAATAATTGTCCTTTTCTTTCAGCAGATGCCATGATTTGATGATTATTGAATATTTGGTTTTGTAAATAAATAAGAACAGTCAAAAAAATAATAAAGTACCAGTATTGCATCTGGTAATTTTATGGATTTAGCTACCACCCCATGTAAACACTTTGAAGATTACCCTGTGTTAATGGTATTGAAGATTTACTCTTAGTATATATTGTTGGTGTTAAACTTTTATGATTATATATCCTTATTGGTTTACTATTGATATGGCTATGTATTATAGGATATGATGACGTCCTGTCAAAAAAGACATTATTTAAAAAAATACATTATCCTACAGGAATTTTATTTCAGAATCAACAAAAAAAAATCAAGTGATTCTATTTTTATTGACATTTTATTGACCAAATGAATCAATGTATTTAAGAGAAACCAGTTTTTTTGTGACCCGTCATCTGAATATATATGATAATAACAGTACTAGAGATCCTCAGCACTCTGACAAGCAATAAAGATTAAATCATCTGCCTCAGTAAACCAGGATACTGAATGAATTACCCTTTTATTCCTGATGGGTTTTCATTTATTTCTTTTATTTGTTAATTTTATGGGTCGTGTTTCCACATTGGTAACTTTTGAACCTCAATATAACAATAATTCTCATTTCTTTCTTGTTTTGATATAAAAGTTGTCAACTTTCACATCCATAATTCTGATTCCTTCTATTATTTTTTCCCATTAGTGACAATGTAAATTTATGTCTCCGTTTTTGTATTGGATGTTTTTGAGAGCTTAAAAAGACAGTCTGTGCCAAAAACATTTTGACAAATTAGCCTGAAAGGTGTTTTAGAAGAATTTTAGCAAATTTTATGCAATTTTTCAGTAGCCTAAAACAATTTTTACTAGACTGGGGCTTAGGGCTAGTAGTATATGGTGCATATTGATAGTATATCTTAAGCGTGTTGTTGGAGCTCAATAAACTATAACTAAATTTTTATTTTTTTAAATATTTGATTGATTTTTATAATGTAAACTTGCAATGCATGTTTTCATTTTTGAGGAAGTGTACAGTAATTAAAAAAAAATTCAATGATATTTGAAGTACAGAAATTGATGTCTTGTTCAGTTCCTTCTTTATATTGGTCGGATACTGCCTGATATTTATAGCTGGTTTCGTGACAGGAAGCCAAATTAAATTATGTATACCGGTATATGGTTCTGGTAAGTTCACAATCTAAATTTGTCCCTCCCCCACTAGATCCTTTAGAAACCTTCCTAGGAGTTTTTTTTTAATATGGAAAAAAGATTCTCCATAGCTTTTAATTGTAACATTCATGATAACAAGAATAAAACATTTGTTTTTGTTCCACAGCTTCTAGTTATATATCTGATAAAAAAAGTTTAGTTATATATATTTTTTTTCATAGAATGATATATTCTACACCTTATATGTCATTTTTGTTGAACCTCTGGAGGTAATATTTGTGTCTCTTCTGGAGGTAATATTTGTGTCTCTTCTGGAGGTAATATTTGTGTCTCTTCTGGAGGTAATATTTGTGTCTCTTCTGGGGGTAATATTTGTGTCTCTTCTAGAGGTAATATTTGTGTCTCTTCTGGAGGTAATATGTGTGTCTCTTCTGGAGGTAATATTTGTGTCTCTTCTGGGGGTAATATTTGTGTCTCTTCTGGAGGTAATATTTCTGTCTCTTCTGGGGGTAATATTTGTGTCTCTTCTGGAGGTAATATTTCTGTCTTCTGGAGGTAATATTTGTGTCTCTTCTGGAGGTAATATTTCTGTCTTCTGGGGGTAATATTTATGTCTCTTCTGGAGGTAATATTTGTGTCTCTTCTGAAGGTAATATTTGTGTCTCTTCTAGAGGTAATATTTGTGTCTCTTCTGAAGGTAATATTTGTGTCTCTTCTAGAGGTAATATTTGTGTCTTCTGGAGGTAATATTTGTGTCTCTTCTGGAGGTAATATTTGTGTCTCTTCTGGAGGTAATATTTGTGTCTCTTCTGAAGGTAATATCTGTGTCTCTTCTGGAGGTAATATTTGTGTCTCTTCTGGAGGTAATATTTCTGTCTCTTCTGGAGGAGTTGTATTGTTTTCATCCTTTCTGTCAGTCTGTTTGTTTTACATTAGAATTCCTTCTAAGCTTTGCATGGTTGTTTATTATCATATAAATATTAACATATCATTACAATAGTTTGAGGGGTCATCGTGAACGTATGGTAGTTGGATTTATAACTACCTATGCAATCAGTGCCTGTCACCACTAACATGAGTTTGAACACAGCTCAGGTGAGGTGTACTTGATACAACATTATGTGATAAAGTTTGTCAGTGACTTGTGGAAGGTCAGTGGTTTTCATCGTGAACTCTGGTTGCCTCCACTAATAAAACTGACTGCCATGATATAACTAATATTGTTGAAAGTAGTGTTAAATACCATAACCCTTAACCCACAATAGTTTGATCTAACTATATTTGAAAGAGTTACATGTATTTCCCCTTTTCACTTCGAATATTTCATCAAAAGGTTTGTTCTTGCAGCTCCTCCTACATTTTAAATGGAAATTCCTCAAAACTTCAGATGGTTGATTAAGACCATATTAAGATTCAAATATCATTACGACACTTTGATCAGACTATTTTTGAAGGAGTTATTGCCCTTTTTCACATATATGTTATTTCATTAAAAAAATTGAATGTTTAACTTTTCCAACATTTTAAATGTGAATTCATCAAAACATTGCAGGATTGCTTATTACCATATTAAGATTTGCATATCATTACAGGAGTATGATCAGACCATTATTAAAGGTGTAATTGCCCTTTTCGACATAGAATATTTCATGAAAAAACTTTGGGGGGGGGGATTTGTATTTGTGTCACCTTAAATTGATAAAACCTAAATTCTTCTAATTGAAATTATACATTAATGTTTTCTTGTATATACCAGAAAGAGATAGTAAACAAACGTATCAAAGATCTTATAATTAATGACTTTATCATTCAGTTTCCAGCATTGTCAGATCAAGCTTCTATATGACATAGATTAGCGACATAACAGACAATATAAACATCAAAATCATCGTTAGTGTGTTGTCATGTAATTATTTGATTGTCAACTGGAAGTGACAGAAACATATCAGATATAGACCACATTTCCCCCCATAATTGTTGATGGCAGCACCTTTTTTTTTTATTTCTTCAGACTTGTTTTGTGTGTTTATGGTGTTTCATCAGACAAGGAACTCTCTTTTTCACTTGCAATTGAAATGAGGATAATTAATTATGGTTTGGATAGAAAATATTTGCTAACCAATTACAGGATCCCCCACCCAATTTGTTTAATTGACTGTTGTGATGATAATAATCTGATTCCACTATAATAAAGAAATGTTGCTGAAAGTGTTGTAATATACATGTAGTCAAATGTTGCTGAAAGTGTTAAAGTGATGTAAAACACTTGTAATATGCATGTAGTTAAAGTATTGTAAAACACTTGTAATATACATGTAGTTAAAGTGTTGTAAGACACTTGTAATATACATGTAGTTAAAGTGTTGTAAAACACTTGTAATATACATGTAGTCAAATGTTGCTGAAAGTGTTAAAGTGTTGTAAACCATATATAAAATTATCCTCACTGGTTCTATTTGAGCAGTCACATTACATTGACTGGATATATATTTGTTATATACGGTCACTGACCAAGAATTTATAAATAAAATTAAAAAACAATAATCACACCTATGTTTTTCTAAGTAATGTATTTGTAACATATATCATATTGTGTTGACAAGCTTTAGTCCAGTCTGGTTTTTGTACATCTGAAAACCAATTATATTGGTTAACATATTGTCCACAGAGGGGTGAAGGCATTTTGTGTCAAAAATATAACCTTTGTCTTTAATTTCTTCTACATTCAAAGAAATTTCTATCTGCAGGATATTTTATAATTTGTTTTCTTAATAAGGTATACTTTCTCTATAGATTGAAAGACAGTGGGGTACTCTTTTTCACTCTGGAATGTTTTATTTTTTTTAAGCTGAATTTTAAATGTAGATATTAAATTGAAAGTTAGGAATATTTCAGGTACAATAAGTTATAAATTATTTACTTGTTTTTTTTTGCCACTTTGATATCTTTGATAGCATAAAAACAACCATAATGAATAACAGGACTTCAAGGGTTAGGGTTATGGTGTTTAATGCCACCTTTAACAATATTTCAGTTATCATGGCAGTCAGTTTTAATGAAGGAGGAAATCGGAGTACATGTAGAAAACCACTGACCTGTCACAAGTCATTGACAAATTTTCTCACATAATGTTGTATTGATTACACCTCGCCATGAGCGGGATTCAAACTCACAACATTAGTGGGGATAACCACTGATTGTACAGGAGTTGTAAATCCAACTACCATACGATCATGACCACGGTGACCCCTTATTACTTCAAGAGTTCACTCATGATCTATACGGTAGATACTATCTTTTATCAATGATTTGTCAATTTTCCTTTTGATCATTGCACACGATATTGTCCAGCAACAAACATGATACAAACACATTATCGTTGATTTCTACGTGGAAGATTGTGATGTTATATTGACGTCATTGACATTATCTTGACAAATTCTCCATAAATAGACTATCCTTGATTTGTTTTGCTTGATAAATAGACTATCCTTGATTTGTTTTGTTTGATAAATATACTATCCTTGATTTGTTTTGTTTGATAAATAGACTATCCTTGTTTTGTTTTGTTTGATAAATATACTATCCTTGATTTGTTTTGCTTGATAAATAGACTATCCTTGATTTGTTTTGTTTGATAAATAGACTATCCTTGTTTTGTTTTGTTTGATAAATATACTATCCTTGATTTGTTTTGCTTGATAAATAGACTATCCTTGTTTTGTTTTGTTTGATAAATAGACTATCCTTGATTTGTTTTGTTTGATAAATAGACTATCCTTGATTTGTTTTGTTTGATAAATATACTATCCTTGATTTGTTTTGCTTGATAAATATACTATCCTTGATTTGTTTTGCTTGATAAATAGACTATCCTTGATTTGTTTTGTTTGATAAATATACTATCCTTGATTTGTTTTGCTTGATAAATATACTATCCTTGATTTGTTTTGCTTGATAAATATACTATCCTTGTTTTGTTTTGCTTGATAAATAGACTATCCTTGATTTGTTTTGTTTGATAAATATACTATCCTTGATTTGTTTTGCTTGATAAATATACTATCCTTGATTTGTTTTGCTTGATAAATATACTATCCTTGATTTGTTTTGCTTGATAAATATACTATCCTTGATTTGTTTTGTTTGATAAATATACTATCCTTGTTTTGTTTTGCTTGATAAATATACTATCCTTGATTTGTTTTGCTTGATAAATATACTATCCTTGATTTGTTTTGCTTGATAAATATACTATCCTTGATTTGTTTTGCTTGATAAATATACTATCCTTGTTTTGTTTTGCTTGATAAATATACTATCCTTGATTTGTTTTGCTTGATAAATATACTATCCTAGTTTTGTTTTGCTTGATAAATACTATTGTTTATATGTTTTGCTTGAAATGGACTTCTCATTGGATCTCACATCTCAGGTTTAACCTTCGAGGCTATCTTGCTCTTGGAAATCCCTACTCACAAAGCAAATCAGTTATAGTATATATATGTATCACAGTCTGAAAATAGATCGCTAGAAATTTTAACAACTAAATGCAACAGATGGGTAGAAAGATTAAAACACATTTATAACAAAGGCTGTGACCCTGTGAATTATTTCTACACTGTTTAGCCACCTAATTAGTTCTGGGTTTTGGTTAATAAGCCTATCATATTAAACTTTATTGGACATCTGAAGTGGTCTAACATCGATATGGGGTCATAATTTTAACAGTTTTTCTCTTTCAGAGTTTGACCATTTAAGACATGAAATGTATTGTAAAAGGACGTTTTATGTGCAGATGAAAACAGGGGCACAAGTATAATCGTTGCTGCACCTCGATTTCAATTTATAAGCGTAAATGATAATTTTTGCAGATGAAAGAATTGAAAATTAAACTTCCAATGAACCGTAAATAAGAGAAGATTTGACAATTGTTAGGGCCATTGTACAATTGAATAATGACAAAATCTGACAATAGAGTTTGGTTACATGATAAATGAGTTATTAAGAGATTATTGTGGTCAGCCGCAAAGCAGCGCCCGCACACAATGGACATAACATATCCTCTTAATCTCAAACGAATGTATTAACACACTAGTAGGAAATACAGTGATATTTTCTGTGAATCATACTTTTTTTTTAACTTGTGTGTTTTACTGGTTTAATTTGAATATTAATTTAAGGCATTGTGTCCCTCAGATTGTCTTTACCACAATAATCTAAAACAATCACATAAGACTAGTAGATACAGTCAAACCTGTATATATAAGGGCACTCATGGGAACCTGAAAATTTGCCCTTTATATACAAGTTAAAATTATATGCACTATTCATTGATCGGAAAAATGAAGCTGCCCTTTATAGACAGTGATATACAATGAAGAGGTGTCCTTTAAAGCAGGTTTGACTATATTTATGATGAAGCTGTTTTCAGTTGCTATCATGATTATACTGGCATCTTTTAACTTGATAAACAATACATTCTGAGTATGTTTCCACTAAAAGATACTGGGGTTATCAAAATATCAAATCAAATAATCCTACCAATACTGTGATCATTATGGCTGAGATAGATAATACAATTAATGACTTTGTTGACTGGCAGAAAAAAATAACATAATTTTGAACGTAGCTGGTCTACAGTCCAGAAACAAAATTGTGAGTTACGTTGCTAATGAAATATGGTAAACCTACAAGCCATTTTCTTTTATCAAGATTAAATATGCTTAGTCTATATACTTTAGCAGAAAATCACGTCTTACATAGTAACTCCTGCTAAGTCCTTCATTAGATCACTATTGATTCAATCCTAAGAATTGAAGTCAAGAATAAACATTGTCTTTACTTTAAGATGACAAAAACATAATAGATTTACAAATAATTAAGTCAATAAAGGAATTTGATATGAAAATGATTTTTAATATGTATTACAAAAACATGCCATAATACATTAATAGTTTGGAAATGACTGTCAAGCATGCACAATTACAGTTTAAATATGGGAAATGAATAAAGGGAGGTGATAAGAGCTTAATTGTTGTAATTTTAAGAATTTATGGACCAAGGTCTTTAAGTCATCTGTTGAATATGTCATCAATTTTCTTTCATCTTGAAGGAATTTAAATTTCATTAGAATAGATGGTAACCTTCTGTAACAAATGTAATTAGGCCTAGTAGATTTTTATACAGGGATTGTGCAAGATAATTTGTAAGATTTTTGAAAAATCTTTCTTTTTTTTTCTTAACAACAATTTTTTTTTTATTCACATGTTGCGTTTTACTCCATGGGTGTGGGAACTAAATTAAGAAACAGAAATTTGAGCAGTATGGTGTAAAATAATTGATGAACAAGCATAATTTAAATACAGGTCTAGGTACATGCATTTTTCCACAATAATACATGTATTCATATTCGTAAGAATCAACCCTTTAATATTAACAATAGAGAATAATTACATGAAGGAGTGGTTGAATAACGCCAAATGAACAATTTGTCAGCTATATCATGGCAGCCATTAACAAATTGTAATATTTGATTTTGACTACTGATATATGAATGGATTCAGAATTTCAGAAAAGAGGGGGGAATGAAGTTGAATTTTATTCATGCAAAAGAAAGTTCTGGTCAAATTGTTACAGAAATTGGCCTTTGTAAATGGTGTACTTTCCTTTGATTTTGAATATGATTCATATAGACTCAAATGATGCTTGAATGCAAAATTAAGTGCAATATTTTGGCATATCAATATATCTTATTCATTGTGAAATATTATGAATATTATACAGGAGAGAGAATGATATGCATGCATGCAAATCTGCTGTCTACATTGTATGTCTTGTGCATACATATTAAAGAAATATGGCCAAAAAATGAATTCTTTCTGTATGTGTAAGCACAAATTAATTATAGTCAGCTAATAACAAATATTTTGCATATGGAAGATGTCACAGCAATCTTTATTTCTTCTAAATATATTTTCTATGTGTCAGTCTGTTTCTTTTTAATTATTTATACAAGTACAGTGTATACAGAATATCTTTCTGTTTCATTGCATTGGTTATGATCGGCTATTTGCAATATGTGCACAATTCCTCAAAGGAAAGTTTGCATTCAGTTTCACATGTTGCGAACCCTTTGGCCAATTCACTTCAAATTTCACAGAGTTATTGGAATTGATCGTCTTACGGTCTGTATACTTTATGGTGAAATTTCGATTTTTCATTCCAGAGTTATGGGACTTTATTCATCAAATTGTAGGCGATTTATGTCACGCTGTAAATTGATAACCCCTTCGCCAATTCACTTCAAACTTCGTACTGTTATTGGAATTGATAGTCTTTACTGATTTCTCAAAAATGTGTCGTATGTATAAATGTTCCAAATTCATGTTTATGGTGCAGCTGTTGGTGAAATTTAGATTTTTCATTCAAGAGTTGTAGGAAAGAAAGTCTTTACAAATATTGTATGAATGTTGACGACGGGCATATCATGTGCTCTTGGCGCAGCTGTTTATTTATAATTGTTGTAAGATTTTTGCAATACTACAACAATAGATCCTGCCCTTCAACTCATAAATCTTTTTGAGTATAAGTTACTCTGATATGACACATTCAGGACACTGGATTTAAGGTGTTTAGCTCACTTAGCTTGCACCCAAAGGGCCATGTGAGATATTGTGACCTCTTTGTGTCTGTCATCATCAACAATATCTTTCCAAAACTTTCTAACCCATCATTGTCCAGTTGATTTATTCTTAGTGTTGACTTTTTAATACTATTATTTAATTGTACTCATCATTGATATTGTATGCAATATCAATATGGATGAAAATATATATCCAAATTGTGAAACAGTAACCTACATATACATATATCATGTGATCTCTGAAAAGAACACAAGTTGACAAAATTACTATCAAATTTTGTTTTATAATTAGAATAACCATAGTTGTCCAGTTGTTATGGAAAATAGGAGTGAGTGATTGTTGTTTAATGCCAACTCAGCAATTGTTCAGCTATACCATGGCGAGAACAAGTTAATTTTTCAAGGAAATGATGATGAGGTCCATCTTGTCCTATGCCAACACACTTAGTTGGATTTTTATAGTCCTAGCTCACTGAAACAACAATCTGTGGATTAGACGTGTCGCCCCACTCTGACACATTATCCTGATTCTGAGTCAACCAGTCTTTGCTCTTTCTCCTTAATGCTGCGTGCTTAGCAGAGAGGCAACAAATACACATTTTATTGTCTTTAGTTTGACCCGATCAGGGCTCGAACCCACGATTTACCGCACTCGAGGCAAGCACATATACCCCCTACATTCGACAGGAGAAATTGAACTCTGTGTGGTATTGTAAACTTGTTGTGTAGGATTTTAGCACATACTTTTGTTTTAACCTTTGTATTATTACCACAAGAATATCTCTTCTGCTGCAGAAACTAATTACATAGCTTTGTTTAGTTTCTGTCATATTTACAACAGATATTCTCTGAAAATCTTAAGATAACATCCATTTTTTGTGTTTATTTAATGCATTATATGTGTTTAGCTAACTTATAAATATGTTGTTGTCCCAGACTTAAGGGGAAAAACTATCTAAATACATAAATTTACTCTGAAGGTGAAAAGTACATTACAAAAATCTAACGTGGTAATATGACAACTTTGATAAACTTGTTATCTTCTCGTTTTGCCGAAATTATCAATCATTTTTTTCACGATTCATCACTTACTTTAGTATAGCTTACTGTGTAATTTATATATAATTTTTCAGACAGGCATGCTACAAGGTGCTGCATTGTCTCTATGTACTTATTGTATTATGTTATTTATGATATGAATTTGTAAAGAAGAAATTATGAATATGATAAGTGTTACACCTGCAATTTGTACATGTCATGTCAGATCAGGTATAGCAATTAAACCAGAATAAATTGTGCATTTGAAAATGTGCATTAATTGCACATATGCAAATGAGATCCCATATTAATGGTACATAAAATTACATAAAAAAGTCACACAAAAATTATAAAGAATAATATAAATGTACTGTATAATTACATGCCACTGGCAATGTCAACCTATACATTCATTAGGGAGAGGGCTGATATATTATTACATACCACTGGCAATGTCAACCTATACATTCATTAGGGAGAGGGCTGATATATTATTACATGCCACAGGCAATGTCAACCTATACATTCATTAGGGAGAGGGCTGATATATTATTACATACCACTGGCAATGTCAACCTATACATTCATTAGGGAGAGGGCTGGTATATTATTACATGCCACTGGCAATGTCAACCTATACATTCATTAGGGAGAGGGCTGGTATATTATTACATACCACTGGCAATGTCAACCTATACATTCATTAGGGAGAGGGCTGGTATATTATTACATGCCTCTGGCAATGTCAACCTATACATTCATTAGGGAGAGGGGTGGTATATTATTACATGCCACTGGCAATGTCAACCTATACATTCATTAGGGAGAGGGCTGGTATATTATTACATGCCTCTGGCAATGTCAACCTATACATTCATTAGGGAGAGGGCTGGTATATTATTACATGCCACTGGCAATGTCAACCTATACATTCATTAGGGAGAGGGCTGGTATATTATTACATGCCACTGGCAATGTCAACCTATACATTCATTAGGGAGAGGGCTGGTATATTATTACATGCCACTGGCAATGTCAACCTATACATTCATTAGGGAGAGGGCTGGTATATTATTACATGCCACTGGCAATGTCAACCTATACATTCATTAGGGAGAGGGCTGGTATATTATTACATGCCACTGGCAATGTCAACCTATACATTCATTAGGGAGAGGGCTGGTATATTATTACATGCCACTGGCAATGTCAACCTATACATTCATTAGGGAGAGGGTTTGTATATTATTACATACCACTGGCAATGTCAACCTATACATTCATTAGAGAGAGGGCTGGTATATTATTACATGCCACAGGCAATGTCAACCTATGCATTCATTAGGGAGAGGGATGGTATATTATTACATGCCACTGGCAATGTCAACCTATGCATTCATTAGGGAGAGGGCTGGTATATTATTACATGCCACTGGCAATGTCAACCTATACATTCATTAGGGAGAGGGCTGGTATATTATTACATACCACTGGCAATGTCAACCTATACATTCATTAGGGAGAGGGCTGGTATATTATTACATGCCACTGGCAATGTCAACCTATACATTCATTAGATAGAGGGCTGGTATATTATTACATGCCACTGGCAATGTCAACCTATGCATTCATTAGGGAGAGGGATGGTATATTATTACATGCCACTGGCAATGTCAACCTATACATTCATTAGGGAGAGGGCTGGTATATTATTACATGCCACTGGCAATGTCAACCTATACATTCATTAGGGAGAGGGCTGGTATATTATTACATGCCACTGGCACTGTCAACCTATACATTCATTAGGGAGAGGGCTGGTATATTATTACATGCCACTGGCACTGTCAACCTATACATTCATTAGGGAGAGGGCTGGTATATTATTACATGCCACTGGCAATGTCAACCTATGCATTCATTAGGGAGAGGGCTGGTATATTATTACATGCCACTGGCACTGTCAACCTATACATTCATTAGGGAGAGGGCTGGTATATTATTACATGCCACTGGCACTGTCAACCTATACATTCATTAGAGAGAGGGCTGGTATATTATTACATGCCACTGGCAATGTCAACCTATACATTCATTAGGGAGAGGGCTGGTATATTATTACATGCCACTGGCACTGTCAACCTATACATTCATTAGGGAGAGGGCTGGTATATTATTACATACCACAGGCAATGTCAACCTATACATTCATTAGGGAGAGGGCTGGTTTATTATTACATACCACAGGCAATGTCTACCTATTCATTCATTAGGGAGAGGGCTGGTATATTATTACATACCACTGGCAATGTCAACCTATACATTCATTAGGGAGAGGGCTGGTATATTATTACATGCCACTGGCACTGTCAACCTATACATTCATTAGGGAGAGGGATGGTATATTATTACATGCCACTGGCAATGTCAACCTATACATTCATTAGGGAGAGGGCTGGTATATTATTACATGCCACTGGCACTGTCAACCTATACATTCATTAGGGAGAGGGATGGTATATTATTACATGCCACTGGCAATGTCAACCTATACATTCATTAGGGAGAGGGATGGTATATTATTACATACCACAGGCAATGTCAACCTATACATTCATTAGGGAGAGGGCTGGTATATTATTACATGCCACTGGCACTGTCAACCTATACATTCATTAGGGAGAGGGCTGGTATATTATTACATGCCACTGGCAATGTCAACCTATGCATTCATTAGGGAGAGGGCTGGTATATTATTACATACCACTGGCAATGTCAACCTATACATTCATTAGGGAGAGGGCTGGTATATTATTACATGCCACTGGCACTGTCAACCTATACATTCATTAGGGAGAGGGCTGGTATATTATTACATACCACTGGCAATGTGAACCTATACATTCATTAGGGAGAGGGCTGGTATATTATTACATACCACTGGCAATGTCAACCTATACATTCATTAGGGAGAGGGCTGGTATATTATTACATACCACTGGCAATGTCAACCTATACATTCATTAGGGAGAGGGCTGGTATATTATTACATACCACTGGCAATGTCAACCTATACATTCATTAGGGAGAGGGATGGTATATTATTACATGCCACTGGCAATGTCAACCTATACATTCATTAGGGAGAGGGCTGGTATATTATTACATGCCACTGGCACTGTCAACCTATACATTCATTAGGGAGAGGGATGGTATATTATTACATGCCACTGGCAATGTCAACCTATGCATTCATTAGGGAGAGGGCTGGTATATTATTACATACCACTGGCAATGTCAACCTATACATTCATTAGGGAGAGGGCTGGTATATTATTACATGCCACTGGCACTGTCAACCTATACATTCATTAGGGAGAGGGCTGGTATATTATTACATACCACTGGCAATGTGAACCTATACATTCATTAGGGAGAGGGCTGGTATATTATTACATACCACTGGCAATGTGAACCTATACATTCATTAGGGAGAGGGCTGGTATATTATTACATACCACTGGCAATGTCAACCTATACATTCATTAGGGAGAGGGCTGGTATATTATTACATGCCACTGGCACTGTCAACCTATACATTCATTAGGGAGAGGGATGGTATATTATTACATGCCACTGGCAATGTCAACCTATACATTCATTAGGGAGAGGGATGGTATATTATTACATACCACAGGCAATGTCTACCTATTCATTCATTAGGGAGAGGGCTGGTATATTATTACATACCACTGGCAATGTCAACCTATACATTCATTAGGGAGAGGGCTGGTATATTATTACATGCCACTGGCACTGTCAACCTATACATTCATTAGGGAGAGGGCTGGTATATTATTACATGCCACTGGCACTGTCAACCTATACATTCATTAGGGAGAGGGCTGGTATATTATTACATGCCACTGGCAATGTCAACCTATGCATTCATTAGGGAGAGGGCTGGTATATTATTACATACCACTGGCAATGTCAACCTATACATTCATTAGGGAGAGGGCTGGTATATTATTACATGCCACTGGCACTGTCAACCTATACATTCATTAGGGAGAGGGCTGGTATATTATTACATACCACTGGCAATGTGAACCTATACATTCATTAGGGAGAGGGCTGGTATATTATTACATACCACTGGCAGTGTCAACCTATACATTCATTAGGGAGAGGGCTGGTATATTATTACATGCCACTGGCACTGTCAACCTATACATTCAATAGGGAGAGGGCTGGTATATTATTACATGCCACTGGCACTGTCAACCTATACATTCATTAGGGAGAGGGCTGGTATATTATTACATGCCACTGGCAATATCAACCTATACATTCATTAGGGAGAGGGCTGGTATATTATTACATGCCACTGGCAATGTCAACCTATACATTCATTAGGGAGAGGGGTGGTATATTATTACATGCCACTGGCAATGTTAACCTATGCATTCATTAGGGAGAGGGCTGGTATATTATTACATGCCACTGGCACTGTCAACCTATACATTCATTAGGGAGAGGGCTGATATATTATTACATGCCACAGGCAATGTCAACCTATACATTCATTAGGGAGAGGGCTGGTATATTATTACATGCCACTGGTAATGTCAACCTATACATTCATTAGGGAGAGGGATGGTATATTATTACATGCCACAGGCAATGTCAACCTATACATTCATTAGGGAGAGGGCTGGTATATTATTACATGCCACTAGCAATGTCAATTTTATTGCCGTTCTACCAAACTTGAATAATTCAGCACCCTCTATCTGCTATCGCTACTCGAGGTGTAGCCAATCGTAATATAACGACTGGATTATTCGAGTTGTGTTCTACTTTTCATAGTCAAAGCAAGGTCTTCAACAATGAACACAACTAATATCCTAAAATGAGTGTAAAACAACCTGTAGTAATTAGCCTGCAGTTGAGCAGTACTCTTTATATTACTGACGATAAATGAGTGT
The DNA here is from genome assembly GCA_963383655.1 of Bathymodiolus septemdierum. NCBI lineage: Eukaryota > Metazoa > Mollusca > Bivalvia > Mytilida > Modiolidae > Bathymodiolus > Bathymodiolus septemdierum. The sequence continues at coordinate 1,346,920 of OY726522.1, read as the reverse complement.
AAAACATCCCCTAGTATAGCCTGCAGTTGAGCAGTACTCTTTATATTACTGACAATAAATGAGTGTAAAACATCCCCTAGTATAGCCTGCAGTTGAGCAGTACTCTTTATATTACTGACAATAAATGAGTGTAAAACATCCCCTAGTATAGCCTGCAGTTGAGCAGTACTCTTTATATTACTGACAATAAATGAGTGTAAAACATCCCCTAGTATAGCCTGCAGTTGAGCAGTACTCTTTATATTACTGACAATAAATGAGTGTAAAACATCCCCTAGTATAGCCTGCAGTTGAGCAGTACTCTTTATATTACTGACGATAAATGAGTGTAAAACATCCCCTAGTATAGCCTGCAGTTGAGCAGTACTCTTTATATTACTGACGATAAATGCTACATCTGGGTATCTTTATTGTTTAGATGTCATTTGTTAAAATATAATTTTATTTCCTAGACGGGGGTTCTGATTTCAATATTTTGGATTTCGATATGAATATTGCTTTCAAATTTTAGCTACCATGGTCTCTGATCAAATACAAATGTTTCTGCCTTAAAATGGCAGGTTTAACAATTCATTATAACATTCTCTAAGAAATCTTTGTATTGTTGTGTATATCATACCTTTTACATGAGAAATAAATCATTTAGAGCCAGAAATAATCAAATTAAAAATATAAATATTTCTGGACTCTGTAGCTTTTGATTAATAAAGATATATTGCAGTGATCAATTTTGGTGTTGTGTTATAGCAGGAAATGTTCTTATTAAATATTAGATATCTGCCGAAAACAAATTGTTCAGTACTTCAGAATATGATAAACAACTGTCTCAAAAGTTAATAAAATTAGATTAGTACCTATCATGTATATTTAATTTGTCTAATCTCTGCAAAATCAGGACTACCAGTTATATTGCTAAATCAAACTGTTATAGACATAATATTAGCCAGTTTAAAGAGTGTTATCAAAAAATGACTCTACATAATGTAATTGATTAAATCTAAGGTCAATCTTCCTCAAGTAATGTATATCTGGATCTGGCTATCCTGAGAGACTATAGGCCCTTGGCTATCCTAAGAGATTATAGGCCCTTGGCTATCCTGAGAGACTATAGGCCCTTGGCTATCCTTAGAGATTATAGGCCCTTGGCTATCCTGAGAGATTATAGGGCCTTGGCTATCCTGAGAGACTATAGGCCCTTGGCTCTCCTGAGAGATTATAGTCCCTTGGCTATCCTGAGAGAGTATAGGCCCTTGGCTATCCTGAGAGACTACTGGCCCTTGGCTATCATGAGAGACTATAGGCCCTTGGCTATCCTGAGAGATTATAGGCCCTTGGCTATCCTGAGAGACTATAGGCCCTTGGCTATCCTGAGAGACTATAGGCCCTTGGCTATCCTGAGAGACTATAGGTCCTCGGCTATCCTTAGAGACTATAGGTCCTTGGCTATCCTGAGAGACTATAGGCCCTTGGCTATCCTTAGAGACTATAGGCCCTTGGCTATCCTAAGAGATTATAGGCCCTTGGCTATCATGAGAGACTATAGGCCCTTGGCTATCCTGAGAGATTATAGGCCCTTGGCTATCCTGAGAGATTATAGGGCCTTGGCTATCCTGAGAGACTATAGGCCCTTGGCTATCCTGAGAGACTATAGTCCCTTGGCTATCCTGAGAGAGTATAGGCCCTTGGCTATCCTGAGACTACTGGCCCTTGGCTATCATGAGAGACTATAGGCCCTTGGCTATCCTGAGAGATTATAGGCCCTTGGCTATCCTGAGAGACTATAGGCCCTTGGCTATCCTGAGAGACTAGGCCCTTGGCTATCCTGAGAGACTATAGGTCCTCGGCTATCCTTAGAGACTATAGGTCCTTGGCTATCCTGAGAGACAATAGGCCCTTGGCTATCCTTAGAGACTATAGGCCCTTGGCTATCCTAAGAGATTATAGGCCCTTGGCTATCCTGAGAGACTATAGGTCCTTGGCTATCCTGAGAGACTATAGGCCCTTGGCTATCCTTAGAGACTATAGGTCCTTGGCTATCCTGAGAGACTATAGGCCCTTGGCTATCCTGAGAGACTATAGGCCCTTGGCTATCCTGAGGGACTATAGGCTCTTGGCTATCCTGAGAGACTATAGGCCCTTGGCTATCCTTAGAGACTATAGGTCCTTGGCTATCCTGAGAGACTATAGGTCCTTGGCTATCCTGAGAGACTATAGGCCCTTGGCTATCCTGAGAGACTATAGGCCCTTGGCTATCCTGAGAGACTAGGCCCTTGGCTATCCTGAGGGACTATAGGCCCTTGGCTATCCTGAGAGACTATAGGTCCTTGGCTATCCTGAGAGACTATAGGTCCTTGGCTATCCTTAGAGACTATAGGTCCTTGGCTATCCTGAGAGACTATAGGCCCTTGGCTATCCTGAGAGACTATAGGCCCTTGGCTATCCTGAGAGACTATAGGCCCTTGGCTATCCTGAGAGACTATAGGCCCTCAGCTATCCTTAGAGACTATAGGTCCTTGGCTATCCTGAGAGACTATAGGCCCTTGGCTATCCTGAGAGACTATAGGCCCTTGGCTATCCTGAGAGACTATAGGTCCTTGGCTATCCTTAGAGACTATAGGCCCTCGGCTATCCTTAGAGACTATAGGTCCTTGGCTATCCTGAGAGACTATAGGTCCTTGGCTATCCTGAGAGACTATAGGCCCTTGGCTATCCTGAGAGACTATAGGCCCTTGGCTATCCTTAGAGACTATAGGTCCTTGGCTATCCTTAGAGACTATAGGCCCTTGGCTATCCCGAGAGACTATAGGTCCTTGGCTATCCTTAGAGACTATAGGTCCTTGGCTATCCTGAGAGACTATAGGTCCTTGGCTATCCTGAGAGACTATAGGTCCTTGGCTATCCTGAGAGACTATAGGCCCTTGGCTATCCTGAGGGACTATAGGCCCTTGGCTATCCTGAGAGACTATAGGCCCTTGGCTATCCTGAGAGGCTATAGGCCCTTGGCTATCCTTAGAGACTATAGGTCCTTGGCTATCCTGAGAGACTATAGGCCCTTGGCTATCCTGAGAGACTATAGGCCCTTGGCTATCCTTAGAAACTATAGGTCCTTGGCTATCCTGAGAGACTATAGGCCCTTGGCTATCCTGAGAGACTATAGGCCCTTGGCTATCCTGAGAGACTATAGGTCCTTGGCTATCCTGAGAGACTATAGGCCCTTGGCTATCCTGAGGGACTATAGGCCCTTGGCTATCCTGAGAGACTATAGGCCCTTGGCTATCCTGAGAGACTATAGGCCCTTGGCTATCCTTAGAGACTATAGGTCCTTGGCTATCCTGAGAGATTATAGGTCCTTGGCTATCCTGAGAGACTATAGGCCCTTGGCTATCCTGAGAGACTATAGGTCCTTGGCTATCCTTAGAGACTATAGGCCCTTGGCTATCCTTAGAGACTATAGGCCCTTGGCTATCCTTAGAGACTATAGGTCCTTGGCTATCCTGAGAGACTATAGGCCCTTGGCTATCCTGAGAGACTATAGGCCCTTGGCTATCCTGAGAGACTATAGGTCCTTGGCTATCCTGAGAGATTATAGGCCCTTGGCTATCCTGAGAGACTATAGGCCCTTGGCTATCCTGAGAGACTATAGGTCCTTGGCTATCCTGAGAGATTATAGGCCCTTGGCTATCCTGAGAGATTATAGGTCCTTGGCTATCCTGAGAGATTATAGGCCCTTGGCTATCCTGAGAGATTATAGGTCCTTGGCTATCCTGAGAGACTATAGGCCCTTGGCTATCCTTAGAGACTATAGGTCCTTGGCTATCCTGAGAGACTATAGGCCCTTGGCTATCCTGAGAGACTATAGGCCCTTGGCTATCCTGAGAGACTATAGGCCCTTGACTATCCTGAGAGACTATAGGTCCTTGGCTATCCTGAGGGACTATAGGTCCTTGGCTATCCTGAGGGACTATAGGCCCTTGGCTATCCTGAGGGACTATAGGCCCTTGGCTATCCTGAGGGACTATAGGCCCTTGGCTATCCTGAGAGACTATAGGCCCTTGGCTATCCTGAGAGACTATAGGTCCTTGGCTATCCTGAGAGATTATAGGCCCTTGGCTATCCTGAGAGATTATAGGTCCTTGGCTATCCTGAGAGATTATAGGCCCTTGGCTATCCTGAGAGATTATAGGTCCTTGGCTATCCTGAGAGACTATAGGCCCTTGGCTATCCTGAGGGACTATAGGCCCTTGGCTATCCTGAGGGACTATAGATCCTTGGCTATCCTGAGAGATTATAGGTCCTTGGCTATCCTGAGAGACAATAGGCCCTAGGCTATCCTGAGGGACTATAGGCCCTTGGCTATCCTGAGGGACTATAGATCCTTGGCTATCCTGAGAGACTATAGGTCCTTGGCTATCCTGAGAGACTATAGGTCCTTGGCTATCCTGAGAGATTATAGGCCCTTGGCTATCCTGAGAGACTATAGGCCCTTGGCTATCCTGAGGGACTATAGGCCCTTGGCTATCCTGAGGGACTATAGATCCTTGGCTATCCTGAGAGACTATAGGTCCTTGGCTATCCTGAGAGACTATAGGTCCTTGGCTATCCTGAGAGACTATAGGTCCTTGGCTATCCTGAGAGACTATAGGCCCTTGGCTATCCTGAGAGACTATAGGCCCTTGGCTATCCTTAGAGACTATAGGTCCTTGGCTATCCTGAGAGACTATAGGCCCTTGGCTATCCTGAGGGACTATAGATCCTTGGCTATCCTGAGAGACTATAGGTCCTTGGCTATCCTGAGAGACTATAGGTCCTTGGCTATCCTGAGAGATTATAGGCCCTTGGCTATCCTGAGAGACTATAGGCCCTTGGCTATCCTGAGGGACTATAGGCCCTTGGCTATCCTGAGGGACTATAGATCCTTGGCTATCCTGAGAGATTATAGGTCCTTGGCTATCCTGAGAGACAATAGGCCCTAGGCTATCCTGAGGGACTATAGGCCCTTGGCTATTCTGAGGGACTATAGATCCTTGGCTATCCTGAGAGACTATAGGTCATTGGCTATCCTGAGAGACTATAGGTCCTTGGCTATCCTGAGAGATTATAGGCCCTTGGCTATCCTGAGAGACTATAGGCCCTTGGCTATCCTGAGGGACTATAGGCCCTTGGCTATCCTGAGGGACTATAGATCCTTGGCTATCCTGAGAGACTATAGGTCCTTGGCTATCCTGAGAGACTATAGGTCCTTGGCTATCCTGAGAGACTATAGGTCCTTGGCTATCCTGAGAGACTATAGGCCCTTGGCTATCCTGAGAGACTATAGGCCCTTGGCTATCCTTAGAGACTATAGGTCCTTGGCTATCCTGAGAGACTATAGGCCCTTGGCTATCCTGAGGGACTATAGATCCTTGGCTATCCTGAGAGACTATAGGTCCTTGGCTATCCTGAGAGACTATAGGTCCTTGGCTATCCTGAGAGATTATAGGCCCTTGGCTATCCTGAGAGACTATAGGCCCTTGGCTATCCTGAGGGACTATAGGCCCTTGGCTATCCTGAGGGACTATAGATCCTTGGCTATCCTGAGAGACTATAGGCCCTTGGCTATCCTGAGAGACTATAGGCCCTTGGCTATCCTGAGAGACTATAGGTCCTTTGCTATCCTGAGAGACTATAGGGCCTTGGCTATCCTGAGAGACTATAGGCCCTTGGCTATCCTGAGAGACTATAGGTCCTTGGCTATCCTGAGAGACTATAGGGCCTTGGCTATCCTGAGAGACTATAGGCCCTTGGCTATCCTGAGAGACTATAGGTCCTTGGCTATCCTGAGAGACTATAGGCCCTTGGCTATCCTGAGGGACTATAGATCCTTGGCTATCCTGAGAGACTATAGGTCCTTGGCTATCCTGAGAGACTATAGGGCCTTGGCTATCCTGAGAGACTATAGGCCCTTGGCTATCCTGAGAGACTATAGGGCCTTGGCTATCCTGAGAGACTATAGGGCCTTGGCTATCCTGAGAGACTATAGGCCCTTGGCTATCCTGAGAGACTATAGGTCCTTGGCTATCCTGAGAGACTATAGGGCCTTGGCTATCCTGAGAGACTATAGGTCCTTGGCTATCCTGAGAGACTATAGGGCCTTGGCTATCCTGAGAGACTATAGGGCCTTGGCTATCCTGAGAGACTATAGGCCCTTGGCTATCCTGAGAGACTATAGGCCCTTGGCTATCCTGAGAGACTATAGGGCCTTGGCTATCCTGAGACTATAGGCCCTTGGCTATCCTGAGAGACTATAGGCCCTTGGCTATCCTGAGAGACTATAGGCCCTTGGCTATCCTGAGAGACTATAGGGCCTTGGCTATCCTGAGAGACTATAGGCCCTTGGCTATCCTGAGAGATTATAGGCCCTTGGCTATCCTGAGAGACTATAGGGCCTTGGCTATCCTGAGAGACTATAGGCCCTTGGCTATCCTGAGGGACTATAGGCCCTTGGCTATCCTGAGAGACTATAGACCCTTTGGCTATCCTGAGAGACTATAGGCCCTTGGCTATCCTGAGAGACTATAGGCCCTTTGGCTATCCTGAGAGACTATAGGCCCTTGGCTATCCTGAGAGACTATAGGCCCTTGGCTATCCTGAGAGACTATAGGCCCTTGGCTATCCTGAGAGACTATAGGCCCTTGGCTATCCTGAGAGACTATAGGCCCTTGGCTATCCTGAGAGACTATAGGTCCTTGGCTATCCTGAGAGACTATAGGGCCTTGGCTATCCTGAGAGACTATAGGTCCTTGGCTATCCTGAGAGACTATAGGGCCTTGGCTATCCTGAGAGACTATAGGGCCTTGGCTATCCTGAGAGACTATAGGCCCTTGGCTATCCTGAGAGACTATAGGCCCTTGGCTATCCTGAGAGACTATAGGGCCTTGGCTATCCTGAGACTATAGGCCCTTGGCTATCCTGAGAGACTATAGGCCCTTGGCTATCCTGAGAGACTATAGGCCCTTGGCTATCCTGAGAGACTATAGGGCCTTGGCTATCCTGAGAGACTATAGGCCCTTGGCTATCCTGAGAGATTATAGGCCCTTGGCTATCCTGAGAGACTATAGGGCCTTGGCTATCCTGAGAGACTATAGGCCCTTGGCTATCCTGAGGGACTATAGGCCCTTGGCTATCCTGAGAGACTATAGACCCTTTGGCTATCCTGAGAGACTATAGGCCCTTGGCTATCCTGAGAGACTATAGGCCCTTTGGCTATCCTGAGAGACTATAGGCCCTTGGCTATCCTGAGAGACTATAGGCCCTTGGCTATCCTGAGAGACTATAGGCCCTTGGCTATCCTGAGAGACTATAGGCCCTTGGCTATCCTGAGAGACTATAGGCCCTTGGCTATCCTGAGAGACTATAGGTCCTTGGCTATCCTGAGAGACTATAGGCCCTTGGCTATCCTGAGAGACTATAGGTCCTTGGCTATCCTGAGAGACTATAGGCCCTTGGCTATCCTGAGAGACTATAGGTCCTTGGCTATCCTGAGAGACTATAGGCCCTTGGCTATCCTGAGAGACTATAGGCCCTTAGCTATCCTGAGAGACTATAGGTCCTTGGCTATCCTGAGAGACTATAGGTCCTTTGGCTTACTTGCTCCAAAAGATTTAAATTATTTGGCTTTCCAATTTTTTACTATCAGTGTACCTAATGAGGGTTATTCTAGAAATTAGCATATGCACTAAAGTAAACATCTATTATTTTATTTTTAGAATATACATTATTTCAGTAAAGTACAGTAATGTATTTATAGTTCATTTTGAAATTTAAATTTATCAATTTTTTTAAACTTTTTTTTATCATATTTACATAAAAAACACATTTGTAATATATTTATTGATAAATGTACTTAAAGGTTTAACTGTAAATAAGAAGGACATTCATTTTAACAAAAGATTTTAAGTAAAACATCATTTTTATTGGCTATTTCTGATAATAGTACCTGAGTAATGAGTCTTTATCTGTATATTTTATGAGGACTCCATTGATGTGGACAAAATAAAAAAGATGTATGTGGCAGATATTACTTCTTTATGTACAGTGTTGTAATCTATTATCAGACACATTTAGTTTCTTACAATCATATCTTTATTTTTATTTGCACTTTTTTTTTTTTGCTAAGGAAACAAAACAAGGAGGAAATATGTTGGTATGCCTTGATTTATAATATTGTATAACACACTGCATCTTTGAAATGATGAATTGTATAGGAGTCATACAATTGTAATTAAGAATGTTAGTGTGTCAATTCACCCTGTATAATACTAGAAGTATCACTCAGTACTATTAAATCTTCAACTTCTACCAAATACTGATGATCTTCAACAATTTGGAGATTATGTCAGAGGTTGTACATGACAATTAAAATAGGTTTAAACTATTTACATGTTTTATAAATTAGTATTTGATAGACAGCAGCCTTGAGCTCATCTGATATGGACCTGATAATCCTTGTCTTGCAAAAAAAAATACTAATAATTAATATATATTAATTGTCACAGGTTTGTAATCATGTAAATAGTTGATGGTGTTGTTCTTAATCAAGTGTCTGATAATCCATATATGTATGAATTTGTGATATTTGTTAGCACAATTGTAGATTTTTATAGAGCTGTTAGGTATATGAGCCAGAAACCTGTTTCTGTCAAAAGTTCTGACTGTCCAGTGTCCATATTGGTACAGTAGTCCCCCTCTTATAAGGCCACTCCCACCAAAGGTCATCCCTCTTATAAGGCCACTCCCACCAAAGGCCATCCCTCTTATAATACCACTCCCACTAAAGGTCATCCCTCTTATAAGGCCACTCCCACCAAAGGTCATCCCTCTTATAAGGCCACTCCCACCAAAGATCATCCCTCTTATAAGGCCACTCCCACCAAAGGTCATCCCTCATTTCAGACCAATTTTCATATGCACTCAGAGAGTAAGATATAACTAAACTGTACCTATCAAGAGAGATCACGTCTCTTAAAAGGCCTCTTTTTCATTGCAGAAGGGATGGCTTTATAAGAGGGTACTTCTAATCCCAAAAACAGTAAAATTTGACAAAATTCATGCATTTTTAACAAATTTACCAGGTGATCAATAATTATTAGAGAATACGGAAGGGGCAATCAAAAATGGACAATCCAGAGAAACTGGTAACATAGGGTACACAAGAAAAAGACAAACAAAGGGGCAATCCAGAGAAACTGGTAACATAGGGTACACAAGACAAAAACAAACAAAAGGACAATCCAGAGAAAGTGGTAACATAGGGTACACAAGACAAAGACAAACAAAAGGACAACCAGAGAAAGTGGTAACATAGGGTACACAAGACAAAGACAAACAAAAGGACAACCAGAGAAAGTGGTAACATAGGGTACACAAGACAAAGACAAACAAAAGGACAACCAGAGAAAGTGGTAACATAGGGTACACAAGACAAAGACAAACAAAAGGACAACCAGAGAAAGTGGTAACATAGGGTACACAAGACAAAGACAAACAAAAGGACAATCCAGAGAAAGTGGTAACATAGGGTACACAAGACAAAGACAAACAAAGGGGCAATCCAGAGAAACTGGTAACATAGGGTACACAAGACAAAAACAAACAAAAGAAAACAGAGAAACTGGTAACATAGGGTACACAAGACAAAGACAAACAAAAGGACAATCCAGAGAAACTGGTAACATAGGGTACACAAGACAAAGACAAACAAAGGGACAATCCAGAGAAAGTGGTAACATAGGGTACACAAGACAAAGACAAACAAAAGGACAATCCAGAGAAAGTGGTAACATAGGGTACACAAGACAAAGACAAACAAAAGGACAATCCAGAGAAAGTGGTAACATAGGGTACACAAGACAAAAACAAACAAAAGAAAACAGAGAAACTGGTAACATAGGGTACACAAGACAAAGACAAACAAAAGAAAACAGAGAAACTGGTAACATAGGGTACACAAGACAAAGACAAACAAAAGGACAATCCAGAGAAAGTGGTAACATAGGGTACACAAGACAAAGACAAACAAAAGGACAATCCAGAGAAACTGGTAACATAGGGTACACAAGACAAAGACAAACAAAGGGGCAATCCAGAGAAAGTGGTAACATAGGGTACACAAGACAAAGACAAACAAAAGGACAATCCAGAGAAAGTGGTAACATAGGGTACACAAGACAAAGACAAACAAAAGGACAATCCAGAGAAAGTGGTAACATAGGGTACACAAGACAAAGACAAACAAAAGGACAATCCAGAGAAAGTGGTAACATAGGGTACACAAGACAAAGACAAACAAAAGGACAATCCAGAGAAAGTGGTAACATAGGGTACACAAGACAAAGACAAACAAAAGAAAACAGAGAAACTGGTAACATAGGGTACACAAGACAAAGACAAACAAAAGGACAATCCAGAGAAAGTGGTAACATAGGGTACACAAGACAAAGACAAACAAAAGGACAATCCAGAGAAAGTGGTAACATAGGGTACACAAGACAAAGACAAACAAAAGGACAATCCAGAGAAAGTGGTAACATAGGGTACACAAGACAAAAACAAACAGAAGGACAATCCAGAGAAAGTGGTAACATAGGGTACACAAGACAAAGACAAACAAAAGGACAATCCAGAGAAAGTGGTAACATAGGGTACACAAGACAAAGACAAACAAAAGGACAATCCAGAGAAAGTGGTAACATAGGGTACACAAGACAAAAACAAACAGAAGGACAATCCAGAGAAAGTGGTAACAAAGGGTACACAAGACAAAGACAAACAAAAGGACAATCCAGAGAAAGTGGTAACATAGGGTACACAAGACAAAGACAAACAAAAGGACAATCCAGAGAAAGTGGTAACATAGGGTACACAAGACAAAGACAAACAAAAGGACAATCCAGAGAAAGTGGTAACATAGGGTACACAAGACAAAAACAAACAAAAGGACAATCCAGAGAAAGTGGTAACATAGGGTACACAAGACAAAGACAAACAAAAGGACAATCCAGAGAAAGTGGTAACATAGGGTACACAAGACAAAGACAAACAAAGGGGCAATCCAGAGAAAGTGGTAACATAGGGTACACAAGACAAAAACAAACAAAAGGACAATCCAGAGAAAGTGGTAACATAGAGTACACAAGACAAAAACAAACAAAAGAAAACAGAGAAAGTGGTAACATAGGGTACACAAGACAAAGACAAACAAAAGGACAATCCAGAGAAAGTGGTAACATAGGGTACACAAGACAAAGACAAACAAAAGGACAATCCAGAGAAAGTGGTAACATAGGGTACACAAGACAAAGACAAACAAAAGGACAATCCAGAGAAAGTGGTAACATAGGGTACACAAGACAAAGACAAACAAAAGGACAATCCAGAGAAAGTGGTAACATAGGGTACACAAGACAAAGACAAACAAAAGGACAATCCAGAGAAACTGGTAACATAGGGTACACAAGACAAAGACAAACAAAAGGACAATCCAGAGAAAGTGGTAACATAGGGTACACAAGACAAAGACAAACAAAAGGACAATCCAGAGAAAGTGGTAACATAGGGTACACAAGACAAAAACAAACAAAAGAACAATCCAGAGAAAGTGGTAACATAGACAAAGACAAACAAAAGGACAATCCAGAGAAAGTGGTAACATAGGGTACACAAGACAAAGACAAACAAAAGGACAATCCAGAGAAAGTGGTAACATAGGGTACACAAGACAAAGACAAACAAAAGGACAATCCAGAGAAAGTGGTAACATAGGGTACACAAGACAAAGACAAACAAAGGGGCAATCCAGAGAAAGTGGTAACATAGGGTACACAAGACAAAAACAAACAAAAGGACAATCCAGAGAAAGTGGTAACATAGGGTACACAAGACAAAGACAAACAAAAGGACAATCCAGAGAAAGTGGTAACATAGGGTACACAAGACAAAGACAAACAAAAGGACAATCCAGAGAAAGTGGTAACATAGGGTACACAAGACAAAGACAAACAAAGGGGCAATCCAGAGAAAGTGGTAACATAGGGTACACAAGACAAAGACAAACAAAAGGACAATCCAGAGAAACTGGTAACATAGGGTACACAAGACAAAGACAAACAAAGGGGCAATCCAGAGAAAGTGGTAACATAGGGTACACAAGACAAAGACAAACAAAAGGACAATCCAGAGAAAGTGGTAATATAGGGTACACAAGACAAAGACAAACAAAGGGGCAATCCAGAGAAAGTGGTAACATAGGGTACACAAGACAAAGACAAACAAAAGGACAATCCAGAGAAAGTGGTAACATAGGGTACACAAGACAAAGACAAACAAAAGGACAATCCAGAGAAAGTGGTAACATAGGGTACACAAGACAAAGACAAACAAAAGGACAATCCAGAGAAAGTGGTAACATAGGGTACACAAGACAAAGACAAACAAAAGGACAATCCAGAGAAAGTGGTAACATAGGGTACACAAGACAAAGACAAACAAAAGGACAATCCAGAGAAAGTGGTAACATAGGGTACACAAGACAAAAACAAACAAAAGAACAATCCAGAGAAAGTGGTAACATAGGGTACACAAGACAAAGACAAACAAAAGGACAATCCAGAGAAAGTGGTAACATAGGGTACACAAGACAAAAACAAACAAAAGAAAACAGAGAAAGTGGTAACATAGGGTACACAAGACAAAAACAAACAAAAGGACAATCCAGAGAAAGTGGTAACATAGGGTACACAAGACAAAGACAAACAAAAGGACAATCCAGAGAAAGTGGTAACATAGGGTACACAAGACAAAAACAAACAAAAGGACAATCCAGAGAAAGTGGTAACATAGGGTACACAAGACAAAGACAAACAAAAGGACAATCCAGAGAAAGTGGTAACATAGGGTACACAAGACAAAGACAAACAAAAGGACAATCCAGAGAAAGTGGTAACATAGGGTACACAAGACAAAAACAAACAAAAGAACAATCCAGAGAAAGTGGTAACATAGGGTACACAAGACAAAGACAAACAAAAGGACAATCCAGAGAAAGTGGTAACATAGGGTACACAAGACAAAAACAAACAAAAGAAAACAGAGAAAGTGGTAACATAGGGTACACAAGACAAAGACAAACAAAAGAAAAACACAACACAATATGAAATACAAAGTTATCTGAAATATGAAAAGAAAGTTTAAACAGTGAAGGTCAACAAAACCAACAATATTAACTAAACAGCAATCACCTCATCTCACAGAACATAAAACAGACCATGACATATGACATTGGAAATCCAGGTCCTGGCTTGGGACAGGCACAATAATGTGGAAGAGTTAATCCGGTTAATGGGATGGCAAGGTCCATTTTTATTTTGCTATAGAAAGGAACCAAATTTGATTCATTATTAATAATACATGTTGTCCTTGGTAAGATGTATTATGATAAATTAATGATCTTCCATTGTTGTCCTTGGTAAGATGTATTATGATAAATTAATGATCTTCCATTGTTGTCCTTGGTAAGATGTATTATGATAAATTGATGATCTTCCATTGTTGTCCTTGGTAAGATGTATTATGATAAATTGATGATCTTCCATTGTTGTCCTTGGTAAGATGTATTATGATAAATTAATGATCTTCCATTGTTGTCCTTGGTAAGATGTATTATGATAAATTAATGATCTTCCATTGTTGTCCTTGGTAAGATGTATTATGATAAATTAATGATCTTCCATTGTTGTCCTTGGTAAGATGTATTATGATAAATTAATGATCTTCCATTGTTGTCCTTGGTAAGATGTATTATGATAAATTTATGATCTTCCATTAAGAATACAGTATTATAATTTTTTGTCTCAGAAAATCTCACATACAGTGGAACATCATGAATGATTGTTTCCATTTCTGTGTTTTACAATGTGAAGTTTGACAGAGGAATGATTCATATTGCTGTTTTTTTAGCCATTACTGTTAAGAATTTTATGCTGTTGAAAATAAATTGTCTTTGCTTTGATTTTATTTCAAATAAATTTACAACTAAAAAAGTTCTTTGATTGGCATTCAGAGCATTTTTTTTTTCTTTTCTTTGGACAAATTATGAAAAATAAACAAACATTTTTCATCTATTTGATGAGTAACTACAGAAGACAAAGTTTTTGTAGGGCGTTGAAATCTCATCTAGATATAGTGCTCTTATCAAAAGGTTTATTAAATTATCTTGTTTTATAAATAATTTCATCAGTTTGACAGTAAAAAATCCTCATGTTTGACAAATGGTATCTCATAACTATCAGGTTGTCATATTGACATTATCGGTTTTCATGGAATTTATGATGGGATTAACGCCAGCAAATCAGATGCCATTGTTGGGCAGAAAATCGGAGACGAGTGTCTTTGAAGATGGTTACTTTTAGAGTGACCTTCATTGATTGTGCACTTGCAACAGCAGGGGAAAGGATTTAAAGCAGGATTATTACCTAGGTGTCAACTGCGTTTTAGTAGTCTAATCTTATTCAGACAAAAGCTTTGATGTTTCATAATGTTTTTTCACAAGGAATACAATTGATTTTGCATTAGAAAAGGATTAAGATCAGTACACATCCCTGTTAGCTATTGTGTTACCAAATATATTACATGTACTTTCATAGATCTTATGAGTTTTCCTTTGAAATAAAATTTATAACCTTAACATATGTGGTATAGAGTTTCATTTGTGTTTAATACACTTCAGATAGTTTCCATATAAATTGTTGTAATTTGGGGCTTAGTAATGCTTTATTGATGAACCTAATACCTTTATATTGACTAAAAAAAAATGTATGTTTAGTGATTCTTATTAATTGTGATTCATTACAGGTGTTTATTTACTTATTAATTTTGTGGTTTGTTTTTGTTTTTGTTTTTTGAGTCGGGTGGAATTATATTGGAATTTTGAAGAACAAAATCCCTTTGATATCTTTTTACAAAGAGGTTTTCCTCTATAAGTTGTCTTTACAAAAACATTAATGTTAATTGAAATAACCCAGAATATTTGTATACTTAAAACTTGATGTTTTCCATTGTATGTATTGTGAGTTCGATTTTCACTTATGGAGAGGTGTACTCGATACAACATTATGTGATAAAGTTTGTCAGTGACTTGCAGCAAGTCAGTTGTTTACTCTGGGTACTCCGGTTTCCTCTACCAATAAAACTGACCTCCACGACATACATATTGTTGAAAGTGACGTTAAATACCATAACTATAACTCTAACACATTGTATGTATTATGTATTATGTATTATGTATTATCAGTAAAAGAAATATAAGGAACGCTTCATTTTGGTAATGGTGACTATTATCAGGGATCAATCCACAGAGCTGCTCATCATGTATGTGGCACATCAGTGATGTGTGGTGACTATTATCAGGGATCAAAGCACAGAGTATGTGGCACATCAGTGATGTGTGGTGACTATTATCAGGGATCAAGCCACAGAGTATGTGGCACATCAGTGATGAGTGGTGACTATTATCAGGGATCAAACCACAGAGCATGTGGCACATCAGTGATGTGTGGTGACTATTATCAGAGATCAAGCCACAGAGCATGTGGCACATCAGTGATGAGTGGTGACTATTAACAGGGATCAAACCACAGAGTATGTGGCACATCAGTGATGTGTGATGACTATTATCAGAGATCAAACCACAGAGCATGTGGCACATCAGTGATGAGTGGTGACTATTAACAGGGATCAAACCACAGAGCATGTGGCACATCAGTGATGTGTGATGACTATTATCAGAGATCAAACCACAGAGCATGTGGCACATCAGTGATGAGTGGTGACTATTATCAGGGATCAAACCACAGAGCATGTGGCACATCAGTGATGAGTGGTGACTATTAACAGGGATCAAACCACAGAGCATGTGGCACATCAGTGATGAGTGGTGACTATTATCAGGGATCAAACCACAGAGCATGTGGCACATCAGTGATGAGTGGTGACTATTATCAGGGATCAAACCACAGAGCATGTGGCACATCAGTGATGTGTGGTGACTATTATCAGGGATCAAGCCACAGAGCATGTGACACATCAGTGATGTGTGGTGACTATTATCAGGGATCAAGCCACAGAGCATGTGGCACATCAGTGATGTGTGATGACTATTATCAGAGATCAAACCACAGAGCATGTGGCACATCAGTGATGTGTGATGACTATTATCAGAGATCAAACCACAGAGCATGTGGCACATCAGTGATGAGTGGTGACTATTAACAGGGATCAAACCACAGAGTATGTGGCACATCAGTGATGAGTGGTGACTATTATCAGGGATCAAACCACAGAGCATGTGGCACATCAGTGATGAGTGGTGACTATTAACAGGGATCAAACCACAGAGCATGTGGCACATCAGTGATGAGTGGTGACTATTATCAGGGATCAAACCACAAAGCATGTGGCACATCAGTGATGTGTGGTGACTATTATCAGGGATCAAGCCACAGAGCATGTGACACATCAGTGATGTGTGGTGACTATTATCAGGGATCAAGCCACAGAGCATGTGGCACATCAGTGATGTCAGTGGACCATAGTTTGTGACATGGTTTAAGATTGCTGTACTAAGGAACCAATCAATCAATCAATCAATCAATCAATCAATCAATCAATCAATTTAACCCCATTGGATGATAATTTTTTAAGATATCAGAAAATGGTGTTCTGTAATTCGACCAAAATGGAGATTTAACTGCAGTCAAGCTTGCCTTGAATAAGTGGTTACCTGTTGTAAGCGGTCATTTTAAAAACCACCTGATCAGATTTACATACCTGATATTTTAATTAAAGTAAACAGTCACCTAACCAACATTAAGTCAGCAGTCACACAACATTTTTTGAACCATACAGTGAGCTTTGGTCACAGAACCTCTAGTTAATTTCAGTTTTTGTTTGCCTCATTTTTCATTTACCGTAAATCGTTTCTGATTTTTTATCAGTTTTAGAATTATGCAATATGGTTGTATTTTCTCTTGTAAAGATATATTTGTATTGATAGATACAAAAAATATGTGCTTATAAAACTAAATTTTTTGTCATTTTTGTCAATAATTTTAGGATGTTGGAGACACTCGGTCTGAAATGTTATGTGTGTTTTCTTTGTATATATTTACTTTATACAAGTACAATTGCTGATATCATTCTTTTGTAAATTAAAATACAAATTGATTTCATTTTCATTTTTTTTACTTTATAAAAAAAGCTTTAAAATAATTAAAAGACCAAATCTTAAGCAGTTCATGTATATATCTATGATTATATTGTTGCAAAATTAAGACCCAATTATATAAAATTCTGCTTTGATGTGTATTTATGAAGTACTTATTTGTAACTCATAAAATCATTTTTAATTTTATAGAAAAACAAAATTGATTTTACATTTAAATTTCAAATCCTAATGCAATTTAAAAAAATTGATGTATAGGGAACATGCCTATTAATGCTTTGTTATATAATTTGTCTTCCACAATTCTTACTATAGACATATTTTATTGTTCATAAAGAGAAAAGCATTGGACATAAATATACATGGAAGAGCCTTCTTTGGCTTCGATTGTTGGATTTACATCTTCTTACACATCGGGGGGGCTTTCAGTTTTACCCATGTCAGTACATAAGACCGTTCGTAGGTCCATCCGGCATTTAGTTTCTGATCAATAACTTGACTTCCCTGTAAGCAAATTTATTCACAAGGTAAGGTCGGGGATGATAAAAGGAAGACCAAGTTTGATTTCAGACTTTACCACATTTATTCCGTTTTGGAGTTATGCCTCTTGATTTACCAAAAAATACCTGTTAACGAATGATGTTTGCTAGGTCTTCTACAAAGATTCCTCATTTCATCATATTCAGGTAAAAATAACGACATGTCTATCCACGGAGTTTCAGTGAGCTAGCACTATAAAAAAAAAATCAAATTAAGCATGTTGGTCTCGTACAAAGTGGACCTCATCATCATCTCATTGAAGATTAACTTGTTCTCACCATGATATAGCTGAAAAATTAACTTGTTCTCACCATGATATAGCTGAAAAATTAACTTGTTCTCACCATGATATAGCTGAAAAATTAATTTGTTCTCTCCATGATATAGCTGAAAAATTAATTTGTTCTCGCCATGATATAGCTGAAAAATTAATTTGTTCTCGCCATGATATAGCTGAAAAATTAATTTGTTCTCACCATGATATAGCTGAAAAATTAATTTGTTCTCGCCATGATATAGCTGAAAAATTAATTTGTTCTCACCATGATATAGCTGAAAAATTTACTTGTTCTCGCCATGATATAGCTGAAAAATTAACTTGTTCTCGCCATGATATAGCTGAAAAATTAATTTGTTCTCGCCATGATATAGCTGAAAAATTAACTTGTTCTCGCCATGATATAGCTGAAAAATTTACTTGTTCTCGCCATGATATAGCTGAAAAATTAACTTGTTCTCGCCATGATATAGCTGAAAAATTAACTTGTTCTCACCATGATATAGCTGAAAATTGCTGAAATGGCATTAAACAACAATCACTTAAACCAGGTGAGTGATACAGGCTCCAAGGAGCCTCTGGTTCATGGATGACTTGTATGTTTAATAAATAATAAGATATGTGTCCTTTATACAGCTATCTTTTTTCTTTGCGTGCATGTTGGTATGCAATCTGAGATCAATTTTAACATGGAAATTACATATTGTTTCTGCACTTTTTGCAATTTATGTATCATTTTACCATGTTCTTCAATACATCTTGCATGTCATTTTGCTTAACTTTGTATATGGATTGCATTATTTCTTTTTGATTCAGACGATTAATATGAGTCAAAATCATTTAAATTTGCATGTCTCTTAATTGGAGATGGATTAGAAAACACCTGATCCATAATCTGTGTGTCTGTATTCTTGTCATAACCCTTCAAACATCAATTAGATTAAGAGTTGATGCAACAGAGACTAGATACAGGTTAATTTTTAAGTGATTTTCATTTTTTGTGTTGTCTTACAATCAAGTTATCAATTACATATTTTTTTTTTGGACAAGAGACAATCTTGTAATTGTAGGTCAATAGCCACATAATTAATTACATATTATTGTTTTGGACAACAGACAATCTTGTAATTGTAGGTCAGTAGCCACATAATTATGATTTGCATTTTTTCCTTGGAATATAGGTTTTAGTATTAAAAAGTAATGTATGACTGAGGTAATATTTGTCTCTTTTCGAATTTATTCCAAATAAAACAGGACTTTAGCATTTATTTTGATTGTAATCAGGCCTCTACATTAACATATTTTTCAACTTGTCCCTTCGGACAACTAACTAAAAAAAGTACTTGTCCGACTCAATCTTTTAGTTCGAAAAAATTTATAAAAATTACAAAAACTAGAGAATAATTATCCAGGGCTCCCACTACTTTCAAATTAGAGGAAGAAGTGACTTCTCTTTCAGAGAGCTCACAGGGAGAAGTGGGAGACAACAGAGAGAAGTGGGGAGGTTTCTGGGAGAAGTCAATTGCAATTAATCAAAACATTGTTTCGCGACCCCTCTGACGTTACCCTGCCCAGATTTAGTAAATAGTTAAAGCTGCCTGAACTGATTTGTTCTGGGTTTTTTTAATTCATAACTACCTTAAGGACATATATTCAATGTCACATTTTTATTTCTGTCTACCTTGATTGGAGTCTTGCATACCAGTGATTTTTATATGTACCCCCCCCCCCCCTTTTTCCTTTTGAAATATTACTGTGTTGTTATCCAATCCAATACCACACAAATTGTAATAACTCATATTTGTGTTATATAAATCCTTGTTTCTGGTAAACAAAAATATACCTAGATACTATATATACCAGTATCTAGGTATATTTTTTTTACCAGAAACAAGTGCCTGTGATATAATTAAAGCAAAATATTTTTTTTAAATTCACAGAGAAATACAAATTTAGTGGATCTTTTCAACCAGATCAGAAAAAAGCTTGTAATATTTGTCCATTTCAAAGGTTTCAATATTTCCCAAAAGCCTAAATCAAGTCTTCTATCATATTTTGCACAAAGGACAAGTTTAAATTTGGTGCCAAATTGATACGTGTCCATTCCAGAGTGATTCTTGTTCTTATATTTCAAATATTGATATTTCCGTTCCTTAAAGCGTTTCTGAGATTGCGACTTTAATTTTGTCAATGTCCTTGAACTTCATCAAAGCATGGAGGAACGATAAATCAATAAAAGAGTTTTGATCTGGCATTTCACTTTAGTTTTAATCAAAATAAATTATGGACAAATTGGAGATCAAACAGGGCTCTTTTATACAACAAACCCAGTATTTTATACCAGTGGAAATAGATTTGTCCGTCGTACCGGCACGTTTGGGAATCTCTGATTTTTTCACTTGTCCCGTCGCACAACCGTAATACAAGATCTACTTGTCCGACGTCAGTTTTCACTGGTATTGGACAAACGTTAATGTCGAGGCCTGGTCATTAGAATCAGGGGGTTAGGGTTATGGCTATGGTGTTTAATGCCATTGTCAACAATATTTCAGTTATATTGAATTGTTGCAGTCATTTTTACAGGTGGGGGAAACTGGTGTACCCAGAGAAAACCACCAACCTATTGCAAGTCACTGATGAACTTTATCACATAATGTTGTATCAAGTATACCTTGCCATAAGTGGGATTCAAACTCACTTCTTTAGTGATGATAGGCACTGATTGTATAAGTAGTTGTAAATCCAACTGTCATACGATCACGACCACGTTTTCCCAAATTAGAAGCAGCAATATGAATAAAATTACATCTCTTACTGGTTCCTCTCTACACATATGTCAAGGTGCAGCAGATCTGAAGTAACATCTCTTACTCGTTCCCCTCTACACATATGTCAAGGTGCAGCAGACCTGAAGTAACATCTCTTACTCGTTCCCCTCTACACATATGTCAAGGTGCAGCAGATCTGAAGTAACATCTCTTACTTGTTCCCTCTACACATATGTCAAGGTGCAGCAGATCTGAAGTAACATCTCTTACTCGTTCCCCTCTACACATATGTCAAGGTGCAGCAGATCTGAAGTAACATCTCTTACTCGTTCCCCTCTACACATATGTCAAGGTGCAGCAGATCTGAAGTAACATCTTTTACTTGTTCCCCTCTACACATATGTCAAGGTGCAGCAGATCTGAAGTAACATCTCTTACTCGTTCCCCTCTACACATATGTCAAGGTGCAGCAGATCTGAAGTATCATCTCTTACTCGTTCCCCTCTACACATATGTCAAGGTGCAGCAGATCTGAAGTATCATCTCTTACTCGTTCCCCTCTACACATATGTCAAGGTGCAGCAGATCTGAAGTAACATCTCTTACTCGTTCCCCCCTACACATATGTCAAGGTGCAGCAGATCTGATGTATCATCTCTTACTCGTTCCCCTCTACACATATGTCAAGGTGCAGCAGATCTGAAGTAACATCTCTTACTTGTTCCCCTCTACACATATGTCAAGGTGCAGCAGATCTGAAGTAACATCTCTTACTCGTTCCCCTCTACACATATGTCAAGGTGCAGCAGATCTGAAGTAACATCTCTTACTGGTTCCCCTCTACACATATGTCAAGGTGCAGCAGATCTGAAGTAACATCTCTTACTTGTTCCCCTCTACACATATGTCAAGATGCAGCAGATCTGAAGTAACATCTCTTACTCGTTCCCCTCTACACATATGTCAAGGTGCAGCAGATCTGAAGTAACATCTCTTACTCGTTCCCCTCTACACATATGTCAAGGTGCAGCAGATCTGAAGTAACATCTCTTACTGGTTCCCCTCTACACATATGTCAAGGTGCAGCAGATCTGAAGTAACATCTCTTACTCGTTCCCCTCTACACATATGTCAAGGTGCAGCAGATCTGAAGTAACATCTCTTACTCGTTCCCCTCTACACATATGTCAAGGTGCAGCAGATCTGAAGTAACATCTCTTACTGGTTCCCCTCTACACATATGTCAAGGTGCAGCAGATCTGAAGTAACATCTCTTACTTGTTCCCCCTACACATATGTCAAGGTGCAACAGATCTGAAGTATCATCTCTTACTCGTTCCCCTCTACACATATGTCAAGGTGCAGCAGATCTGAAGTAACATCTCTTACTCGTTCCCCTCTACACATATGTCAAGGTGCAGCAGATCTGAAGTAACATCTCTTACTCGTTCCCCTCTACACATATGTCAAGGTGCAGCAGATCTGAAGTAACATCTCTTACTCGTTCCCCTCTACACATATGTCAAGGTGCAGCAGATCTGAAGTAACATCTCTTACTCGTTCCCCTCTACACATATGTCAAGGTGCAGCAGATCTGAAGTAACATCTCTTACTCGTTCCCCTCTACACATATGTCAAGGTGCAGCAGATCTGAAGTAACATCTCTTACTCGTTCCCCTCTACACATATGTCAAGGTGCAGCAGATCTGAAGTATCATCTCTTACTCGTTCCCCTCTACACATATGTCAAGGTGCAGCAGATCTGAAGTAACATCTCTTACTCGTTCCCCTCTACACATATGTCAAGGTGCAGCAGATCTGAAGTAACATCTCTTACTCGTTCCCCTCTACACATATGTCAAGGTGCAGCAGATCTGAAGTAACATCTCTTACTCGTTCCCCTCTACACATATGTCAAGGTGCAGCAGATCTGAAGTAACATCTCTTACTCGTTCCCCTCTACACATATGTCAAGGTGCAGCAGATCTGAAGTAACATCTCTTGCTCGTTCCCCTCTACACATATGTCAAGGTGCAGCAGATCTGAAGTAGCATCTCTTACTCGTTCCCCTCTACACATATGTCAAGGTGCAGCAGATCTGAAGTAACATCTCTTACTGGTTCCCCTCTACACATATGTCAAGGTGCAGCAGATCTGAAGTAACATCTCTTACTTGTTCCCCTCTACACATATGTCAAGATGCAGCAGATCTGAAGTAACATCTCTTACTCGTTCCCCTCTACACATATGTCAAGGTGCAGCAGATCTGAAGTAACATCTCTTACTCGTTCCCCTCTACACATATGTCAAGGTGCAGCAGATCTGAAGTAACATCTCTTACTCGTTCCCCTCTACACATATGTCAAGGTGCAGCAGATCTGAAGTAACATCTCTTACTCGTTCCCCTCTACACATATGTCAAGGTGCAGCAGATCTGAAGTAACATCTCTTACTCGTTCCCCTCTACACATATGTCAACGTGCAGCAGATCTGAAGTAGCATCTCTTACTCGTTCCCCTCTACACATATGTCAAAGTGCAGCAGATCTGAAGTAACATCTCATACTCGTTCCCCTCTACACATATGTCAAGGTGCAGCAGATCTGAAGTAACATCTCTTACTCGTTCCCCTCTACACATATGTCAAGGTGCAGCAGATCTGAAGTAACATCTCTTACTCGTTCCCCTCTACACATATGTCAAGGTGCAGCAGATCTGAAGTAACATCTCTTACTCGTTCCCCTCTACACATATGTCAAGGTGCAGCAGATCTGAAGTAACATCTCTTGCTCGTTCCCCTCTACACATATGTCAAGGTGCAGCAGATCTGAAGTAACATCTCTTACTCGTTCCCCTCTACACATATGTCAAGGTGCAGCAGATCTGAAGTAACATCTCTTACTCGTTCCCCTCTACACATATGTCAAGGTGCAGCAGATCTGAAATAACATCTCTTACTCGTTCCCCTCTACACATATGTCAAGGTGCAGCAGATCTGAAGTAACATCTCTTACTTGTTCCCCTCTACACATATGTCAAGGTGCAGCAGATCTGAAGTAACATCTCTTACTCGTTCCCCTCTACACATATGTCAAGGTGCAGCAGATCTGAAGTAGCATCTCTTACTCATTCCCCTCTACACATATGTCAAGGTGCAGCAGATCTGAAGTAACATCTCTTACTTGTTCCCCTCTACACATATGTCAAGGTGCAGCAGATCTGAAGTAACATCTCTTACTCGTTCCCCTCTACACATATGTCAAGGTGCAGCAGATCTGAAGTAACATCTCTTACTCGTTCCCCTCTACACATATGTCAAGGTGCAGCAGATCTGAAGTAACATCTCTTACTTGTTCCCCTCTACACATATGTCAAGGTGCAGCAGATCTGAAGTAACATCTCTTACTCGTTCCCCTCTACACATATGTCAAGGTGCAGCAGATCTGAAGTAACATCTCTTACTCGTTCCCCTCTACACATATGTCAAGGTGCAGCAGATCTGAAGTAACATCTCATACTCGTTCCCCTCTACACATATGTCAAGGTGCAGCAGATCTGAAGTAACATCTCTTACTCGTTCCCCTCTACACATATGTCAAGGTGCAGCAGATCTGAAGTAACATCTCTTACTCGTTCCCCTCTACACATATGTCAAGATGCAGCAGATCTGAAGTAACATCTCTTACTCGTTCCCCTCTACACATATGTCAAGGTGCAGCAGATCTGAAGTAACATCTCATACTCGTTCCCCTCTACACATATGTCAAGATGCAGCAGATCTGAAGTAACATCTCTTACTCGTTCCCCTCTACACATATGTCAAGGTGCAGCAGATCTGAAGTAACATCTCTTACTCGTTCCCCTCTACACATATGTCAAGGTGCAGCAGATCTGAAGTAACATCTCTTACTCGTTCCCCTCTACACATGTTTCAAGGTGCAGCAGATCTGAAGTAACTCCATTACGGGTCACATGTGAGTGACCCTATGTTACTGTCCAATGAAAATGGTGCTTCTGTGACTATGGAAGGGTTATAGTTTAAAATTAAAATGGAGTGTTTTCTACGTGCAAGTGTAATAACTCTTACTATAACAATAGTATACAGGGCAGGCATATCCAAGTTGTTGGTACTATAAGATGGTATGGATATATGGACACAAACACCATGAATAAAAGAAAAAGAGATGAAATAATAAAGAAATTTTATTGAAAATAAATATGCAAGTAAAAAGTTAAAAATGGGAGGTTGTAATTCTGAGCCACGCCTATGTAGTATGTATTTGGCAATAGCATTCAATGCTAGAAACAGTAAACATGTATATTGACTTATTTACACACAATGTCATTTTTTGGTTGCCACACTGCCCTGGCAACCACACAAATAGATCAATATTTAGATAAATAATGTGGATAGATATAAGAATGAAAACTTGTTTGTTTTTTAATTTGATTGATGAAACTTTTTGCCTTTTTTTCATTATTATGTAAGGCATCATCGGTAACCCACGACTGATCATGCTCCAATACTCTCCACTCGTCACCGAATATCGAAGCATGATCAGTCGTGGGTTACTGACGATGTATGTAAAGTAGCATAGCACTAAACAAATATTGCAATTCCCCTTGAACTGAACAAAAACTCCTGCGCAAATTCAATTTTCTAGTGATATTTCTATGAATTTGAATCTTGTGTTTGTTAGTTCACCTGGACCAAAGGTCCAGGTGAACTATTGCCATCACTTGGCGTCCGTCGTCTGTCGTCTCTTGTCTGTTGTCTGTCGTCTGTAAACTTTTCACATTTCAAGCTTCTTCTCCGAAACCACTGGGCCGATTGGAACCAAACTTAACAGGAATGTTCCTTGGATGGTCCTCTACAAAGTTACTGTTTTTCGTTCCAGTCGGATATTCAATATGGCTGCCAGGGCCAATAATATGCTCTGATTGGCTGAAATTTCAAAGATCTTCTTCTCTGAAACTAATGAACTGACTGAAACCCAAACTGTAAATGAATGATCATTGGAATGTCCTTTACCAAGTTTCTGTTTTTTATGCCGATCGGAAATCCAAGATGGCCGCCATCGCAGGACATAGATTAACATTGGACCCTATGGGAAAATGTTCAAATGCCTTCTTCTCAGAAACTACAAATATGATTAAAGCCAAACTGTACATGAATGTTCATTAGATGGTCCTCTACAAACTGTACGTTTTTTGTTCCGGTATGAAGTTCAAAATGGCAGCTACGGCAGGACTTAGTTTAACATTGGACCCTATGGGGAAAATGTTTCAAAATGCTTCTTCTCTGAAACCACTAGGACAGTTGAAACCAAACTGCCCAGGAATGATCATTGGAAGGTCCTCTACAAATTTTATGTTTTTTATGCCGATCGGAAATCCAAGATGGCCGCCACCGCAATACATAGATTAACATTGGACCCTATGGGAAAATGTTCAAATGCCTTCTTCTCAGAAACTACAAATATTATTAAAGCCAAACTGTACATGAATGTTCATTGGATGGTTCTCTACAAACTTTACGTTTTTTGTTCCCATATGAAATTCAAAATGGCGGCTACGGTAGGACTTAGTTTAACATTGGACCCTATGGGGAAAATGTTTCAAAACGCTTCTTCTCTGAAACCACTAGGACAGTTGAAATCAAACTGCCCAGGAATGATCATTGGATGGTCCTCTACAAATTATATGTTTTTTATGCCGATCGGAAATCCAAGATGGCCGCCACCGCAGGACATAGATTAACATTGGACCCTATGGGAAAATGTTCAAATGCCTTCTTCTCAGAAACTACAAATATTATTAAAGCCAAACTGTACATGAATGTTCATTGGATGGTCCTCTACAAACTTTACATTTTTTGTTCCGGTATGAAATTGAAAATGGCGGCTACGGCAGGACTTAGTTTAACATTGGACCCTATGGGAAAAATGTTTCAAAACGCTTCTTCTCTGAAACCACTTGGACAATTGAAACCAAACTGCCCAGGAATGATCATTGGAAGGTCCTCTACAAAGTTTATGTTTTTTATGTCGATCGGAAATCCAAGATGGCTGCCACCGCAATACATAGATTAACATTGGACCCTATGGGAAAATGTTCAAATGCCTTCTTCTCAGAAACTACAAATATTATTAAAGCCAAACTGTACATGAATGTTCATTGGATGGTTCTCTACAAACTTTACGTTTTTTGTTCCCATATGAAATTCAAAATGGCGGCTACGGTAGGACTTAGTTTAACATTGGACCCTATGGGGAAAATGTTTCAAAACGCTTCTTCTCTGAAACCACTAGGACAGTTGAAATCAAACTGCCCAGGAATGATCATTGGATGGTCCTCTACAAATTATATGTTTTTTATGCCGATCGGAAATCCAAGATGGCCGCCACCACAGGACATAGATTAACATTGGACCCTATGGGAAAATGTTCAAATGCCTTCTTCTCAGAAACTACAAATATTATTAAAGCCAAACTGTACATGAATGTTCATTGGATGGTCCTCTACAAACTGTACGTTTTTTGTTCCGGTATGAAATTCAAACTGGTGGCTACGGCAGGACTTAGTTTAACATTGGACCCTATGGGGAAAATGTTTCAAAACGCTTCTTCTCTGAAACCACTTGAACAATTGAAACCAAACTGCCCAAGAATGATCATTGGAAGGTTCTCTACAAATTTTATATTTTTTATGCCGATCGGAAATCCAAGATGGCCACCACCGCAATACATAGATTAACATTGGACCCTCTGGGAAAATGTTCAAATGCCTTCTTCTCAGAAACTACAAATATTATTAAAGCCAAACTGTACATGAATGTTCATTGGATGGTCCTCTACAAACTTTACGTTTTTTGTTCTGATATGAAATTCAAAATGGCGGCTACGGCAGGACTTGTTTAACATTGGACCTTATTGGAAAAATGTTTCAAAGCGCTTCTTCTCTGAAACCAAACTGCCCAGGAATGATCATTGGAAGGTCCTCTGTTTTTTATGCCGATCGGAAATCCAAGATGGCTGCCACCACAGGTCATAGTATTAACACAGGACCATATCGGGAAAATACAGAAATATCTTCTTCTCTGAAGCTATTGCACTGATTGAACCTAAGCTGTGCATCAATCATTGGAAGGTCCTTTACAAACTTTGTGTTTTTTATGTTGATCGTAATTCCAAGATGACTACCACTGCAGGACATAGTTTTTACATAGGACCAATTGGTTTTTTTTATAACCAGGTGAACGATACAGGCTCTTGAGAGCCTCTGGTTTGTTTTTATGGTGTTTAACATCACTTTCAACAATATTTCATAGATATTACCTTGGCTTAAGAACTACAGCAATAAAACTAACTATAGAGGCATATATGATAATAGAATGTATAATAAACAATTTACTTCCTGTTTAAATTGGATTTGAGAGTTTTTATTACATTTATGCATAGGAAAAGAAATCTGAAAGGACTGAATGTGAAATGCCAATCATTTTCCAAATTAATTTTTTTTTTAAAATAGACACTATTCCCCCCTGAGACAGTCAGATTTTTATCAGATATTCACCAATTAACAACTTGTCAGTAAAAAACAAGTCTTGTCTGTAGTAAATACAACCCTGCAAGAAATAACACTTAAAAGAATCCTTTGAAATATTTTAGAATTTATTGGAAGAAGCAAAATTGAAATTAAGTCAATTTTTACATTTATAGTAAGCCACAAAAACTGATGACAAATTTACTCTGTAATCTGTTTAATGAATTCATAAACAGTAATCATAGATTTAGCTGTCTGATATTTTTGTAAATTTCAAACTATGGTCTCCCTTCATATGTTACAATTGGTCTAAGCACGGTTCAGTTTCAGCTTTGTTTTCCTTTAGAAATTGTAAATTAGTGTGTACTCAGTGGCTTGTTTAAACAGCTGATGACAATGACAAACATTAAATCTATACCATAAATAAAAAAGTGTGAAAGTATGACATGTAATGATGTGAATACTAATTGAATATCTTGCTGTCATTTTTAATGATTTTTTTAGTCCTTTGGCAAAACTGTAAATAGATCTGCTCGCTCTAATAGTAGAATCGATTATATAAAAAACCAGTATGTAGTGTTTTGTTCAATCTGTTTTTGAAAATCTGCAATTTAAGAAAAAAAAAAATCAGATTATTATTACGACATTATATGTTTATTGAGAAATTTAAATATACAGTAATAGACAAGCATAAAAATCTAAAAAGTAAGAACCACCAACCCTAACCCTCAAAGTACCTACCCTCCAAGTACCTACCCTCCAAGTACCTACCCTCAAAGTACCTACCCTCCAAGTACCTACCCTCCAAGTACCTACCCTCAAAGTACCTACCCTCCAAGTACCTACCCTCCAAGTACCTACCCTCAAAGTACCTACCCACCAAGTACCTACCCTCTAAGTACCTACCCTCTAAGTACCTACCCTCAGCCCTAACCCTCCAAGTACCTACCCTCAAAGTACCTACCCTCCAAGTACCTACCCTCAAAGTACCTACCCTCCAAGTACCTACCCTCCACGTACCTACCCTCCAAGTACCTACCCTCAAAGTACCTACCCACCAATTACCTACCATCCAAGTACCTACCCTCAAAGAGCCCTAACCCTCAAAGTACCTACCCTCAAAGTACCTACCCTCCAAGTACCTACCTTCCAAGTACCTACCCTCCAAGTACCTACCCTCAAAGAGCCCTAACCCTCCAAGTACCTACCCTCAAAGAGCAAGTTACAGAGAGGAGCGTGTAATTGCATGGTAATGAATAAGATTAAGAATTTGACTCAGTGGTTTAATGGTTTACAGTGCTCGCCTTCAATGTTCAAAGGGATCTTCACAATCATATGGTAGTTAGATTTACTACCTATGTAATCAGTGCCTATCACCATTAAAGTTGTCAGTTTGAATCCTGCTGATGGTTAGGTGTACATCATGTAACCTTATGTGATAAAGTTTGTCAGTGACTTGGTTAAGTGTACACCATGCAACATTATGTGATAAAGTTTGTCAGTGACTTGGTTAGGTGTACACCATGCAACATTATGTGATAAAGTTTGTCAGTGACTTGGTTAGGTGTACATCATGCAACCTTATGTGATAAAGTTTGTCAGTGACTTGGTTAGATGTACATCATGTAACCTTATGTGATAAAGTTTGTCAGTGACTTGGTTAGGTGTACATCATGCAACCTTATGTGATAAAGTTTGTCAGTGACTTGGTTAGATGTACATCATGCAACCTTATGTGATAAAGTTTGTCAGTGACTTGGTTAGATGTACATCATGCAACCTTATGTGATAAAGTTTGTCAGTGACTTGGTTAGGTGTACACCATGCAACATTATGTGATAAAGTTTGTCAGTGACTTGGTTAGGTGTACATCATGCAACCTTATGTGATAAAGTTTGTCAGTGACTTGGTTAGGTGTACATCATGCAACCTTATGTGATAAAGTTTGTCAGTGACTTGGTTAGATGTACATCATGCAACCTTATGTGATAAAGTTTGTCAGTGACTTGGTTAGGTGTACACCATGCAACATTATGTGATAAAGTTTGTCAGTGACTTGGTTAGGTGTACACCATGCAACCTTATGTGATAAAGTTTATCAGTGACTTGGTTAGGTGTACACCATGCAACCTTATGTGATAAAGTTTGTCAGTGACTTGGTTAGGTGTACACCATGCAACCTTATGTGATAAAGTTTGTCAGTGACTTGGTTAGGTGTACACCATGCAACCTTATGTGATAAAGTTTGTCAGTGACTTGGTTAGATGTACATCATGCAACCTTATGTGATAAAGTTTGTCAGTGACTTGGTTAGATGTACATCATGCAACCTTATGTGATAAAGTTTGTCAGTGACTTGGTTAGGTGTACACCATGCAACATTATGTGATAAAGTTTGTCAGTGACTTGGTTAGGTGTACATCATGCAACCTTATGTGATAAAGTTTGTCAGTGACTTGGTTAGGTGTACATCATGCAACCTTATGTGATAAAGTTTGTCAGTGACTTGGTTAGATGTACATCATGCAACCTTATGTGATAAAGTTTGTCAGTGACTTGGTTAGGTGTACACCATGCAACATTATGTGATAAAGTTTGTCAGTGACTTGGTTAGGTGTACACCATGCAACATTATGTGATAAAGTTTGTCAGTGACTTGGTTAGGTGTACACCATGCAACATTATGTGATAAAGTTTGTCAGTGACTTGCTCGGTGGGTTTCTCTCGGTACTCTGGTTTCCTCCACAAATAAAGCTGACCGCCACAATATAACTGATATATTGTTGAAAGTGGTGTTAAACACCATAACCCTAAGGAGTAACAAGAGAGATTTATTATAAACATCTAGTATTAAAGAGTAACAACAGAGATTTATTATAAACATCTAGTATTAAGGAGTAACAACAGAGATTTATTATAAACATCCAGTATTAAGGAGTAACAACAGAGATTTATTATAAACATCCAGTATTAAGGAGTAACAACAGAGATTTATTATAAACATCCAGTATTAAGGAGTAACAGCAGAGATTTATTATAAACATCCAGTATTAAGGAGTAACAACAGAGATTTATTATAAACATCCAGTATTAAGGAGTAACAACAGAGATTTATTATAAACATCTAGTATTAAGGAGTAACAGCAGAGATTTATTATAAACATCCAGTATTAAGGAGTAACAACAGAGATTTATTATAAACATCCAGCATTAAGGAGTAACAACATAGATTTATTATAAACATCCAGTATTAAGGAGTAACAACAGAGGTTTATTATAAACATCCAGTATTAAGGAGTAACAACAGAGATTTATTATAAACATCCAGTATTAAGGAATAACAGCAGAGATTTATTATAAACATCCAGTATTAAGGAGTAACAACAGAGATTTATTATAAACATCTAGTATTAAGGAGTAACAACAGAGATTTATTATAAACATCCAGTATTAAGGAGTAACAGCAGAGATTTATTATAAACATCCAGTATTAAGGAGTAACAGCAGAGATTTATTATAAACATCCAGTATTAAGGAGTAACAACAGAGATTTATTATAAACATCCAGCATTAAGGAGTAACAACAGAGATTTATTATAAACATCCAGTATTAAGGAGTAACAACAGAGATTTATTATAAACATCCAGTATTAAGGAGTAACAACAGAGATTTATTATAAACATCTAGTATTAAGGAGTAACAACAGAGATTTATTATAAACATCTAGTATTAAGGAGTAACAGCAGAGATTTATTATAAACATCTAGTATTAAGGAGTAACAACAGAGATTTATTATAAACATCTAGTATTAAGGAGTAACAACAGAGATTTATTATAAACATCCAGCATTAAGGAGTAACAACATAGATTTATTATAAACATCCAGTATTAAGGAGTAACAACAGAGGTTTATTATAAACATCCAGTATTAAGGAGTAACAACAGAGATTTATTATAAACATCCAGTATTAAGGAATAACAGCAGAGATTTATTATAAACATCCAGTATTAAGGAGTAACAACATAGATTTATTATAAACATCTAGTATTAAGGAGTAACAACAGAGATTTATTATAAACATCCAGTATTAAGGAGTAACAACAGAGATTTATTATAAACATCTAGTATTAAGGAGTAACAGCAGAGATTTATTATAAACATCTAGTATTAAGGAGTAACAACATAGATTTATTATAAACATCCAGTATTAAGGAGTAACAGCAGAGATTTATTATAAACATCCAGTATTAAGGAGTAACAACATAGATTTATTATAAACATCCAGTATTAAGGAGTAACAACAGAGATTTATTATAAACATCCAGTATTAAGGAGTAACAACAGAGATTTATTATAAACATCCAGTATTAAGGAGTAACAGCAGAGATTTATTATAAACATCCAGTATTAAGGAGTAACAACAGAGATTTATTATAAACATCCAGTATTAAGGAGTAACAACAGAGATTTATTATAAACATCTAGTATTAAGGAGTAACAACAGAGATTTATTATAAACATCCAGTATTAAGGAGTAACAACAGAGATTTATTATAAACATCTAGTATTAAGGAGTAACAGCAGAGATTTATTATAAACATCCAGTATTAAGGAGTAACAACAGAGGTTTATTATAAACATCCAGTATTAAGGAGTAACAACAGAGATTTATTATAAACATCCAGTATTAAGGAGTAACAACAGAGATTTATTATAAACATCCAGTATTAAGGAGTAACAACAGAGATTTATTATAAACATCCAGTATTAAGGAGTAACAACAGAGATTTATTATAAACATCCAGTATTAAAGAGTAACAACAGAGATTTATTATAAACATCCAGTATTAAGGAGTAACAACAGAGATTTATTATAAACATCCAGTATTAAGGAGTAACAACAGAGATTTATTATAAACATCCAGTATTAAAGAGTAACAGCAGAGATTTATTATAAACATCCAGTATTAAGGAGTAACAACAGAGATTTATTATAAACATCCAGTATTAAGGAGTAACAACAGAGATTTATTATAAACATCCAGTATTAAGGAGTAACAACAGAGATTTATTATAAACATCCAGTATTAAGGAGTAACAACAGAGATTTATTATAAACATCTAGTATTAAGGAGTAACAACAGAGATTTATTATAAACATCCAGTATTAAGGAGTAACAACAGAGATTTATTATAAACATCTAGTATTAAGGAGTAACAGCAGAGATTTATTATAAACATCCAGTATTAAGGAGTAACAACAGAGGTTTATTATAAACATCCAGTATTAAGGAGTAACAACAGAGATTTATTATAAACATCCAGTATTAAGGAGTAACAACAGAGATTTATTATAAACATCCAGTATTAAGGAGTAACAACAGAGATTTATTATAAACATCCAGTATTAAGGAGTAACAGCAGAGATTTATTATAAACATCTAGTATTAAAGAGTAACAACAGAGATTTATTATAAACATCCAGTATTAAGGAGTAACAGCAGAGATTTATTATAAACATCTAGTATTAAGGAGTAACAACAGAGATTTATTATAAACATCCAGTATTAAGGAGTAACAACAGAGATTTATTATAAACATCCAGTATTAAGGAGTAACAACAGAGATTTATTATAAACATCCAGTATTAAGGAGTAACAACATAGATTTATTATAAACATCCAGTATTAAAGAGTAACAACAGAGATTTATTATAAACATCCAGTATTAAGGAGTAACAGCAGAGATTTATTATAAACATCTAGTATTAAGGAGTAACAACAGAGATTTATTATAAACATCCAGTATTAAGGAGTAACAACAGAGATTTATTATAAACAT
The DNA here is from genome assembly GCA_963383655.1 of Bathymodiolus septemdierum. Taxonomy (NCBI): domain Eukaryota; kingdom Metazoa; phylum Mollusca; class Bivalvia; order Mytilida; family Modiolidae; genus Bathymodiolus; species Bathymodiolus septemdierum. The sequence goes on along the minus strand of OY726522.1, from coordinate 1,312,693 downwards.
CTAGTATTAAGGAGTAACAACAGAGATTTATTATAAACATCCAGTATTAAGGAGTAACAACAGAGATTTATTATAAACATCCAGTATTAAGGAGTAACAACAGAGATTTATTATAAACATCCAGTATTAAGGAGTAACAACATAGATTTATTATAAACATCCAGTATTAAAGAGTAACAACAGAGATTTATTATAAACATCCAGTATTAAGGAGTAACAGCAGAGATTTATTATAAACATCTAGTATTAAGGAGTAACAACAGAGATTTATTATAAACATCCAGTATTAAGGAGTAACAACAGAGATTTATTATAAACATCTAGTATTAAGGAGTAACAGCAGAGATTTATTATAAACATCTAGTATTAAAGAGTAACAACAGAGATTTATTATAAACATCCAGTATTAAGGAGTAACAGCAGAGATTTATTATAAACATCTAGTATTAAGGAGTAACAACAGAGATTTATTATAAACATCCAGTATTAAGGAGTAACAGCAGAGATTTATTATAAACATCCAGTATTAAGGAGTAACAGCAGAGATTTATTATAAACATCTAGTATTAAGGAGTAACAACAGAGATTTATTATAAACATCCAGTATTAAGGAGTAACAACAGAGATTTATTATAAACATCTAGTATTAAGGAGTAACAACAGAGATTTATTATAAACATCCAGTATTAAGGAGTAACAACATAGATTTATTATAAACATCTAGTATTAAAGAGTAACAACATAGATTTATTATAAACATCCAGTATTAAGGAGTAACAACATAGATTTATTATAAACATCTAGTATTAAGGAGTAACAGCAGAGATTTATTATAAACATCCAGTATTAAGGAGTAACAACATAGATTTATTATAAACATCTAGTATTAAGGAGTAACAGCAGAGATTTATTATAAACATCCAGTATTAAGGAGTAACAGCAGAGATTTATTATAAACATCCAGTATTAAGGAGTAACAACATAGATTTATTATAAACATCCAGTATTAAAGAGTAACAACAGAGATTTATTATAAACATCCAGCATTAAGGAGTAACAGCAGAGATTTATTATAAACATCCAGTATGAAGGAGTAACAACAGAGATTTATTATAAACATCTAGTATTAAGGAGTAACAACAGAGATTTATTATAAACATCCAGTATGAAGGAGTAACAACAGAGATTTATTATAAACATCTAGTATTAAGGAGTAACAACAGAGATTTATTATAAACATCCAGTATTAAAGAGTAACAACAGAGATTTATTATAGACATCCAGTATTAAAGAGTAACAACAGAGATTTATTATAAACATCCAGTATTAAGGAGTAACAGCAGAGATTTATTATAAACATCCAGTATTAAGGAGTAACAACAGAGATTTATTATAAACATCCAGTATTAAGGAGTAACAACAGAGATTTATTATAAACATCCAGTATTAAGGAGTAACAACAGAGATTTATTATAAACATCCAGTATTAAGGAGTAACAACAGAGATTTATTATAAACATCCAGTATTAAGGAGTAACAACAGAGATTTATTATAAACATCCAGTATTAAGGAGTAACAACAGAGATTTATTATAAACATCTAGTATTAAGGAGTAACAGCAGAGATTTATTATAAACATCCAGTATTAAGGAGTAACAACAGAGATTTATTATAAACATCCAGTATTAAAGAGTAACAACAGAGATTTATTATAAACATCCAGTATTAAGGAGTAACAACAGAGATTTATTATAAACATCTAGTATTAAGGAGTAACAACAGAGATTTATTATAAACATCCAGTATTAAGGAGTAACAGCAGAGATTTATTATAAACATCCAGTATGAAGGAGTAACAACAGAGATTTATTATAAACATCTAGTATTAAGGAGTAACAACAGAGATTTATTATAAACATCCAGTATGAAGGAGTAACAACAGAGATTTATTATAAACATCTAGTATTAAGGAGTAACAACAGAGATTTATTATAGACATCCAGTATTAAAGAGTAACAACAGAGATTTATTATAGACATCCAGTATTAAAGAGTAACAACAGAGATTTATTATAAACATCCAGTATTAAGGAGTAACAGCAGAGATTTATTATAAACATCTAGTATTAAGGAGTAACAGCAGAGATTTATTATAAACATCTAGTATTAAGGAGTAACAACAGAGATTTATTATAAACATCTAGTATTAAAGAGTAACAACAGAGATTTATTATAAACATCCAGTATTAAGGAGTAACAACAGAGATTTATTATAAACATCCAGTATTAAGGAGTAACAACAGAGATTTATTATAAACATCCAGTATTAAGGAGTAACAACAGAGGTTTATTATAAACATCCAGTATTAAGGAGTAACAACAGAGATTTATTATAAACATCCAGTATTAAGGAGTAACAACAGAGATTTATTATAAACATCTAGTATTAAGGAGTAACAACAGAGATTTATTATAAACATCTAGTATTAAGGAGTAACAGCAGAGATTTATTATAAACATCTAGTATTAAGGAGTAACAGCAGAGATTTATTATAAACATCCAGTATTAAGGAGTAACAGCAGAGATTTATTATAAACATCCAGTATTAAGGAGTAACAACAGAGATTTATTATAAACATCCAGTATTAAGGAGTAACAACAGAGATTTATTATAAACATCCAGTATTAAGGAGTAACAACAGAGATTTATTATAAACATCCAGTATTAAGGAGTAACAGCAGAGATTTATTATAAACATCCAGTATTAAGGAGTAACAACAGAGATTTATTATAAACATCCAGTATTAAGGAGTAACAACAGAGATTTATTATAAACATCTAGTATTAAGGAGTAACAGCAGAGATTTATTATAAACATCCAGTATTAAGGAGTAACAACAGAGATTTATTATAAACATCCAGTATTAAGGAGTAACAGCAGAGATTTATTATAAACATCCAGTATTAAGGAGTAACAACAGAGATTTATTATAAACATCCAGTATTAAGGAGTAACAACAGAGATTTATTATAAACATCTAGTATTAAGGAGTAACAACAGAGGTTTATTATAAACATCTAGTATTAAGGAGTAACAACAGAGATTTATTATAAACATCCAGTATTAAGGAGTAACAACAGAGATTTATTATAAACATCTAGTATTAAGGAGTAACAGCAGAGATTTATTATAAACATCTAGTATTAAGGAGTAACAACAGAGATTTATTATAAACATCCAGTATTAAGGAGTAACAACAGAGATTTATTATAAACATCTAGTATTAAGGAGTAACAACAGAGATTTATTATAAACATCCAGTATTAAGGAGTAACAGCAGAGATTTATTATAAACATCCAGTATTAAGGAGTAACAACAGAGATTTATTATAAACATCCAGTATTAAGGAGTAACAGCAGAGATTTATTATAAACATCCAGTATTAAGGAGTAACAACAGAGGTTTATTATAAACATCCAGTATTAAGGAGTAACAACAGAGATTTATTATAAACATCTAGTATTAAGGAGTAACAACAGAGATTTATTATAAACATCCAGTATTAAGGCGTAACAACAGAGATTTATTATAAACATCCAGTATTAAGGAGTAACAGCAGAGATTTATTATAAACATCTAGTATTAAGGAGTAACAACAGAGATTTATTATAAACATCCAGTATTAAGGAGTAACAGCAGAGATTTATTATAAACATCCAGTATTAAGGAGTAACAACAGAGATTTATTATAAACATCCAGTATTAAGGAGTAACAACAGAGATTTATTATAAACATCCAGTATGAAGGAGTAACAACAGAGATTTATTATAAACATCTAGTATTAAGGAGTAACAACAGAGATTTATTATAGACATCCAGTATTAAAGAGTAACAACAGAGATTTATTATAGACATCCAGTATTAAGGAGTAACAACAGAGATTTATTATAAACATCCAGTATTAAGGAGTAACAACAGAGATTTATTATAAACATCCAGTATTAAGGAGTAATAACAGAGATTTATTATAAACATCCAGTATTAAGGAGTAACAACAGAGATTTATTATAAACATCCAGTATTAAAGAGTAACAACAGAGATTTATTATAAACATCTAGTATTAAAGAGTAACAACAGAGATTTATTATAAACATCCAGTATTAAGGAGTAACAACAGAGATTTATTATAAACATCCAGTATTAAGGAGTAACAACAGAGATTTATTATAAACATCCAGTATTAAGGAGTAACAACAGAGATTTATTATAAACATCCAGTATTAAGGAGTAACAGCAGAGATTTATTATAAACATCCAGTATTAAGGAGTAACAACAGAGATTTATTATAAACATCCAGTATTAAGGAGTAACAACAGAGATTTATTATAAACATCTAGTATTAAGGAGTAACAGCAGAGATTTATTATAAACATCCAGTATTAAGGAGTAACAACAGAGATTTATTATAAACATCCAGTATTAAGGAGTAACAGCAGAGATTTATTATAAACATCCAGTATTAAGGAGTAACAACAGAGATTTATTATAAACATCCAGTATTAAGGAGTAACAACAGAGATTTATTATAAACATCTAGTATTAAGGAGTAACAACAGAGGTTTATTATAAACATCTAGTATTAAGGAGTAACAACAGAGATTTATTATAAACATCCAGTATTAAGGAGTAACAACAGAGATTTATTATAAACATCTAGTATTAAGGAGTAACAGCAGAGATTTATTATAAACATCTAGTATTAAGGAGTAACAACAGAGATTTATTATAAACATCCAGTATTAAGGAGTAACAACAGAGATTTATTATAAACATCTAGTATTAAGGAGTAACAACAGAGATTTATTATAAACATCCAGTATTAAGGAGTAACAGCAGAGATTTATTATAAACATCCAGTATTAAGGAGTAACAACAGAGATTTATTATAAACATCCAGTATTAAGGAGTAACAGCAGAGATTTATTATAAACATCCAGTATTAAGGAGTAACAACAGAGGTTTATTATAAACATCCAGTATTAAGGAGTAACAACAGAGATTTATTATAAACATCTAGTATTAAGGAGTAACAACAGAGATTTATTATAAACATCCAGTATTAAGGCGTAACAACAGAGATTTATTATAAACATCCAGTATTAAGGAGTAACAGCAGAGATTTATTATAAACATCTAGTATTAAGGAGTAACAACAGAGATTTATTATAAACATCCAGTATTAAGGAGTAACAGCAGAGATTTATTATAAACATCCAGTATTAAGGAGTAACAACAGAGATTTATTATAAACATCCAGTATTAAGGAGTAACAACAGAGATTTATTATAAACATCCAGTATGAAGGAGTAACAACAGAGATTTATTATAAACATCTAGTATTAAGGAGTAACAACAGAGATTTATTATAAACATCCAGTATTAAAGAGTAACAACAGAGATTTATTATAGACATCCAGTATTAAGGAGTAACAACAGAGATTTATTATAAACATCCAGTATTAAGGAGTAACAACAGAGATTTATTATAAACATCCAGTATTAAGGAGTAATAACAGAGATTTATTATAAACATCCAGTATTAAGGAGTAACAACAGAGATTTATTATAAACATCCAGTATTAAAGAGTAACAACAGAGATTTATTATAAACATCTAGTATTAAAGAGTAACAACAGAGATTTATTATAAACATCCAGTATTAAGGAGTAACAACAGAGATTTATTATAAACATCCAGTATTAAGGAGTAATAACAGAGATTTATTATAAACATCCAGTATTAAGGAGTAACAACAGAGATTTATTATAAACATCCAGTATTAAGGAGTAACAACAGAGGTTTATTATAAACATCCAGTATTAAGGAGTAACAACAGAGATTTATTATAAACATCTAGTATTAAGGAGTAACAACAGAGATTTATTATAAACATCCAGTATTAAGGAGTAACAACATAGATTTATTATAAACATCCAGTATTAAAGAGTAACAACAGAGATTTATTATAAACATCTAGTATTAAGGAGTAACAACAGAGATTTATTATAAACATCCAGTATTACAGAGTAACAACAGAGATTTATTATAAACATCTAGTATTAAGGAGTAACAACATAGATTTATTATAAACATCCAGTATTAAAGAGTAACAACAGAGATTTATTATAAACATCCAGTATTAAGGAGTAACAACATAGATTTATTATAAACATCCAGTATTAAGGAGTAACAACAGAGGTTTATTATAAACATCCAGTATTAAGGAGTAACAACAGAGATTTATTATAAACATCCAGTATTAAGGAGTAACAACAGAGATTTATTATAAACATCTAGTATTAAGGAGTAACAACAGAGATTTATTATAAACATCCAGTATTAAGGAGTAACAACAGAGATTTATTATAAACATCCAGTATTAAGGAGTAACAACAGAGATTTATTATAAACATCTAGTATTAAGGAGTAACAACAGAGATTTATTATAAACATCCAGTATTAAGGAGTAACAACAGAGATTTATTATAAACATCCAGTATTAAGGAGTAACAACATAGATTTATTATAAACATCCAGCATTAAGGAGTAACAACAGAGGTTTATTATAAACATCCAGTATTAAGGAGTAACAACAGAGATTTATTATAAACATCCAGCATTAAGGAGTAACAACAGAGATTTATTATAAACATCCAGTATTAAGGAGTAACAACAGAGGTTTATTATAAACATCCAGTATTAAGGAGTAACAACAGAGATTTATTATAAACATCCAGTATTAAGGAATAACAGCAGAGATTTATTATAAACATCCAGTATTAAGGAGTAACAACATAGATTTATTATAAACATCCAGTATTAAGGAGTAACAACAGAGATTTATTATAAACATCCAGTATTAAGGAGTAACAACAGAGATTTATTATAAACATCCAGTATTAAAGAGTAACAACAGAGATTTATTATAAACATCCAGTATTAAGGAGTAACAACAGAGATTTATTATAAACATCCAGTATTAAAGAGTAACAGCAGAGATTTATTATAAACATCCAGTATTAAGGAGTAACAGCAGAGATTTATTATAAACATCCAGTATTAAGGAATAACAGCAGAGATTTATTATAAACATCCAGTATTAAGGAGTAACAACATAGATTTATTATAAACATCCAGTATTAAGGAGTAACAACAGAGATTTATTATAAACATCCAGTATTAAGGAGTAACAACAGAGATTTATTATAAACATCCAGTATTAAAGAGTAACAACAGAGATTTATTATAAACATCCAGTATTAAGGAGTAACAACAGAGATTTATTATAAACATCCAGTATTAAAGAGTAACAGCAGAGATTTATTATAAACATCCAGTATTAAGGAGTAACAGCAGAGATTTATTATAAACATCTAGTATTAAGGAGTAACAACAGAGATTTATTATAAACATCCAGTATTAAAGAGTAACAGCAGAGATTTATTATAAACATCCAGTATTAAGGAGTAACAACAGAGATTTATTATAAACATCCAGTATTAAGGAGTAACAACAGAGATTTATTATAAACATCTAGTATTAAAGAGTAACAACAGAGATTTATTATAAACATCTAGTATTAAGGAGTAACAACAGAGATTTATTATAAACATCTAGTATTAAGGAGTAACAACAGAGATTTATTATAAACATCTAGTATTAAGGAGTAACAACAGAGATTTATTATAAACATCCAGTATTAAGGAGTAACAACAGAGATTTATTATAGACGTCCAGTATTAAGGAGTAACAACAGAGGTTTATTATAAACATCCAGCATTAAGGAGTAACAACAGAGATTTATTATAAACATCCAGCATTAAGGAGTAACAGCAGAGATTTATTATAAACATCCAGTATTAAGGAGTAACAGCAGAGATTTATTATAAACATCTAGTATTAAGGAGTAACAACAGAGATTTATTATAAACATCCAGCATTAAGGAGTAACAACAGAGATTTATTATAAACATCTAGTATTAAGGAGTAACAGCAGAGATTTATTATAAACATCTAGTATTAAGGAGTAACAACAGAGATTTATTATAAACATCCAGTATTAAGGAGTAACAGCAGAGATTTATTATAAACATCCAGTATTAAGGAGTAACAGCAGAGATTTATTATAAACATCTAGTATTAAGGAGTAACAACAGAGATTTATTATAAACATCCAGCATTAAGGAGTAACAACAGAGATTTATTATAAACATCTAGTATTAAGGAGTAACAGCAGAGATTTATTATAAACATCTAGTATTAAGGAGTAACAACAGAGATTTATTATAAACATCCAGTATTAAGGAGTAACAGCAGAGATTTATTATAAACATCTAGTATTAAGGAGTAACAGCAGAGATTTATTATAAACATCTAGTATTAAGGAGTAACAACAGAGATTTATTATAAACATCCAGTATTAAGGAGTAACAACATAGATTTATTATAAACATCCAGTATTAAGGAGTAACAACAGAGATTTATTATAAACATCCAGTATTAAGGAGTAACAACAGAGATTTATTATAAACATCCAGTATTAAGGAGTAACAACAGAGATTTATTATAAACATCCAGTATTAAGGAGTAACAACAGAGATTTATTATAAACATCCAGTATTAAGGAGTAACAACAGAGATTTATTATAAACATCCAGTATTAAGGAGTAACAACAGAGATTTATTATAAACATCCAGTATTAAGGAGTAACAACATAGATTTATTATAAACATCCAGTATTAAGGAGTAACAACAGAGATTTATTATAAACATCCAGTATTAAAGAGTAACAGCAGAGATTTATTATAAACATCTAGTATTAAGGAGTAACAACAGAGATTTATTATAAACATCTAGTATTAAGGAGTAACAACATAGATTTATTATAAACATCCAGTATTAAGGAGTAACAGCAGAGATTTATTATAAACATCTAGTATTAAGGAGTAACAACAGAGATTTATTATAAACATCCAGTATTAAGGAGTAACAACAGAGATTTATTATAAACATCCAGTATTAAGGAGTAACAACATAGATTTATTATAAACATCCAGCATTAAGGAGTAACAACAGAGGTTTATTATAAACATCCAGTATTAAGGAGTAACAACAGAGGTTTATTATAAACATCCAGTATTAAGGAGTAACAACAGAGATTTATTATAAACATCCAGTATTAAGGAGTAACAACAGAGATTTATTATAAACATCCAGTATTAAGGAGTAACAACAGAGATTTATTATAAACATCCAGTATTAAAGAGTAACAACAGAGATTTATTATAAACATCCAGTATTAAGGAGTAACAACAGAGATTTATTATAAACATCCAGTATTAAAGAGTAACAGCAGAGATTTATTATAAACATCCAGTATTAAGGAGTAACAACAGAGGTTTATTATAAACATCCAGTATTAAGGAGTAACAACAGAGATTTATTATAAACATCCAGTATTAAGGAGTAACAACAGAGATTTATTATAAACATCCAGTATTAAGGAGTAACAACAGAGATTTATTATAAACATCTAGTATTAAGGAGTAACAGCAGAGATTTATTATAAACATCCAGTATTAAGGAGTAACAGCAGAGATTTATTATAAACATCTAGTATTAAGGAGTAACAACAGAGATTTATTATAAACATCCAGCATTAAGGAGTAACAACAGAGATTTATTATAAACATCCAGTATTAAAGAGTAACAGCAGAGATTTATTATAAACATCCAGTATTAAGGAGTAACAACAGAGATTTATTATAAACATCCAGTATTAAGGAGTAACAACAGAGATTTATTATAAACATCTAGTATTAAAGAGTAACAACAGAGATTTATTATAAACATCTAGTATTAAGGAGTAACAACAGAGATTTATTATAAACATCTAGTATTAAGGAGTAACAACAGAGATTTATTATAAACATCTAGTATTAAGGAGTAACAACAGAGATTTATTATAAACATCCAGTATTAAGGAGTAACAACAGAGATTTATTATAGACGTCCAGTATTAAGGAGTAACAACAGAGGTTTATTATAAACATCCAGCATTAAGGAGTAACAACAGAGATTTATTATAAACATCCAGCATTAAGGAGTAACAGCAGAGATTTATTATAAACATCCAGTATTAAGGAGTAACAGCAGAGATTTATTATAAACATCTAGTATTAAGGAGTAACAACAGAGATTTATTATAAACATCCAGCATTAAGGAGTAACAACAGAGATTTATTATAAACATCTAGTATTAAGGAGTAACAGCAGAGATTTATTATAAACATCTAGTATTAAGGAGTAACAACAGAGATTTATTATAAACATCCAGTATTAAGGAGTAACAGCAGAGATTTATTATAAACATCCAGTATTAAGGAGTAACAGCAGAGATTTATTATAAACATCTAGTATTAAGGAGTAACAACAGAGATTTATTATAAACATCCAGCATTAAGGAGTAACAACAGAGATTTATTATAAACATCTAGTATTAAGGAGTAACAGCAGAGATTTATTATAAACATCTAGTATTAAGGAGTAACAACAGAGATTTATTATAAACATCCAGTATTAAGGAGTAACAGCAGAGATTTATTATAAACATCTAGTATTAAGGAGTAACAGCAGAGATTTATTATAAACATCTAGTATTAAGGAGTAACAACAGAGATTTATTATAAACATCCAGTATTAAGGAGTAACAACATAGATTTATTATAAACATCCAGTATTAAGGAGTAACAACAGAGATTTATTATAAACATCCAGTATTAAGGAGTAACAACAGAGATTTATTATAAACATCCAGTATTAAGGAGTAACAACAGAGATTTATTATAAACATCCAGTATTAAGGAGTAACAACAGAGATTTATTATAAACATCCAGTATTAAGGAGTAACAACAGAGATTTATTATAAACATCCAGTATTAAGGAGTAACAACAGAGATTTATTATAAACATCCAGTATTAAGGAGTAACAACATAGATTTATTATAAACATCCAGTATTAAGGAGTAACAACAGAGATTTATTATAAACATCCAGTATTAAAGAGTAACAGCAGAGATTTATTATAAACATCTAGTATTAAGGAGTAACAACAGAGATTTATTATAAACATCTAGTATTAAGGAGTAACAACATAGATTTATTATAAACATCCAGTATTAAGGAGTAACAGCAGAGATTTATTATAAACATCTAGTATTAAGGAGTAACAACAGAGATTTATTATAAACATCCAGTATTAAGGAGTAACAACAGAGATTTATTATAAACATCCAGTATTAAGGAGTAACAACATAGATTTATTATAAACATCCAGCATTAAGGAGTAACAACAGAGGTTTATTATAAACATCCAGTATTAAGGAGTAACAACAGAGGTTTATTATAAACATCCAGTATTAAGGAGTAACAACAGAGATTTATTATAAACATCCAGTATTAAGGAGTAACAACAGAGATTTATTATAAACATCCAGTATTAAGGAGTAACAACAGAGATTTATTATAAACATCCAGTATTAAAGAGTAACAACAGAGATTTATTATAAACATCCAGTATTAAGGAGTAACAACAGAGATTTATTATAAACATCCAGTATTAAAGAGTAACAGCAGAGATTTATTATAAACATCCAGTATTAAGGAGTAACAACAGAGGTTTATTATAAACATCCAGTATTAAGGAGTAACAACAGAGATTTATTATAAACATCCAGTATTAAGGAGTAACAACAGAGATTTATTATAAACATCCAGTATTAAGGAGTAACAACAGAGATTTATTATAAACATCTAGTATTAAGGAGTAACAGCAGAGATTTATTATAAACATCCAGTATTAAGGAGTAACAGCAGAGATTTATTATAAACATCTAGTATTAAGGAGTAACAACAGAGATTTATTATAAACATCCAGCATTAAGGAGTAACAACAGAGATTTATTATAAACATCTAGTATTAAGGAGTAACAGCAGAGATTTATTATAAACATCTAGTATTAAGGAGTAACAACAGAGATTTATTATAAACATCCAGTATTAAGGAGTAACAGCAGAGATTTATTATAAACATCTAGTATTAAGGAGTAACAGCAGAGATTTATTATAAACATCTAGTATTAAGGAGTAACAACAGAGATTTATTATAAACATCCAGTATTAAGGAGTAACAACATAGATTTATTATAAACATCCAGTATTAAGGAGTAACAACAGAGATTTATTATAAACATCCAGTATTAAGGAGTAACAACAGAGATTTATTATAAACATCCAGTATTAAGGAGTAACAACAGAGATTTATTATAAACATCCAGTATTAAGGAGTAACAACAGAGATTTATTATAAACATCCAGTATTAAGGAGTAACAACAGAGATTTATTATAAACATCCAGTATTAAGGAGTAACAACAGAGATTTATTATAAACATCCAGTATTAAGGAGTAACAACATAGATTTATTATAAACATCCAGTATTAAGGAGTAACAACAGAGATTTATTATAAACATCCAGTATTAAAGAGTAACAGCAGAGATTTATTATAAACATCTAGTATTAAGGAGTAACAACAGAGATTTATTATAAACATCTAGTATTAAGGAGTAACAACATAGATTTATTATAAACATCCAGTATTAAGGAGTAACAGCAGAGATTTATTATAAACATCTAGTATTAAGGAGTAACAACAGAGATTTATTATAAACATCCAGTATTAAGGAGTAACAACAGAGATTTATTATAAACATCCAGTATTAAGGAGTAACAACATAGATTTATTATAAACATCCAGCATTAAGGAGTAACAACAGAGGTTTATTATAAACATCCAGTATTAAGGAGTAACAACAGAGGTTTATTATAAACATCCAGTATTAAGGAGTAACAACAGAGATTTATTATAAACATCCAGTATTAAGGAGTAACAACAGAGATTTATTATAAACATCCAGTATTAAGGAGTAACAACAGAGATTTATTATAAACATCCAGTATTAAAGAGTAACAACAGAGATTTATTATAAACATCCAGTATTAAGGAGTAACAACAGAGATTTATTATAAACATCCAGTATTAAAGAGTAACAGCAGAGATTTATTATAAACATCCAGTATTAAGGAGTAACAACAGAGGTTTATTATAAACATCCAGTATTAAGGAGTAACAACAGAGATTTATTATAAACATCCAGTATTAAGGAGTAACAACAGAGATTTATTATAAACATCCAGTATTAAGGAGTAACAACAGAGATTTATTATAAACATCTAGTATTAAGGAGTAACAGCAGAGATTTATTATAAACATCCAGTATTAAGGAGTAACAACAGAGATTTATTATAAACATCCAGTATTAAGGAGTAACAGCAGAGATTTATTATAAACATCTAGTATTAAGGAGTAACAACAGAGATTTATTATAAACATCCAGTATTAAGGAGTAACAACAGAGATTTATTATAAACATCCAGTATTAAGGAGTAACAACAGAGATTTATTATAAACATCCAGTATTAAGGAGTAACAGCAGAGATTTATTATAAACATCCAGTATTAAAGAGTAACAACAGAGATTTATTATAAACATCTAGTATTAAGGAGTAACAACAGAGATTTATTATAAACATCCAGTATTAAGGAGTAACAGCAGAGATTTATTATAAACATCTAGTATTAAGGAGTAACAACAGAGATTTATTATAAACATCCAGTATTAAGGAGTAACAACAGAGATTTATTATAAACATCCAGTATTAAGGAGTAACAACATAGATTTATTATAAACATCCAGCATTAAGGAGTAACAACAGAGGTTTATTATAAACATCCAGTATTAAGGAGTAACAACAGAGGTTTATTATAAACATCCAGTATTAAGGAGTAACAACAGAGATTTATTATAAACATCCAGTATTAAGGAGTAACAGCAGAGATTTATTATAAACATCCAGTATTAAGGAGTAACAACATAGATTTATTATAAACATCCAGTATTAAGGAGTAACAACAGAGATTTATTATAAACATCCAGTATTAAGGAGTAACAACAGAGATTTATTATAAACATCCAGTATTAAGGAGTAACAACAGAGATTAATTATAAACATCTAGTATTAAGGAGTAACAACAGAGGTTTATTTGCTAGAGTATGAGATGATGTGTCCTAGTGGATTGCAACCTACAGACTGCTGTTTCTTTAAATATTGCATATTTTATTTAATATAAAGAAGACATATTTACTTTTTATAAGTATGCAGCATTATGGTGTAAGAGCAGAGATTTATTTGGTAAGGTTTAGAATGGTGTGTCCGAGTGGCCAACAACCTGCAGACTTGTTTCTATGAATATTACCTATTTGATCTAGTAACTAATAAAGAAGGCATCTTTGTTATCTTATTAAAATATAAATTGTTCTCAACATATTGGTAATATAGTGGAAGAATTGCTCACTCAATTTTAAAGTTATCTTTTTCAAAATATTATTTCAGTTAATCTAAATGATAAAAGAGTAGTAAAAACAGAAGCTTGTCAGGATCTTTCATAATTCTGTCATTTTAATCACAGTTAATGGAAAACAACTTCTTATGGCTTCAATCAAACTTGAAAATTACCACATTATTAGGAGTGAATAAAAGAACATTTTACTAATATGCACAAATGGTGAGGCTATGTTACTCGATGTTCCAACGTATATGATCTAACTTAGTTTAATAAAATATTATAAACACAGTGAGTGCCAGTATTATACATAGTTGAAAGGGGTCGTTGTGTCATGATCGTATGGTACTTGGATTTATTACTGCCTATGCAATCAGTGCCTATCACCATTAGCATTTTGAGTTTGAATCCCGCTCAGGCAATGTACTCGTTACATTATGTGATAAAGTTTGTCAGTGACTTGCGACAGCTCGGTGGTTTTCTCCAGGTTGTCTGGTTTCCTCCACCAATAAAACTGACCGCCACGATATAACTGAAATATTGTTGAAAGTGGCGTTAAACACCATACCCTAACCCTAATCAATTGTTGAAATTTGTTCAGTCACACTTCACTGATCACAGTGCTGGACTATAATAACCAAATGACTATGTTTTTCCTTCTTTGATGCCTTCCTGTGATTGTAATTTAAACGCCTGTAGCCCTTTTCATAAAAATTCTTATGATAAAAATTTGTCACAAGTGTAAAACTGTAAAATGAGTTTCACAAAAATACCTACGATAATCTTAAGTGTAAAAATAGTCCTAACTTTACGTGTAAAACTACCCTGTCGTAAGTGTAAAATTTTGAACGTAAGAGAAATATTTGTCTTATCTTTTAGCGTAAGTGAAAAAATAGAAAAAAAGATGGACGATGCATTGGCGCTTCGGCTTGAAAATAAGAGAGCAATTCACCGTTAGTGCATTTTCTCTGACCATATGACAAACCTCATTACACATATTGATAAATGTTTATTGAAATAAATATGGTTTAATACAAACAGACGCTACAAATGACATTGTTGTTTACTCCTTTTTGGCGTGACTAGAGTCTATAACGATGAATTCCGTACATTTACCTTTTCAATGCAGCAAAGTGTATCGTTTATATATCAACTACCATATGACCAAAAAAATCAGGATAATTCTTTTAATTTTAGATTTCAAATTGGGAACGGTCGACAAACTTGGGGAGAATTCTTCTTTTGCATTATTTTTTTTTGGGATGAAAACAGGAATACAGGATTTTCTTCTAAACATCTACTCCGCTTACAAAAGTATTGCATGAACAGCCGCTATAGGACTGGAAGTTTCTGGATCCAATAGTATCGTTTCGATATTGCCTTTATATTAGTAATATAATTTATTAATTTCTTGCAACTTCGATGATCATCGAACACTCTGGCAATACATAAACACATCTTAATTTGGCTTATCTCAGAAAAATCGGGATAAATTTTCATCAGTAAAAGAACAAGCGTTTAATTTTATGTGGGATGGGATTAATTGGGAAAGGGGGGAGGGTAAATATTTTGCTGAAACACAACCGATAAAATGAATTATCCAGAATGGATAATATACATGAATAGGTTTTTTTTTTCGAACTCCAGATGCACTCCCTTAAAAAAAACTTCTACCAAAAGTGATCACATGTGAATGATGACAAATAACTCCAAGTCATGACAAATTTTATAGATAATTATAATTTACATGCTTAAGAAACTTTTCTTTATACAAAAATCATACCCGTTCATATTTTGTGGAGTTATTGTTGACCAATTCATATATTAATATTCAATATAAACATACAAACACAGTCTCATACTCAGATTTCATTACACAAGGATGTAAATGCCAACTGGTTTAGTGTTCCAACACTGATTTTACAAAACTTTTATGCATAACTTCTTGTCACTTGTGATGTTCAATCGGACGGCTTGCTTTTGAAAATGCAGACGAGATAGAAGACCCGTTGTTATGGTAACATAATAACATAAAAACTGCTTATAATTTAGTGCCGGGAATGTTTTATAAAATATGTTTATTTGAAAAAAAAAAAATTATGAGTTTATTCTCTGAGACTGTCTGTGATAAAGGGACCACTTTTCTGAGAAATCGTAGTTCAGATAATATTGAAAGCAATACAAAGACATTGTTCAATGAAAAAGAAACTAGGTTGCTGAGGAAGATAGTTTATGATGTTTAATACCCCTTTCAACAATATTTCAGTTATATAGGTGGAGGAAACAGGAGTACCCGGAGAAAACCACCGACCTGCCGCAAGTCACTGACAAACTTTATCACATAATGTTGTATCGAACACACCTAAATTTTAGTTGTAAGATTAAAATTTGTCGTAAGATAATCTTTGTGAAAATGACTTGGGAATTGTCGTAGGATTAATCGCAAGTGAAAAAGTTAAGATTATACTTACAAATTTTTGTGAAAAAGGCTACTGATACTTCTCTAATTGGCTGCTCGTACTTACTCACCTAATTGCTCGCTGGACGTTAAACACCAATCAATCAACTTACTCCCCTGTATAATGAAGACACTGTCAATTCCATACAATGACAGCATTTTTTATGGGGGTCTTTAGTAATTTGTTTACGTGTGAATGAAATAGATCCAATTTGTGTCAAAAAAGAAAAGAAGCAATATCCTATTGGAAACTATTAGATTTGATATTTAATCAAAAGATTTTTTTTGTGTTCAAATTGGAAAATTGTCAATTACAGAGCTGATTTGGTAAGTAATTAGTTATGAAGCCATTTAACAATTGCTATGATATTACAAGAGGTTAGAAGCAAGAAGATATTGAAAAACAAATCATGATATTAAAATAAAGAAAAAATGGATATGAACATTCAATTTATATTGGAAGATATAATATTACATGTATAGTATCAAAGTACATGTAATTAAAGAATTCAAAATGACTAAAAAAAGTTGTCAAAAATCAATGAATTAAGTAAATCTATGGGGAAGGTTTTTTTGTTGTTGTTGGGTAAATTGTGTGCATAATGAAGCAATGCTTGTTCATCTCTTGGTCTGTGTAGAACAGCATCCCCAGTAAGACTTCAAATTTAGTTGCAGTATTTAGAGATCTCATCAACAATATATTAGTAAAACCTGACATTGTATTACTACATACTAACCATTTTATAGCTGAACAACTGTTAAAGTTGGTACTGAACACTAATCAATCAATTTACTAATTGGAACTAAAAATATTTTATTCTGATTGTTGCAAGTTAAAGAGGAATATATATAGTAAGTTAAAATAGCTACTTGAAAAGTAAACAAAGTTAGAGAGAGATATATAGTGAGTTAGAATAGCTACTTGAAAAGTAAACAAAGTTAGAGAGATATATAGTAAGTTAGAATAGCTACTTGAAAAGTAAACAAAGTTAAAGAGGGATATATATAGTAAGTTAGAATAGCTACTTGAAAAGTAAACAAAGTTAGAGAGAGGTATATACAGTAAGTTAGAATAGCTACTTGAAAAGTAAACAAAGTTAGAGAGAGAGATATATAGTAAGTTAGAATAGCTACTTGAAAAGTAAACAAAGTTAGAGAGAGATATATAGTAAGTTAGAATAGCTACTTGAAAAGTAAACAAAGTTAGAGAGAGATATATATAGTAAGTTAGAATAGCTACTTGAAAAGTAAACAAAGTTAGAGAGAGATATATATAGTAAGTTAGAATAGCTACTTGAAAAGTAAACAAAGTTAGAGAGAGATATATAGTAAGTTAGAATAACTACTTGAAAAGTAAACAAAGTTAGAGAGAGATATATAGTAAGTTAGAATAGCTACTTGAAAAGTAAACAAAGTTAGAGATATATATAGTAAGTTAGAATAGCTACTTGAAAAGTAAACAAAGTTAGAGAGAGAGATATATAGTAAGTTAGAATAGCTACTTGAAAAGTAAACAAAGTTAGAGAGAGATATATATAGTAAGTTAGAATAGCTACTTGAAAAGTAAACAAAGTTAGAGAGAGATATATATAGTAAGTTAGAATAGCTACTTGAAAAGTAAACAAAGTTAGAGAGAGATATATATAGTAAGTTAGAATAGCTACTTGAAAAGTAAACAAAGTTAGAGAGAGATATATATAGTAAGTTAGAATAGCTACTTGAAAAGTAAACAAAGTTAGAGAGAGAGATATATAGTAAGTTAGAATAGCTACTTGAAAAGTAAACAAAGTTAGAGATATATATAGTAAGTTAGAATAGCTACTTGAAAAGTAAACAAAGTTAGAGAGAGATATATATAGTAAGTTAGAATAACTACTTGAAAAGTAAACAAAGTTAGAGAGATATATAGTAAGTTAGAATAGCTACTTGAAAAGTAAACAAAGTTAGAGAGAGGTATATATAGTAAGTTAGAATAGCTACTTGAAAAGTAAACAAAGTTAGAGAGAGATATATAGTAAGTTAGAATAGCTACTTGAAAAGTAAACAAAGTTAGAGAGAGATATATATAGTAAGTTAGAATAGCTACTTGAAAAGTAAACAAAGTTAGAGAGAGATATATAGTAAGTTAGAATAGCTACTTGAAAAGTAAACAAAGTTAGAGAGAGATATATATAGTAAGTTAGAATAGCTACTTGAAAAGTAAACAAAGTTAGAGAGAGATATATATAGTAAGTTAGAATAGCTACTTGAAAAGTAAACAAAGTTAGAGAGAGATATATATAGTAAGTTAGAATAGCTACTTGAAAAGTAAACAAAGTTAGAGAGAGAGATATATAGTAAGTTAGAATAGCTACTTGAAAAGTAAACAAAGTTAGAGATATATATAGTAAGTTAGAATAGCTACTTGAAAAGTAAACAAAGTTAGAGAGAGATATATATAGTAAGTTAGAATAACTACTTGAAAAGTAAACAAAGTTAGAGAGAGATATATAGTAAGTTAGAATAGCTACTTGAAAAGTAAACAAAGTTAGAGATATATATAGTAAGTTAGAATAGCTACTTGAAAAGTAAACAAAGTTAGAGAGAGAGATATATAGTAAGTTAGAATAGCTACTTGAAAAGTAAACAAAGTTAGAGAGAGATATATAGTAAGTTAGAATAGCTACTTGAAAAGTAAACAAAGTTAGAGAGAGATATATAGTAAGTTAGAATAGCTACTTGAAAAGTAAACAAAGTTAGAGAGAGAGATATATAGTAAGTTAGAATAGCTACTTGAAAAGTAAACAAAGTTAGAGAGAGATATATAGTAAGTTAGAATAGCTACTTGAAAAGTAAACAAAGTTAGAGAGAGATATATAGTAAGTTAGAATAGCTACTTGAAAAGTAAACAAAGTTAGAGAGAGATATATAGTAAGTTAGAATAGCTACTTGAAAAGTAAACAAAGTTAGAGAGAGATATATAGTAAGTTAGAATAGCTACTTGAAAAGTAAACAAAGTTAGAGAGAGATATATATAGTAAGTTAGAATAGCTACTTGAAAAGTAAACAAAGTTAGAGAGAGATATATATAGTAAGTTAGAATAGCTACTTGAAAAGTAAACAAAGTTAGAGAGAGATATATAGTAAGTTAGAATAACTACTTGAAAAGTAAACAAAGTTAGAGAGAGATATATATAGTAAGTTAGAATAGCTACTTGAAAAGTAAACAAAGTTAGAGAGATATATAGTAAGTTAGAATAGCTACTTGAAAAGTAAACAAAGTTAGAGAGAGAGATATATAGTAAGTTAGAATAGCTACTTGAAAAGTAAACAAAGTTAGAGAGAGAGATATATAGTAAGTTAGAATAGCTACTTGAAAAGTAAACAAAGTTAGAGATATATATAGTAAGTTAGAATAGCTACTTGAAAAGTAAACAAAGTTAGAGAGAGAGATATATAGTAAGTTAGAATAGCTACTTGAAAAGTAAACAAAGTTAGAGAGAGATATATATAGTAAGTTAGAATAGCTACTTGAAAAGTAAACAAAGTTAGAGAGAGATATATATAGTAAGTTAGAATAGCTACTTGAAAAGTAAACAAAGTTAGAGAGAGATATATATAGTAAGTTAGAATAGCTACTTGAAAAGTAAACAAAGTTAGAGAGAGATATATATAGTAAGTTAGAATAGCTACTTGAAAAGTAAACAAAGTTAGAGAGAGAGATATATAGTAAGTTAGAATAGCTACTTGAAAAGTAAACAAAGTTAGAGATATATATAGTAAGTTAGAATAGCTACTTGAAAAGTAAACAAAGTTAGAGAGAGATATATATAGTAAGTTAGAATAACTACTTGAAAAGTAAACAAAGTTAGAGAGAGATATATAGTAAGTTAGAATAGCTACTTGAAAAGTAAACAAAGTTAGAGATATATATAGTAAGTTAGAATAGCTACTTGAAAAGTAAACAAAGTTAGAGAGAGAGATATATAGTAAGTTAGAATAGCTACTTGAAAAGTAAACAAAGTTAGAGAGAGATATATAGTAAGTTAGAATAGCTACTTGAAAAGTAAACAAAGTTAGAGAGAGATATATAGTAAGTTAGAATAGCTACTTGAAAAGTAAACAAAGTTAGAGAGAGAGATATATAGTAAGTTAGAATAGCTACTTGAAAAGTAAACAAAGTTAGAGAGAGATATATAGTAAGTTAGAATAGCTACTTGAAAAGTAAACAAAGTTAGAGAGAGATATATAGTAAGTTAGAATAGCTACTTGAAAAGTAAACAAAGTTAGAGAGAGATATATAGTAAGTTAGAATAGCTACTTGAAAAGTAAACAAAGTTAGAGAGATATATAGTAAGTTAGAATAGCTACTTGAAAAGTAAACAAAGTTAGAGAGAGGTATATATAGTAAGTTAGAATAGCTACTTGAAAAGTAAACAAAGTTAGAGAGAGATATATAGTAAGTTAGAATAGCTACTTGAAAAGTAAACAAAGTTAGAGAGAGATATATATAGTAAGTTAGAATAGCTACTTGAAAAGTAAACAAAGTTAGAGAGAGATATATATAGTAAGTTAGAATAACTACTTGAAAAGTAAACAAAGTTAGAGAGAGATATATAGTAAGTTAGAATAGCTACTTGAAAAGTAAACAAAGTTAGAGAGAGATATATAGTAAGTTAGAATAGCTACTTGAAAAGTAAACAAAGTTAGAGAGAGATATATAGTAAGTTAGAATAGCTACTTGAAAAGTAAACAAAGTTAGAGAGAGATATATAGTAAGTTAGAATAGCTACTTGAAAAGTAAACAAAGTTAGAGAGAGATATATAGTAAGTTAGAATAGCTACTTGAAAAGTAAACAAAGTTAGAGAGATATATAGTAAGTTAGAATAGCTACTTGAAAAGTAAACAAAGTTAGAGAGAGATATATATAGTAAGTTAGAATAGCTACTTGAAAAGTAAACAAAGTTAGAGAGAGAGGTATATAGTAAGTTAGAATAGCTACTTGAAAAGTAAACAAAGTTAGAGAGAGATATATATAGTAAGTTAGAATAGCTACTTGAAAAGTAAACAAAGTTAGAGAGAGAGATATATAGTAAGTTAGAATAGCTACTTGAAAAGTAAACAAAGTTAGAGAGATATATAGTAAGTTAGAATAGCTACTTGAAAAGTAAACAAAGTTAGAGAGAGATATATAGTAAGTTAGAATAGCTACTTGAAAAGTAAACAAAGTTAGAGAGAGATATATAGTAAGTTAGAATAGCTACTTGAAAAGTAAACAAAGTTAGAGAGAGAGATATATAGTAAGTTAGAATAGCTACTTGAAAAGTAAACAAAGTTAGAGAGATATATATATAGTAAGTTAGAATAGCTACTTGAAAAGTAAACAAAGTTAGAGAGAGATATATAGTAAGTTAGAATAGCTACTTGAAAAGTAAACAAAGTTAGAGAGGGATATATATAGTAAGTTAGAATAGCTACTTGAAAAGTAAACAAAGTTAGAGAGAGAGATATATAGTAAGTTAGAATAGCTACTTGAAAAGTAAACAAAGTTAGAGAGATATATATATAGTAAGTTAGAATAGCTACTTGAAAAGTAAACAAAGTTAGAGAGAGATATATAGTAAGTTAGAATAGCTACTTGAAAAGTAAACAAAGTTAGAGAGAGAGATATATAGTAAGTTAGAATAGCTACTTGAAAAGTAAACAAAGTTAGAGAGATATATATATAGTAAGTTAGAATAGCTACTTGAAAAGTAAACAAAGTTAGAGAGAGATATATAGTAAGTTAGAATAGCTACTTGAAAAGTAAACAAAGTTAGAGAGAGAGATATATAGTAAGTTAGAATAGCTACTTGAAAAGTAAACAAAGTTAGAGAGAGATATATAGTAAGTTAGAATAGCTACTTGAAAAGTAAACAAAGTTAGAGAGAGATATATATAGTAAGTTAGAATAGCTACTTGAAAAGTAAACAAAGTTAGAGAGAGGTATATATAGTAAGTTAGAATAGCTACTTGAAAAGTAAACAAAGTTAGAGAGAGATATATAGTAAGTTAGAATAGCTACTTGAAAAGTAAACAAAGTTAGAGAGAGATATATATAGTAAGTTAGAATAGCTACTTGAAAAGTAAACAAAGTTAGAGAGAGATATATAGTAAGTTAGAATAGCTACTTGAAAAGTAAACAAAGTTAGAGAGAGATATATATAGTAAGTTAGAATAGCTACTTGAAAAGTAAACAAAGTTAGAGAGAGATATATATAGTAAGTTAGAATAGCTACTTGAAAAGTAAACAAAGTTAGAGAGAGATATATATAGTAAGTTAGAATAGCTACTTGAAAAGTAAACAAAGTTAGAGAGAGGTAAGCTGGTCTTTGTTAAGACTTGAAAATAGTTAGGGTTATGATGTTATAAAGTTAGAGAGAGGTATATATAAAGTTAGAGAGAGGTATATATAAAGTTAGAGAGAGGTATATATAAAGTTAGAGAGAGGTATATAGTAAGTTAGAGAGAGGTATATAGTAAGTTAGAGAGAGGTATATAGTAAGTTAGAGAGAGGTATATAGTAAACAAAGTTAGAGAGAGGTATATAGTAAGTTAGAGAGAAGTATATAGTAAGTTAGAGAGAGGTATATAGTAAGTTAGAGAGAGGTATATAGTAAACAAAGTTAGAGAGAGGTATATAGTAAGTTAGAGAGAGGTAAACTGGTCTTTGTGAAGATAGTTAGGGTTATGATGTTTAAAGCTACTTTAACAATATTTCAGTTATATCATCAATTATTATCATGGTGGTCAGTTTTATTGGTGGAGGAAACTAGAGTACCCAGAGAAAACCACTGACCTGTCACAAGTCATTGACAAACTGTTAAGACTTGTAAAGGAGACAATATTACATAATTTCAAACAGCAAGGCTTAAACATAATAAATAGTTTTCATTTCTGACAAAGGTAGAATTTTTCAGATAAAAAGACTATATCATCCACCCACACATGACAATAATAAATGAGATAATTTGATTTATATTGTCGGGGTAGAATATGATACTATTAAGATGGAAATTAATATATTTGAAGAAAAACTTGAAAATGTGGTAATCCCTAACATCTCATTGTAAAAAGTTATATTTTCTGGTTTTTGACCTCCGACTGATTTTATTTAATAAAAAGGATACTTGATATATGTAATAAAAATCATAATGCACCTGAAAGAGACATTATTTTTAATGGATTATTTATACCGCATTTAGAAATTAAAAGTAACATAAGATTGTATTTCACTGTGATGAACTACCATGTATTCTGGACAATTAAGCGCCTTCAAGAAAAGTTTGAATTATCCAAAGAGGTTAATCAGAAGTGGTAAATCAGAGGACAGACAATACAGTAGCCAAAAAAAAGTACAAAAAGACAAATAATGGTCGACAAAACACTGAACCATCACTTTATAAATGAAACATTGTTGAAAATGGCGTTAAACACAGATGCTCTTGAAGCGTAAATAGATCCTGTTCCACTACTGGCACCTGTCGTGTTACTCATTAAAATCCAGTTACAAGTCATAAAAGAGGAGGACAGGACTGTGACTGCTACAAATGAAGCATATTCGTGGTCATCTGTGACAAATATTCCGTAACGGTAAACCAATTCATAATGGCAACCGTAAATCTTTTGAAGTGATGACTCAACTTAACCACTGGAAACCCTTGGTTACGTAGCTTCATTGTTAGCAGCAACACTCCATCAAAGACACCTGAAAGAAATCACAAGCTCTGGAATACCATATCAACTGAGAGGTATAATTTTACTCCATATACAGGTGCTGCTGGACTGTTGCTACATATAAATGGAAAGTTCACAATGGGAAAATTGAAATCATCTCTTTTATTATAAAGTTTTGTTTTTATCTGCTCCTCACTGTCAAATTCTAGATGTAGGTCAAGGTTACAACAGATATAGCTGTATCTGTAGTATCATTGATTTCAAGTTTGTTTGTTTGTTTGTTTGTTTAATGCCACTTTCAACAATAATTCAGTTATATCGTGGTGGTCAGCTTTATTGGTTGAGGAAACCGGAGGATTCGTAGAAAACCACCGACCTGTTGCAAGTCATTGACAAACATTATCACATAATGTTGTACACCTCACCCTGATAGGGATTCAAAGTCCAAGGCACATAATACCTCAAGGCATCATCTACAAACAGCCAAAGATGCCTCCAGGGGAATTATTCAGTGTCATGCAATAAGAAAATCTGCTCTCTAAAGGATTAGTGTTATGAGTATTTAATGCCACTTTCAGCACAATCTCAGTTATATCCTGATGGCCAGTTTTAGACTTTCAATGGAAGAAACTGGACAAAAAAACAGTGACAAACATTTTAACATTGAATGGTATCAAGCTCATCATACAATGGAAAAGAATCAATATGTTACACATTTTGAAATGGTATACTGTCTAAAAATTAGCTTCTTATTTTTATTGTTTTTTATGCATTTCAATTATGAAAAAGATGTCGCCATGATGTACAGCTGTCATTCAAAATATTAGGTTCATATCAGTTTAAGATATGTAACTTAATTTATTGATCTTGTGTTTTATATCAATTATAAAAATCTGATAGATACCTAAATACCATTGTTAGGGAACTTGTTGTTATATCTGTTAATTGAGTTTTATACACTTCCTGTTACCAATGGGTTTGTCAGTCACTTACAGCAGGTCAGTGCTTTTTTCCGGGTACTCCGGTTTCCTCCACCAAGAAAACTGACCGCCACTATATAACTGACATATTATTGAAAGTGGCATTAAACACCATAACTCCAACCCCTAATCCCTTCCTAATATCGATGGAGGCTGTGACAGTCTCTGAAAATTTATATAACAAATCAACCACAACAATACTACAAGATTTATTTTGATGATGATGCCATTTAACTATTGCAGAGTTATTGCCCTTTAAATGAAAATGTCATTAGATTGATTTAGATGATGATACCATTTAACTATTGCAGAGTTATTGCCCTTTAAATGAAAATGTCATTAGATTGATTTTGATGATGATGCCATTTAACTATTGCAGAGTTATAGCCCTTTAAACAAAAATGTCATTAGATTGATTTTGATGATGATGCCATTTAACTATTGCAGAGTTATAGCCCTTTAAGCAAAAATGTCATTAGATTGATTTTGATGATGATGCCATGTACCATTACAGAGTTATAGGCCGTTAAATTGTGGGAAATACAGGATCTATTGACTGTATATAATCGTGTATATTTTCCTTTGATTTTTATTAAAGTATTATATATTATCATTTACTAATAATTCAGATTCACTATTAATGCCTTGAAGGCCTGTTTCTTTTTTATACAAATCTGATACATAATATATTCAAATACAATGACATAAGATTGTTTGATCTTGAAGAATTATTTCTTTTGATTATAAATTATGTTATAAATGACATTATATGTAATTTTGCATATGCTATATGCATACTTATGTGCAGAACTGCAATTGATGGGGAACAATAGGGGATAATTTATTATTACACCAGCTTTTGATATTTTTCAGGTATACCTGTACATGTACTTCAGTATTTACTGATCAAGTGGTACTTTTTATTTAAATTTGAATATTTTTTCTGAATATTTTATACAACACTATTTGAAATTAGGAGGGTACCAAATACCATTCTAAAGGGGTAAAAGAACCTAGTAAGACTCCATTATCAAAGGCGTCAAACATACTTGCATTTATTTGATCACATCTGTGCATTCTGTGGAATTGGGAATGCTTCATGTTCTGTTGCTGAAAACAGCAAACTCTATGATTTCTTACTTTCTATAAACAAGGAATAAGTCTACGAATATAATGGATGATATAGTACCTAATGGAGGACAATGTGTTAGAATATCAAAGAGAGGTTTAAATTAGGAGAAGGAGTTCATGCTGAAATAGGGTTTAGATTTAATACCAAAGATCCCAGGGATAAATTTGAACTTTCTTATTTTTCATCCTATACTCTTGCATTTTTTACTTTGGTGTATTGCTCACCTTTATGAGCTTTCTTGATGTAAAAGGGACCCAAATTTCAATTTTTTTTAAGAAGTATGCACAATTTGTCTTTCTTCATCTCATTTTAATAGTTTTGTTGTTCTTTGAATTGATTGTGACTAAGAGCTTCAATGTATTGTTCTAGTAGACTTCCTCTACCAGTTATGGTTTATGGAGATCTTTGTCCACTTGCTATGGTTGTATCATACTGTACCCTGGTTAGCCCCTTTATTAAAAGATGGAAACATTTAAAAGATTTCTCTTAAAAAAAAACTTTTAAAAGATAATCTCACTTCTGGAAGTTCAAGTTCGCATTAGGTTTTTGAAAAAATTATGACACCTGTGTGAAAAATAGTCTAGCTTTTGTGAGCATATTAGTTTAAATATTTAGTTTGACGCAATTGCTGGTTAAAAGGATTCTTAACTCGTCCAACAAACAGCCAAATAGCCTCATTAAATTCTTGATCAAATACTTTTCGATTTTTATGTCAATATTGAATTTTTTGTACCAGTGATATAGGTCTATGATTTTTTTTCTACAAAGGATGTGCCATTAAATGTAATCATTCCACCTTAAGGCCCCTCCAATTACAAAAAAGATCCATAAAAATATGAAATTATCACAATAAATACATAATAAAAATACACAAAAATCAACTGTCTTTATTATAAAGGACCAGTTATGAAAATTGTTATTTAATTTTATAGTATTTTATTTCCATTTTCTTAGCCTTTGAAGTTTTCCTTTTGGGTTTTTCATAAATTAGAAATTAATATGAAAATATTTACGTTTCAGTGGTGGGGTTATGCCACCTGAGTTTTCAATGATGAAAAAGACAAACCTAATGTGTCTTGATTCATGAAACATACTTTATTACATTTGTTGCATACAGAATTACATTTTTTTTATGAATGGCAAATTTCAGATATGACAACGATGATCATTTTTCATCTGTAGGAAATTGTTTGTATGAAATATTGTATGTTGTTTCGTACTCAGACATAATATTTCAGTTTTAAATAACACACAGCTATCAGTCTATTGTTCAAATTCAAATATTTCATTGATTAAATATTATCAATATGTCTTCATATAGTTGTCATTTAAAAAAAAACCCACATTTTCTAGGTTTTCATTATTTCCGTTGTAAGTCTTGTTTCATGTGGTTCTGAACTGAAAGTCCACTAAAGTGCCAGTTTTTTTAACAATTGATATTAAAATAAATTCAATAAAAATGAATATATTAGCACTGCAATTTAACGAGTTAACCTAAAGTTGAGCTGTTCTCTTATTGTATGTAATTGACAGATATATTTTTTTCTGTAATAATTGATTTCAACTCATAATCTGACGCAATTAGTAGGAAAATTTATAACTTCTGTATTGGTCTTCATTGTATTCAGTTTATGAAGAATCAACATTTTGTTTTGAAAAAAATGAAATAGTAATATTGCAATGAAAATTGATTTTGGCTTAGGTTAGGAATGTAAAAATATCCTCAGCTTAGTATTATTGACACAATATTTTGACTTAGGAATGTAAAAATATCCTATCCTCAGCCTAGCATTATTGACACAATATTTATACCCCCGCTCTCCGGAGGGGGAGGGGGGTATACTGTTTTACCTCTGTCCGTCTGTCCGTTCTTCCATCCGTCCAATATATTTTTCAGTGCATTTTTCTCAGCAACTATCAATGGCAGAAATCTGATATTTGGTCACAAGCTTCATATAGGTATGCCATATTGTGGGTGGCGTTTTTGGACCCATCAGATTCCTACTTCCTGTTTGCCGACTTAGTT
Source organism: Bathymodiolus septemdierum (assembly GCA_963383655.1). Classification (NCBI taxonomy): domain Eukaryota; kingdom Metazoa; phylum Mollusca; class Bivalvia; order Mytilida; family Modiolidae; genus Bathymodiolus; species Bathymodiolus septemdierum. The sequence goes on along the minus strand of OY726522.1, from coordinate 1,283,870 downwards.
GGTTTTTATACACATTGAACATATATGCACATTTTTCGTCACATTTTTCTCAGCAACTATTGATGACAGAGATCTGGTATTTGGTCACAAGCTTCATATAGGTACCCCATATCGTGGGAAGCGTTTTTTGACCCGTCGGGTTCCTACTTCCTGTTTGTCGAAGAGCGGGGGTATCATAAGTGAGCATTAGCTCACAGTTCATCTTGTTTGGCTTAGGAATGTAAAAATATCCTCAGCTTAGTATTACTGACAAAATATTTTGGCTTAGGAATGTAAAAATATTCTCAGCTTAGTATTATTGATACAATATTTTGGCTTAGGAATGTGAAAATATTCTATCCTCAGCTTAGTATTATTGACACAATATTTTGACTTAGGAATGTAAAACTATCCTATCCTCAGCTTAGTATTATTGACACAATATTTTGGCTTAGGAATGTGAAAATATTCTATCCTCAGCTTAGTATTATTGACACAATATTTTGGCTTAGGAATGTGAAAATATTCTATCCTCAGCTTAGTATTTTTGACACAATATTTTGGCTTAGGAATGTGAAAATATTCTATCCTCAGCTTAGTATTATTGACACAATATTTTGGCTTAGGAATGTAAAAATATTCTATCCTCAGCTTAGTATTATTGACACAATATTTTGGCTTAGGAATGTGAAAATATTCTATCCTCAGCTTAGTATTATTGACACAATATTTTGGCTTAGGAATGTGAAAATATTCTATCCTCAGCTTAGTATTTTTGACACAATATTTTGGCTTAGGAATGTGAAAATATTCTATCCTCAGCTTAGTATTATTGACACAATATTTTGGCTTAGGAATGTGAAAATATTCTATCCTCAGCTTAGTATTATTGACACAATATTTTGGCTTAGGAATGTAAAAATATTCTATCCTCAGCTTAGTATTATTGACACAATATTTTGGCTTAGGAATGTAAAAATATTCTATCCTCAGCTTAGTATTATTGACACAATATTTTGGCTTAGGAATGTGAAAATATTCTATCCTCAGCTTAGTATTTTTGACACAATATTTTGGCTTAGGAATGTGAAAATATTCTATCCTCAGCTTAGTATTTTTGACACAATATTTTGGCTTAGGAATGTGAAAATATTCTATCCTCAGCTTAGTATTATTGACACAATATTTTGGCTTAGGAATGTGAAAATATTCTATCCTCAGCTTAGTATTATTGACACAATATTTTGGCTTAGGAATGTAAAAATATTCTATCCTCAGCTTAGTATTATTGACACAATATTTTGGCTTAGGAATGTAAAAATATTCTATCCTCAGCTTAGTATTATTGACATAATGATGATGGTTTTGTACTTTGCTCATATTTTGTTTTCTTGTTGATAAAACTGTATTTGGGAATTACAATTCTATACACTAAAGAACATTACAATTCTATACACTAAAGAATTACAATTCTATACACTACAGAATTACAATTCTATACACTACAGAATTACAATTCTATACACTAAAGAATTACAATTCTATACACTACAGAATTACAATTCTATACACTACAGAATTACAATTCTATACACTAAAGAATTACAATTCTATACACTACAGAACATTAAGATGATGTCTAGATATAGTGTTTAGATGCAGAAGAAAAGAGTACCTCTAAACTGCAGGCTAAGGGCCGTTTCACATTTAATTTAGGGTAAAAGTGAAGACCCATATTTATTGTGAAATGTAGAACAGCAATAAAAAGGCAGTTGCTTTACTTTGATTTGTGTCTAGTAAGTGTAATGTTAGATAGTCTCTCATGTTCATTTACATCCTTCTTTATTAAACCACCATGTTAGCCTCCTCAGCCAAATCTACTATGAATGTATAGCTTCATTAACCAAGGTACCTGGTAATACCTTGTCATGTAAGGTGAAACTAAAGGTCGTCATTATACTTGTGTTTAAGCGTGTGACCATGCTATATACATATTTATTTCATTAATTTTATAGCAATATAACAGCATTTTAGATTATACCATGTAGAAGATTATTTTTCATATAATACAGTCACAAGATATTAATATTACAAGTGACAACCATACAATATATCTACCCCACTGAGTCACAAAAGGATATCGGTCTGTCAGCTCCATCTTTTATGTAGGTTTGTTTTCTTTGTTCTACCCAAGGGGACCGACCCTTGGCAGCTGAACAACTTTGGTATTGTATGATATAAATATTAGATCCATCTATTAAAAGAGCAGATTGTTACTACTGGCATTCCTGTTTTTGGACATAAGGGGGGGATGCAATATTTTAACTTTTTCATTTTTCATCTATTTTTAATGTGTTTAATACAAAAATGTTCATTTTTGTTAGTAATTAATGGGCCATTGAAAAATTAAGCTATTAATTTTGTAAAAATGTCAAAAAGGGATCCAAAGTTTGAAATTTTGAGTGTACATGTATATATATATATATATGTACTAGAATTTTTATTTTTCATTCATTTTGATGTTATTTATTCTTTGAATTGGTTGTGTTGAGAACTTCAAGTGATATATGTCAGCCCATGGGGGGCCACAAGTTGCCAAATTGCTTTTTTTAATGTAAAATGGGCCAAAGTTCCTAAATTTTGCATATTTGGAAGGCAGCAAGAATTTTTCATCTAATTCCATTGATCCAGTTTTTTCTTTGAATTGATTGTCACTAGGGCTCCAACTGATATAATTGTTTTTGAGTAATAGTTGATTGCAGTAATGCTGGTGCAGGAGGAAACCCATGTAGAAGTGTTGTAGTTATATCATCCTCTGATGCTGTGTCTAGCGTATCCCTCTATTTTTTATCATACAACTTTTTCCAAGGAAGAACTATATTGTATTATGACTCAGTGACTTTGTATTTTGTATGTATGTATATATATATATTAAGGTATGGCTGTGTGTTGAGTATAAGAATGACATCACTGTGTCCTTGACTTTTAGATGTGAAGGTCAAATAGTATAAATGTTGTACCTTGTATATTGTGCAGTCACACATTTTTTTTTATACTAGCCTCATTTTGTTTGAGGGGTGCTTCAGGGCATGAAGGGTCAAAATATTTGAATTCTAACTTTGGTAAATATCCTGCAAGACTCATAAATGTTGGAGAATACCGAGAAACTGGCAACACAGGGCACACAAAACAAAGAAAAACAAAACAACACAACAGTTACACATGCTGGCCACCATCATTCGCAAATATGGTACCTATTATTTTTTGAAAAAGTGCTTAGCAACCATACATTTCTGGAACCAGAAGAACAATAGCTGTGACTTGGAACAATTAGATTTTTTGAATATTTTAATTCCAAATTGGTAGATATACTGGAAGACTCTTAGAACTAGTTGGTCTTTTAGAAATAATTAGCAACCATACATTTATGCAACTTGGAGAACAAGAGCTGTATGATAGGAGCAATTAGACTTCAAAATAAGACATTTGATGGAATTACTGGGAGATTTGTCACACATTCATGTGCTAGGTGATACTTGTTTTATCATTGATAGAGTTTCCTAGGCCTAAAGAAGGGGAGACATATACTCTAGTTCACTAAAACATTAATTCCTCTAGTTGTATTTTGAAGCAAAGATTCCTATGAAATTCAGATTTAGTGTGGTAAAAATAAAGCCCATGGATATATTTCGTCTAGGACGTTGGTTCCAAGGATTAGTGCAGATTGCAATGGAGAAAATGTCATGAAAAATTATTATACATAGAGACATATTTGCACATATTTAGGCCCCAAAGTCTATGATTTTTGAGCTCTCATCATCCAAAGTTTAAAATCAGCTGTAATGGGAAAAAATTTCAAAAATCTTCTCAAGAAACAGTAATGTAAATGTAGCATCATAATGAAGATTTGACCTTGACCTATTGGGTTCAATTCCTGGAAGATCAAAATTGAACAAATGCTATAATATGTAGTTCAATAAATCTTCCTCACCAGATAAGGATACAGGCTCATGTGAGCCTCTAGTTATTATGAAAAAACACCAAATCATAAATATTGGATTGAAGAATCAAAAAAAAAAGAAAAAATTAATATCACGTGGCCTTAGGAACAAGATTTGTTTCACTCTGACTTAAAGTTTTATTACAGCTTGGTGATTTTCCAATATTTTTTAATTTTGATATCGACATCATGAAACTGACATATTGCAACGACAGATAGAATTTGTAAATTGTCATGTAATATTGCATGCATATCTGCCATACTGGGAGAAGTTGTAGAAATCAAACTGATATGTATCTTTTATAGTAACTTACAACTTGTGATTTGGTGTAATCCGGTGGGAATTGAGTCCATTTAGAAATAAGCTGAGTGTATAAATCTAGGCAGTGTAGTTACTAGCATATGGAAATATGTTGTCTGTTTTAAAGATGAAAAGCTGACACATGTGACATTTAGAGACCAGTTCACATCCCAATATACAAAATATTTGTCATCGAAAGACATCCATGTAATAAACAGACAGGATCGAGAATTTCTATCGGCTGAATTGGGAATAAGATTTCTAAGAGATTACAATGTACATTGTAAAAAGTGAAGAATCTAAATTATTATTTAAGAGGGTTTAGAGGCTTGTTTTTTTTTTATATTATCCTATGTCAACCCACTCATTAAATGTTTAAATAACGTATGTTCTGTACTATAAGTCTGTATGGAGTAGGGTCTAATTGGCCGTTTCTCCATAGGCTTATTATGTTTAAGCAGGTTTTTGAAGTAAAAAGGTATTGACCTTATAGTCTGTTAAATGTGGCAACCAAAAGAAATCTGTTGAACATTTTTTGATAAAATCCAGTTTTGTGTATGTACAACCTGTTATCTTGTTTTTTGTTTCTTATTGTGAAGAATGAAGAAAAACAATTAGAACTAAAGTCCCTTTGTACTTTTTGTCAATGTATAATTTGACTATTTGAAGATACCGGTAACTGTCAAAGTTGGAAATGTTGTTTTGTTTCTGGCCAGAAAGATTTTTTGCCCTGTAATTCTACAGTGAACCCTGTTTTAAATGAACCCTGAATAAACTGGAATACTGTATAAATCATGCTATGAAGTCCCAATGCAGGAAATCTTTCTTAATTTAACATGTATAATCCGAACACAAAAGTTGGTCACAAGGAGATTCGGTTTAGGCAGGTTTCACTATACAAATGAGAAATGGCAACTTGAAATACAGTACTGGAATTATGAAAGGAAAGTTTAAGCAGTGCTTGTCAACAATTCCACCAATATTAACAAATGTTCAATTAAAAATGTTTTTTTTTAATTGTGCTAATATCCATGATCACTAGCTAAATCGTTATCAGTATTTTGTTTGATATTATGGACAGCATTCAGCAATAAAATTTAAAGCACTGAAAAGCTTTAAGGTCATAATTATACAAACATTGAAAAGATTTCTAATTTGAAAAATTGTATTGACAAATTTATCATATAAATCAGGATTTCAGAAATCCTACTTTGTAGTACACAGATCATACATGATAATATTATAAATGAAAGCCCGAAAAAAGTTCTTCAAGAGTTGTCTACTCTTGAGCAATCAATTGATCTACTTTCCTTAGCACTTTTACAACATAAGAACTATTGTTTTTTAACAGTATTCCAATAACAGATGTCTGAGAATTGTTCTACAATGATTTAGCAGTTGTATCACAAGAGAAAATTATTTCACAAGAAAAAATGAAAATATGGAGCACAGTTTTCTTAGAAATGTGAATAAGTTATGTAATCCAATATAGAGAGAAGAAATTTTTTTGACATTTCGGATGATTATGACTTATTGTACATTATTTTGTAGTCCATAATGAATTACTATTACCCAGGTAATGAGTATATGCTCCTATAAAAAAAATGTTGTGTCACTAGCGAAAAATTCTCGTTTCAAGTTTGTTTTGGTGAAGTGACCTATCCACTGTATAATCTTATTCTTGTCTCAAACTCACACAAACATGTACACTTCACTGGCACTAAATATACTCAAACAAAATCCAGTATGTTTTTCTTAAAAACATATAAAAAAAAATAACAGTCTTCTGTTTCATACTTATACGCACTCGAGTACACTAATATTTAAATATTCCATGTTTCACATGCTTAATTTACATATCTACAATCTCATTCAGAACAAAACAACGAAAAATGCACGAAAAAATTTACATTTCTTTGTTATACAACTGAAAACGACATGGTATTCTGGCTCATATCAATGTTAGGTCTATGTACCATTGCTGTCGTAATAGTGTGTTTATGCGGATTTTGAGATGATGACAGTCCAGGGTTTGGATTTGTTGACATATACGAACATTTTGATATGTTAGACAGTAAAGGAGTCATTTGAATCGGTCCATATGGATTTTGGGATGTTGCATACGACGGGGAAGCAGTTGGGTCGCTGGAATGTCTCATTGGTGGTGGTGGTGGAAGATGTTTCATTTGCATTGCGTTAAAATTGTTCTGAGTGATTGTTGAAATTGGCACAAATTTTAAATCAGTTTCTATTTCGTTTATGTCTATATCTCTTTGATTATGTTTGCCACGCGAATGAGATGCTTTCTTTTTCTGAAGCGGATATGAGTGACGACTAGAGTAATTTCGTGTCATTCCATCACAGTCGTGTAGTGAAGACTGTGCACATGAATGTTTATGCTCCTTTTCACTACAGTTGTGTTTGAATATTGGAGTATCTTTGTCATTTCCCGTACTATTTTGTGCACTGTGTATATACTGTCCAGAACGGGAGCTACGAAATCCTGAATCCTCTGAATCTGTTGATGCTTGTGAAACGGGTCGATCACACTCAAATTTGTATTGAGTCTCACTAAGATCAGACATACCACTGTCATGAAAAGTATTATACATGGGCTTTGAATCGTTTCCCGGCAAATCAGGACTGGCATCAAATGCCTCGTTGTGTTCTGCGTAATCTCCGGAATGACATGATTGATTTGAATTCCAATACTTTTCACTTTCTATCAGTTTGGCTGTATTGTAGTTTTCCTTCTCTTTTTTCTTTGTAAACTTACGATGAGGGTCATGTTTTTTCGTCATCATTTCCTTTCGAATTTGATGCTTACGTAGAAAGCATAAGAATATCACAAATAGCACTAATGTAATGACAGCTGGTATAATTATTCCGAGATAGAATAAGAAGTGTAGAGTCATGCTGTTGGTCATCATGAGGGCATCGTGAGAAGGTTCCTTGATTTGAAGTCCTCCATGTTATACTAATTTTTTTACTAAAACATCTTGGATTGGATAATCTGGAAAAAAAATATAAAATTTTAGTTACAAAAAGAAAATTTGAAAAGTAACGTTTATGGATATGTTATAAAAATGTATGATGCATTCGTAAGTATGATTGATATACCTGTTTTCAGACAGTCATGGAGCTTGTCATATTTCTTACAAAGTTGTTTAAAACATATCATTTGTGAAAAATACTGAAATATTGCATGCAATGAGACTATAATTAAGGACACAAAACTAGTCTGTAGAAGTTTTATTGTTTGTTTATATCTGTGTTGCCATTGGAGATCTAATTGTTTAGAGAGAAGTGTTGGGATCCCATTAGTCAAGATTAACCATGTCACATTTTTGGGCCTGTCCTTTGCCAGGACCTGGATTTCATCAGTAAATATTGATGTCTATTTTGTGTTCAATGGTTTTGAGGAGGGAGGTGGTTGTTTGTTTTGTTGTTATTGGTAGAATTGTTGACCATCACTGTTTAGAGGTGGTTGTTTGTTTTGTTGTTATTGGTGGAATTGTTGACCATCACTGTTTAAATTTTCTTTTCATAATGAGAACAAGATAATGTGTTTTGTATGTCTTGAATTATAACAATCTTGAATGCTTTATATATTGAATATGGAATCATAAAAATGGGGAGACAATCTGCACAAAAGTGGACTTAATTCAGTATCAAACATTACTATTTTGGTGTTTAAGACAGTGTATTGGGAATTATGATTTTAAATCAGAATACATGTAGATGTGTGGTCAATTAAAGCCAGCCTATCTTTAATAAGCCTTATATTTATATTTGATTCATACTTGTATAACCAGTATAAGGGAAAGAAAGAAGTTTAGCTTTCAGGTATCAAAATTGGCCTGTTGTCAAACACGCCTCAGTATCAGACATGCTCCATTCAAAAGTATATAAATTACTTCATGCTAATCAGGTACTTGAGTGTATAAAGAAGAGGAGAGACACCAAAAGCTTTTATTTGTTGTATAAAAAAGATGGGGGATAACAGATTTGACACGATCGTTGACATGTTGTATGAAGATTATGAAAGGATTAAAGTTGTTATGCGTCCTGTCTTCTATTGAATTCTGAAAAGGTTTTTTTTAAGTAAGAATTTGAGAAACGCAGTATTCACTTAATAACAAGTGATGGTTGAATGTGGTGTGAATAATTTTCTGCTCGTTTGAGTTTGATTTTCTTATATTAAAATTCAAAATGGTACACTTGATGGTTTTTCATAAGAAAGCTACAGTCCATTATTCTAGTGTTATGGTAATGAAATAGATGTTACCTACAGCTCAATTAATTCACATACAGATTAATCTCCCAAGATAAAAAAAAAAACGTTTATTTAAAATTGTTAAAAGATGAAAGAAAAAATTTATTATTAATTAAAAATTACAAACTGGTAGTTTAGATCAGTTTTTAAAGCTGTATGTGTAATTCTGAAGTCCCCCTTTTTTATCACAACTATATAAAGATTTGATAGATCTACATGACATTTTACAGGGGTTAGGGTTATGGTGTTTAATGCCACTTTCAACCATTTTTCAGTTATATGTTAACATTTCACATAAACATCTGTTTAACCCACCGACACAAATAAAATTATGACAAAATTCAAATTTCATGTCCATTCTAGTAAACTATAGTATCATTTGTATGTTGGGGTTTTTTTTTGGAAAATAGTCGGGTGAAAAAATTCTTTAGTAAATTTTGGGAATAAGTTGAATATTATTTTGTCTATGCCATAGTCATTTAGTATGTTTTCAGGAAGGAGCAGGAATAATGAAAAAAAAGTTTTACATAGAAGACTATTAATTGAAATAACTAGCTGAAATTGTAAAGAACACTTTAAAATATGCCAGCTATCAAGGCCTCTAAATTTTAATGTTATTTGACTATGATTTATATGAAAGTTCTACATGCAATCTCCAGTATTGTATTATACTGGTACATTAGATAGAGATAGTATAACTGATGTTGGGGGAATTAGACTTCCCATAAACAAATATATTCTCACCATTTTTTTTTGCACATTATATATTATTTCCTTTCAAGGGAAATGCTTATAGAAAGACCTGTTAAGTTTCTATTGTAAAAACACAAATGAAATTGATTTTTTGCAGAATTGTATCGTTGGTTATTTGACTTGACAAATGTAGATGTCAAAGGGATATCTTATTTCCAAGGGAACCTAACTGAGGGAAAAATTGGATTAAAAAGTTGTGTGCAGAAAATAAGGACTTTCATGAATAAAGATATTTCATGGGCCATTAAACGAAAAGGAAAATGGTAAAAAAACAACATGGGCCTATGGATGACCTAAAATTATTTGAGTGAAATAATCTATTTAATTTGTTCAAATTCACTTGCTCATCAAGGTTAAATTAACCGAAAAAATACAGCCCGGAGTTAAGTTAGGATTTGAAATGGAGACAATAGTCAGAATGGAAACCGACCATAAAATAAATGAAGTAAATAAACTGGGCTATGGGCCATTAATAAACGGGATGAGAGCCATCAGTAAACACGGGGGGGTGAAGTCAGTACATCACCGCTGAAGGGGCAAATGCACATAATCTGTGACGTGAATATACAATCTGATATATATTTCTTTTCTTTTTTTTGGAAACAATGTGCGATTATCTTTTGTGTATGTGAAGTAAACAACCACAGGACAATTTTGTGGTCAATTAAAATATTGTGATCATGTTTCAGTTTGGTTTGTAATCTATGTGTCTAAATTTAATTAAGAAAAGTTTAGATCAGGTTCATAATTGAAAAAAAAAATGTCATTTGTACTTACTTGAATTGACAATAAGTGTTCAAAATGTTTCCAGAAAATTGACAAAATTGTCAAATTATAATGATTGGATTTTGGAGAGATTATATTGTTATGGGAAGATAATTGTTAGACAATGATTGAATTTTTGTAAATTATGTTGTCACTTACGTTATTAAAATGCCTATCTTATTGTGCTTTTAGTGTGAACACTATAGTTTTAAAGAGAAACAGGAATTTCAGATAAGAATCGGAAGAACTTCTTTAAAGATTAACAAATAGTTGATGTTCCCACGATAATGCTTTAGGGAATTCCATTACTGGTCAAAAATGGCAAGACTTCCGGTGTTTTACTGAATTTTTTTCTGATTACTGGAAAAAAGCTCTAGATAGTGTAATAGTGAAGAATTAACTTTTTTTCCTATCCAATTAAAAAAAAAAATGAAAAGAATTGATATACAAAGTGAATAATTTGGTATTTTGTTTGAGGCGTCAAATTAATCCACACAAAAAAAATATTGAAGTTGTTTTATTATCCATACAAATTGTTTGTTGACATAACTACATAGAGATAATTTTATAAAGGAACATAAAGAAAAAAAATAGTGAAAATTGATTGACAAAACTAATGCTCCAAATACAAAAATAGAAAACACAATTTTGGCACCTTGGGGGTCTCTTGTTTGGATACAGTAGGTATGGAACCCCCCTCCCCTCCCCATTCAATCCCACCCTATATTCTGTACAAAGGATCATTATGTTGATACAGGTAGGTATGGAACCCCCCCCCCCCCCCCCCCAATCCCACCCTATATTCTGTACAAAGGATACAGTAGGTATGGAACCCCCCAATTCAATCCCACCCTATATTCTGTACAAAGGATCATTATGTTGAAATTTTAGAAGGATCAGTGTACTAGAACAATTAATGGGATGATGAAATTTTCATTTGACCAAAAAAATATGATTGAAACAAATTGTATTACAATAGAATATAAGAAAAGAAATTAGGAGTTCAGTAGGACTTTAATTGTCTAAATAAATTCAAATCAATAGATGTGCAGTCTTCGAGCGAACCCACTTGCCCGCTAACCCACTTGCCCGAAGCCCAGGACAAGTAAAACTGGATTCGGACAAGTGAAAATTATGAAAGAATTTGTTTGAATAAATAGAAAATTTTCTAAATTTGGTCTTTGGACAAGTAGGTGAAAAACATTAAGTCAAAGACTATAGATGTGTTTATTTAAAGTAGAACGAGAAACATTGAATACTATTATTATTGTAGTCCAGCCTGTTAATAACATCCTTACTTGAACAGAAACCTTTTAAACTTCCTCCATTTTTATCTAAGCCAGACAGTCTTAATCTCAATTTTAAATTTAAATAAAAACTTTTTGAGTGGCTACAGTTTGAGAACCTTAGTAAAACCAATATTGGTATGTTGTTTTGTAAGTTATGATTAGTATAAGTTTAGATTCTTTTAAAATATTGCATGCTTACATGGTTTTGATGTAAAACCACAAGTTGAACTGTACAATATCACGGACAAATAACTGGAATTGATTTTTTTATGGACACAAAAGAAAATTTGGCTTCAATTTGAATAGGTTGAATTATATGATTTTCTTATATTTATACAAGTTATTTTGTGGTCCTTCATGCATTCATAGACATTAAATAATTTTTAAACCCCATGTCACAAATTGCTGAATTTGTCTGCAAACTCATGTGGATTTTGTATGTGAATGAAAATTGATTGTAGCTATGACTTTTTAATGGCTCAATTTCAGTGTTCACCAAATTTCAATTATTTCTATAGGGTTGCAGCCATTGAAAGACAAACTTATGATATAATGTTCTGTCACTATTATGGTAAATTTATGGCCTCTTTATTTTCAAACTGAGATGAAATAATTTTTAAATTGAGCTGCAATAAAATTCCTCATTTGTATAAAAATCTATCATGAACCATTTCATTCTATAAAAGTTTTAACAATGAAATTTATACATTAACAATATTAAATCTATTCTATTTAAAATTTACATCTTAAATATAAAAAAAAAATATAGAAAACGCTTCCCATATGAATGATCCCAACTTTCAAGTACATGTAACTTTGTCAACTATATTTTGGCCAATTAGAAACCAGTGTGCAACTTTTGTTTTCCAAAATTTGAATATAAAATATTGTTGAGATGTGAATGTGGGTTTTAGAGTAACCATGCCTTTCTTTATTAGGAATACAAAACAAATTGTTTAACATTTTATCCTTTATATTATTTGCACAATTCTACTCTGGGTAGTTGATTGATCAGAATAGTATTACACAGTCCTAATATGATGTCTCATGGAGTAAAACAAATATATCCCCCTTATTACTGAGTTTTCAAAGTTGAAAGTAGGTGAGATTTAGATTTTCTAACTTAAAAATTAAATAAATCTCAAATTTGTAAACATCCTAAGATATTTTCAATTATTAATTTGAATTATTCTGTTTGTTATATTTAATCAATTAAAAACACCCTAGTGGCCATTTTTCTTAAATTACAGTAAAAATATCATACTTTAATTATCAAGATTCATGCTGGAAATAAACTATTTAATTAAAAAAATATAGCTTATAAAAATTGTACAGACACACCCAAAAATCTAACAAAATCTCACAGAATTGTATGAGAAAAGTTTCGCATATCTGTAAAGTTAAGATTTTGTTTTGAAAATTGAATTATCGATTCTTCAAATTATTTAAGGATTTGTTAGTGACTAAAATATAAAACCTACATACCATTGGCGACTTGATTGAATGAAATTGTTTAAATTTTTGAAGAAGAAAAAAAACAATCCTTTTCGTGCACTTAAAATTCTTTGTCTGAGACCACCAAAAGATAGGTAAAATTATATATACATATAGTTTTACCAATTAATTGTTTTAAATAGGAGCTGACAAAAGGTTTAAGTCGACTGATTTGTGAGATCAGATCTTCTTAATGGCTGTTATCTGACCATCGGAGACACCCAAAACTTAACGTAAAGGTGCAAAGACATGTAACAATGAAATTCCAACCGTATTTGACAAGTTACCTGTAAAAATTCAATTAGTTCTCTTACCTGTTCATTCAAATTGTATATTCCACGAAAAAAAAAATCCTTTTTTTTCTCACAACATGAAGAAAGTTTTGCGTTTGAAATAATTTCTAAGGATAAGTAAAATAATCTGTACGATTGTTTGGGTTAACTTAGTCCATATAGTGTCGGAGATTACAAAGTTATGTGTAACACTCTCGATATTAAAAGGCAGGTATCGGTGAATGTGATCCGCTGTCTATACCTTACATGTCACGGTTGAAAGGTCACCAACGGTGTAGTGTCTCGGCAGTCAAATGAGTTTACCTGTGAAGAATACACTGGTATTCATCTTTTCCCCCATTTTATGTTTATAAGCGGTGAGTTCAATATTTCGTCTGCCGGTTGTATAGTTTACAATATTTCATCAGAACTTATTTAACCTAGTGTAAACAATTTGTCAATAGTTGTTGTCACAGTAAATAGGTAAACCAATGGCTATATCTCTCAAATTTTGTTCTTATATATTTTCATAATCCCACCTGAGCATATCTTGGCATGTAGAATATTCATACTGATGAAAAGAACCACTCAAAAAGAAAATGACCACTCTTATTAAAAAGTCATGTACTAATAAAATTATTGGGGGACAAAATCAGAAGTAAGTAATATTTGTATATAAAAACACTCAGCCTGCAGGCCTCAAAAATGAAAAACTGTGACCTTGTTAATTTTCACCTGGTATCAAATTATGGCTAGTTAATTTCCCCCAGGTGAATTATACACAACCAATATTACTTTCCTTTTTGATTTTGGAGATAAATCTTAGGCATAAATGGTTTTGTATAGATAGATATATAATTAGAGGATTAAATATGGCCAGACTTGTGTTAATAAGTTGGCTTGGTTTGAACCATTGAAATATTCTATTTGTTGACCAGTCTACACTTTATACACTCCATTCAATGGGCTTTTGACACATTTTCTCTTGATGTTAGAATAAAAAAGAAAACACTTTCCTTCAAATCAATTGATAAGTTCAATAAAGACATACTAGTTTACTTATAAAGCCTTTTGTCCATTTAAAGATATCATAAAATTGTTATGGTAAGTTTCAATTGAGTTTTAGTTACTTCATATTTGTTCACGGGTCGGACATATGGCAATCCATTCCAAATATTTTCTTAATGGCCATTTATAACACATTTTTGTCTTTACTTAGCTAACAAAGAAAGAGGTACTTTTTTTGTTCGTGCTCGCTTGTTACCTGGGAAAAATACACATAAATCATTTTCATGGCTTAAATTGATGTCTGTTTCAAATTTAATCAATTTAGTTTTTGTTTGATTTTAACTTGTGTTCGATACTTTTGAGTCTTTATTTTTGTAATCATCAAACATTTGACAAGAATTTGATTGTAAGGAAATAATTTATAGTATAATGTTTGTTGTCAAATAGATAAATCTGACTTACTTACAGTATTTGTTTGATTTGGTTTTAATAAATGGAAATATACCCAAGTCTGGGTAAATATGAAAATTGAATTATATCAAATATCAAATTTTAAATTGGTATATGTAATATCATTGAAAATTCTGATTCTGTAAAATTTATTACCGAGGTAGTACATTTTTATTTTTTTTTTTGTGTAAAAAAAAAGTGATAAAATTGAAAATCATTATTTGAAGAAAACAGATATTAACACTTTTGAGTAAAAAAAGATAAAATTGGTATATAAAGAAGTTCTGTTTTATTTATTAATTTATCAATAGTAATAAAAAAAAAATTCTAAAAAATTATGAAGTTTTTTTTTATTTTTTTAATTTATTTTTTAATTTATTTTATTATTTTTTTATTTTTTTAATTTATTTTTTAAATTTCAAATAAAATTTTAAAAAGTTTAAGAAGAGTTTGAAGATACCAAAGACGCAATCAGAATCCGTATATTGAAGAAGAACAGACAACACAATGGCCAAAAAAAAAAGTACAAAAGGACAAACAACGATCTACAAAACATACATATAAAACTAAAGATCGAGTAACACCAACCCCACTAAAAACGTTTCAGGTGCTCCGGAAAAGGTGGAAAACTCATTTTATTAATTAGTTGAGAAATTGACCTGAAAAGGACAACTTTATTTGTGACCTTTGTTTGGTTGACCTTTGACTTTTGGCAGCTGGAATAGATACATCTGCATTATAAACCTTATTTATAAATAAAATAATAGTTAGTTTTAAGTTTCTGAATCAATGGACAGTGAAATGTGGCCAAATGATGAATGTATTACTGTATTACACACCCTTTATTACTGACAATAAATTAAAGAATTAAGACATGTCGTGGTGGGTTAGACGAGGTTAGGGTATCATTTTGTACAAGCCATGAGTCTATAATTATACAGAGAGGCAACCCACTATTGAATGTTAACCAATAATTACGAACAAAATCAAATTAACAGGTCTCTGAATGATGAAAGTAAAACTTCTGCTATCAATTTTAGATGATGTTGTTCTAATGGATGAAAAAAGGTAATGAATGTTATGCTATATTGTGGAATTTTAGATATTTTTTCAAAATTTAATTTCACTCCTAAGAATTTTTTTGAAGGTGTATCAATATTAAATATTTTCTATTCAATTCAAAACTATTGTGAGAAAAAGAAGAAAAAAATGTGTTATATGAATGTAAGAAACTGAAGTGAAAATCCAAAGTTAAGGTTGGGGGGTGTCGTGATGGTTAAGTTCATTGACCTCAGATCATGAGCCTAACACCATTGTCAGGGGTACACACCCAAACACCTACCTCAAAGTTAAGGTTGGGGGGTGTCTTGATGGTTAAGTTCATTGACCTCAGATCATGAGCCTAACACCATTGTCAGGGGTTCACACCCAAACACCTACCTCAAAGTTAAGGTTGGGGGGTGTTTTGATGGTTAAGTTCATTGACCTCAGATCATGAGCCTAACACCATTGTCAGGGGTTCACACCCAAACACCTACCTCAAAGTTAAGGTTGGGGGGTGTTTTGATGGTTAAGTTCATTGACCTCAGATCATGAGCCTAACACCATTGTCAGGGGTTCACACCCAAACACCTACCTCAAGTGTTATGTCTTCTGACATCTACCCAGACATTGGATTTGGGTTTTACCAGTCAGTTTCTTAGATCTGTCTGAACTTGGATCCCCACTTAAGTCTTCTAGTCACGATATAACTGAGAAATTTCTGATAGTGACATTAAACACCAATAATCCCCCCTTACAAACAAAGTTAACTAGCAACAGCTGTTACGATGTCTCAAGTCTCCAATGATAAGTATAGTGTGTACCGTGTAGTATGTGAGATGACCTCTTACCTGAAAAGGCTTTCTTAACTTTCAACCAATAGACACTATTATATATGTGTGCTTACTTTCTTAAGTGTGTACAAAATCACAACCAAAAAAATGTATATATAATACCTACCCTGGATCAAGTCATTTGGTTGCTTCCTGAAATGTGTGAAAATGTGGATGAAAAAGATCTGCAAAGAAAAGAAAAGAAATAAATTAAAAATCATTTTCATTCATAATAAAGAACATTTATAAGGAGATTGGTCAAGTTATATACATCAGGGGGGAGGGGGTACTAATATTTTCATACTTTCCTGTCTACCTTTATCAATTTTTTGTTTTTTGCATTTTGCTATTTTCCCGAATAATACTAAAATGTCAAAAATTTTACAAGAATTCACGGCAATCCTCTTATGGTTCAAGCAGTAATTACATCCTTATAGAGACATAGTCTATCAGCTACTAGTTATTAGAATTAGAATAGTTTTATTAAATCAATCAAGAAGCTGTGAGAGCACAGAATTACAGACATTTTCATTTTAAACTTGCAATGATTTTGATGATTAGTAACATATATGACATATATAAAAAAGAATAAAAAAAAGTCATAGAGACACAGTCTATCAGCTACTAGATATAATTATTGATAGCCCTAATCTCTCAACAATTTGATTGTTTTGACAGGAATTTTAAAATACTAGATAATAACCTATCATTTTTGTCTTATCATTTTATAAGTGGTAATACAGCTATAATCCACACCAGAAAATATTTCATATCCAGCTATTTTGTCAATCCTTCGAGAGGTCTATATACTGGTAAACTTAGATAGCCCACAATGTCTAGAAGCTTGAAGTACAGTTCAAAGTTTTCTTACTCTGTGTTTATCTAAGTAAGGTGCCCATTATCTCACCTGAGCATGATGTCGTCTAGAACGACCCTGGACAATGCAAATAGTTTCTTATCTTAGTGGACATCCGTATTCATGTCTTCCATATTATTGTACTAATTCCATTATTCAGGGGAATAAGTAAATATTTACCTACGGCCAACCGTCTATTGTTCCTGTGGAAATAATTATACCGATTTCCTCATTTGGCGGAGCTAGGTAACTTTCAAGTGCCGAGCTGAAGAGAATTTTGTGTGTTATCGTAAAATGATTTTGTTAATTTAATTCATCATTTTATCACATTATTTATTCATGTTGGGGGATCATAGAAATAGCTACCCTTGTTATCAGGCAATTACTGACTATAATATTATATACCTGATTTTTATTGTACAAGTATCCATGAATGCTTTATGAGATTTTCAATATTTTATGGTCCTCAATATCCCCAGATTTTAGTGTGATAATGTACAGAAAACTAAATGCAATAAGCCCAAGGCTTGTTAATATTTTGACATGTTGCTTTGTAGTTATAAATAATACATATTTTCTTGCTAATAAGAGCAAATGAACAATTGGTTAGAGTAAAGGTCCATATGTTAATTTCACACCTTTGGGTGTATTATGTAATTCAGATATTCACACTTTGGTTCCAGAACAGAATTTTTTATTACATTTTCTCTCTGTTGTTGAATTAATTGCTGCCTGAACCAAAATACCCATAAATTCCTGTGGGGTTAATGATGTAGACAATTAAAATAATAACAGATATCATAAAAATGTCCTTTATCAGTCAGTCTTAAATTATAAATAAAAAATGGATATGTATTTAAAATATGAAAGTAAATTTGTTTGTTTGCTAGAAAGTATTTTTGCATGAAAATTATTTAAAATTGTTGTAATTTTGATAAAAGAAAACTTATTGCTAATTATAACTAACTACCGGGTAATTAAATAATTAATACTAAGTATTGGTGAGCACAACTGACTGATTGAAAAGGGGAGACAATTTGAGAAATACCAAGAGAAGAACATATCATAATGTGAAGTAATAGATGATGAAAAACACTTTGTGTTACATTGAGAAATTAAGTCGGTCTTGATAGAATATTTTATTCATGAAAATGATGAAACTCTTCATCTAGCAATATAATAAAAGAATTTACCACCCTAACCTAGGTATGAAATTACTAATCAGTAGCTATTCTAGAAAAAAAAAGTTAAGGTTGGGGGGTGTCTTGATGGTTAAGTTCATTGACCTCAGATCATGAGCCTAACACCATTGTCAGGGGTTCACACCCAAACACCTACCTCAAAGTTAAGGTTGGGGGGTGTTTTGATGGTTAAGTTCATTGACCTCAGATCATGAGCCTAACACCATTGTCAGGGGTTCACACCCAAACACCTACCTCAAAGTTAAGGTTGGGGGGTGTTTTGATGGTTAAGTTCATTGACCTCAGATCATGAGCCTAACACCATTGTCAGGGGTTCACACCCAAACACCTACCTCAAGTGTTATGTCTTCTGACATCTACCCAGACATTGGATTTGGGTTTTACCAGTCAGTTTCTTAGATCTGTCTGAACTTGAATCCCCACTTAAGTCTTCTAGTCACGGTATAACTGAGAAATTTCTGATAGTGACATTAAACACCAATAATCCTCCCTTACAAACAAAGTTAACTAGCAACAGCTGTTACCATGTCTCAAGTCTCCAATGATAAGTATAGTGTGTACGGTGTAGTATGTGAGATGACCCCTTGCCTGAAAAGGCTTTCTTAACTTTCAACCAATAGACACTATTATATAACGCCCCATTATTGCATTGTAACAAGAATGAAAGGTCTGTTTAGATTTTTACCATAAATAAAAATGATATATTTGAATATTTCATAGAAAAATATTTCTTTGTATATTGTATACTTGCTCTTTTTATTCATTGAAATTCAAATAAATATAACCACAAATTAATTATATCAACTTCGGAGGTCCTATTTATAAAGTCGTAGGTATGCATTTTTTATGATAAAATTTTATTTAAATCAAAAGGGTGGAGGTTGGCGGAATCAATTTTCCATTTGATGCCCAAAGTTTATGGTAATGGGCCTCGTACTCAAATTATAACTGTGATATATGATTATATACGGTAATATTTCATTTGAAAAAAAGCAGCGTGCGGTCATCAAATTTCTGTCAGTGGAGAATTTTTTTTTTTATTAAATCAATTGAAAAAAAATTTAGTCATCAGGTTTCAACTGAAGACTTTTGTGTCTTTATAACCAGCTATGCACAATATTTATTGTTTTTTTATGATAAAAAAGAAGAAAAATGGATTGAAAGTAAAAAAGGTTACATGACACCAGTTTCTGTATAGTAATGTATTGAAATTTAACACCTTTATACACCCATGTGGTAACATTAAGTGAAAAAAAAATTCAGCCACTTTGATACAGAAATTAGGACAGGTTACTTCAAATGTTTTGAGGATAATTAAATTACGATTTAACTTACATTGACATAGTTAACAACAAACATCTATTCTGAATAATTATCAAGATTTATTTTGGTGGTGACTTATAGGCGAGTATATGCAGTGATTGATTGAGAGGAGATAGTATTTCAGCTATATTCATAACAAAAACAAGTCCAAAGACAATAATTTGGTTAGGTTTATGGTGTTTAAAGCCACTTTCTACAATATTTCAGTTATATTGTGTCAGTCAGTTTTATTGGTGGAGGAAACTGGACTACCCAGAGAAAACCACCGACTTGTCCCAAGTCACTGACAACTTTATTACATAATGTTGTATCAAGTACACCTAGCCATGAACGGGACAGAAATTTGGGTAAAAGTGGTAAGAGCATGAATGGTCCTAGAGAAGGATGTTTGATGGGCTATTGCTACGTGATCACATGTTTGAAGTTGTCAGTTTGATTACCTCCCTTGGTGAGGTATAATGCTTATTGCTTTAAAGTTGTGGGTTTAATTATCTCCCTTGGCAAGGTATAATCAATACAAGTTGTATACACTTTAACCTATTTTCTTTCCCCCCCTCCCCTCCGCCACTACATTGTTTGAAGTAGTATATTTGCAATTGATTAACTTTAAGAAGAAACCAGAAATATGTTTCTCCCCAATCCCTGGATGTGCACACTTACTGCATGTTCTTTTTTATTCCATTATTGCATTGCCATTTTCATGACGAAATCCTCTTAGTTATCTGTTATAGAAAACGTAAATATAATCCTGTAGCAACTATTGATGAATATTTACGTATTATATCTACATAGATGAGGTAATGAATTAGACTGATAATTAAGTCGTTTTTATTTGGAATGTCTTTTTGACATCTGTGTGGTATTTTGGAGAAAATTGCTATCATATGCTATCACTTGAAGATGCACTTCAGATATGTGTTTGAAGTTAGAAGATGTTCTTATGCAAAATATTTCATACATGTGGCATATTTATAGCAAAAGCTATGCTAAGTACAGAAAAGGTTTATATTTTTTTACTTGTGATTTATGTAAATAAAATAACAATTACAAAATAAGTAGATGACCACCATTCTTGCCAGCCTTTTTTAGGCACCCAAGGAATCCTTAGCATTTGCCAATTTCATATTTATATGAATACATTATCATTTCTAAATCTTGCACATGACATTTTGAGATTAAAAGGGTGAAAGGGATTCAAAAGGAACCAAAATTAAAAAAACAGTTATCAGTGTGTTGTTAAGTCTTGTTTGTATGCAGTGTTCCATTAATTCCTTCAACAAATCCCTGTATAATTCCAACAGCTTTGCTGTAGTTTTTATCAGAAATATGAAAGGGCTTAAACATACCAATGTCCATTTTTAAAAATGTTGATTTAATGGGTTTTAACATATGACCCTAATGTGAGAATGTTTCTCAAAATCTAGACTTGATTAAACACAAACTGTATATGGAAAACTGACTGAGCAATACAGGCTCATGTGAGCCTCTTGTTTCCATTGTATTCATCATAAAAATATCTATTTGGTCTATTCTAACACTTATAGGTTCTGAGATAGGAGAGGATTATAAGGAACTAGCACCCACATTGTATGTGTGTGTTAATTTGAAGTCTAATGTTTAAGTATTTTTTCTTCTTATTTGATTCATTATTAGATTTCCTGTGAGTGACTTTCAAACAGGAATGACATATCTATTATTGTTTTCAAGATAAAAAAGGTCCAATGGTTCATAGACCAACTCCTAATATAATAACTTTTTTTAAAGTCTGATGTGTATGCAGTATTTTCCATGGAATTCCTCAGAAAAATTCCTGATTGGATTTGTTGTAAGGCTTACTGTTAGCAAGATATGAGGGGATCAAGAGAATGAACCATTATTTATTATTAAAGTTCAATATGAGGGGATCAAGAGAATGAACCATTATTTATTATTAAAGTTCAATATGAGGGGATCAAGAGAATGAACCATTATTTATTATTAAAGTTCAATATGAGGGGATCAAGAGAATGAACCATTATTTATTATTAAAGTTCAATATGAACGGATCAAGAGAATGAACCATTATTTATTATTAAAGTTCAATATGAAGGGATCAAGAGAATGAACCATTATTTATTATTAAAGTTCAATATGAGGGGATCAAGAGAATGAACCATTATTTATTATTAAAGTTCAATATGAGGGGATCAAGAGAATGAGCCATTATTTATTATTAAAGTTCAATATGAAGGGATCAAGAGAATGAACCATTATTTATTATTACAGTTCAATATGAAGGGATCAAGAGAATGAACCATTATTTATTATTAAAGTTCAATATGAGGGGATCAAGAGAATGAACCATTATTTATTATTAAAGTTCAATATGAAGGGATCAAGAGAATGAACCATTATTTATTATTAAAGTTTAATATGAGGGGATCAAGAGAATGAACCATTATTTATTATTAAAGTTCAATATGAGGGGATCAAGAGAATGAGCCATTATTTATTATTAAAGTTCAATATGAAGGGATCAAGAGAATGAACCATTATTTATTATTACAGTTCAATATGAAGGGATCAAGAGAATGAACCATTATTTATTATTACAGTTCAATATGAAGGGATCAAGAGAATGAACCATTATTTATTATTACAGTTCAATATGAAGGGATCAAGAGAATGAACCATTATTTATTATTACAGTTCAATATGAAGGGATCAAGAGAATGAACCATTATTTATTATTAAAGTTCAATATGAAGGGATCAAGAGAATGAACCATTATTTATTATTACAGTTCAATATGAGGGGATCAAGAGAATGAACCATTATTTGTTATTAAAGTTCAATTTTAATGAGTTCTTTCTCTGAATTCCTAATGATATTTGCTTCCTGCACAATAAGATTATACTTACTTAGTGAGGACTTTTGAAGGACAATAATTATATTCAGGGAAAAAAGTGGAAGAGGAATGAATGCCTTGTTGACTTGCTGTGGTCATGGTGCACCTGGCCATATATTACATATTATTGTTTGAACTAATACTCTCATCCTGAACATGTATTCAATATTTGCCGCTGGACTTTTAAGCAACTAACAATTAATCAATATTTAAGCCACAAAATGGACCGACGTTTTAAAAAATAATGAGAACTACTTTTTAGCTGTATTCATTACAAGTGTAAATATATTTTCACGCAGATGATTTAATACTTTATAAACTTGCATTGATCGCAGAGAGTAACAATAATATCTTGGGGACATACAGAATTGTGTACTTCCTATATGATCCCACCATCTTAGAAAGTCTTGCTTGTACTGATCCTAGCCCAGGGTGTTGTATTACAAGATTTATTTTCTCTTTGATATAAACAAGTTTGTCTGGATATGATAATGAAATAGAAAAAATTGTTGATCTAGAATTAAAATTATTTTTATTTTCCCTGCCTGGATGAATTATTTTTATTGTTAATAAATAATTTGTTGAAAATAATTTTTGAGAATTTATTGCATTTTAATAGGAGTTTGATAACCACCCTGCCTTGAGGATAATATGATTTGTTGTATTACATAATATAGATAGATATTACATTCACCTTTATTGTAATAAAACATATATTTGGGGGTGACAAAGAAGGAGAGGTATTTTATTTTTTTATCAAATTGAAAAGTTGGTGATATTTTTTGTTTGTTTATCAAATTGAAAAGTTGAATGGTCAGAAACCTTTTAGCATATCAGAGAAAATTGATAGGAGAAATTTTGAAAAACACTTTTATCAAATTAACATTACAATGATAAAAAGAAAGAAAATCACCATACAAAATATGTGTGATTTATTTACTATGTATATATATTGTAAATAGTTGTTATTTTGATTTTGTTGTTATATCTCTGTACCATTGTTATACATTGGCTTTATGAGAATAAAGATATATATTTATTTACTATACAAAAAGTGTGTTTATATGGTCCTAAATATGTCACCATGTTTGTCAATACAAACATGTATTACAGTGTTTTAGTAACACACTAGATAGAAATGTTGGCAAATAATTTCATAAAATTTTCAGTTTGACATATTGATAATAGACTTTATACATGTAAGTGACACATTTTGCAATCCAAATGATGCAAGTTTCCTTTATGATTGATGATCATCTTGTTTTACTGGAAAACCATCCTGTTTCAAAATGGGGAGGGGGAGGGGGAGGGGGAGGGGGAGAATTTGTATCAGTGATTATTTACATCATGCAGTTAAAAAAAAAATCCCCATACAGCTTATTTGGCTTATATTATATGTATATAACTAGAAGAATTTAATATTTCCGTTATTTGAAAAAAAAATTCTTAAAATTACGGAACTAAGGTAGTGAAACAGTTATGGAAAATACACCATCACAATATCAACCTCTCTTGGACCAATATGGAATGTCACCCTAACTGAATACAAATCATTTTACCTATCAGTAGTTGTCATATAAAACACATTTAGGGCAAACAAAATTGTTGTCTTATAGTTAATGGTGTCTTTAGACAGTTTTACGAGTTCCCTCACAAACACCTGTACTCAAAATAATCAAAATTCTATTCAATTTGTGAACAGAGATGCTTTTTAAAATTTGTTTATAAAACTAACTAATAATTAAAGAAAGTCATTACCAGTAGACATTGAACATATTTATAAAACTAACTAATAATTAAAGAAAGTCATTACCAGTAGACATTGAACATATTTGTTAGAACTTTATTAACTGATAAATAGATACCATTATTTTTATTATTTTCGATTTCGTTTTTTGTTTTGTTTTTTCTTACCTGTAATTTTTAGATGGTTGTATCATCAAAATGTTATAAGTTTGACAACGAAATACACATCCAAAAGACTGTCGAGATGTAATCCATCAACGAAACATACAGCTAATCATTTGATAGAAATATATATAGATCAATTTCTTAGTTTTAATCCATAGTTCACCCTAGATATTTTTTTTACATATCGATTTAATTGGTCTATATTTTAATGGAGAAAAATATCCAGGTGAATCTTACTGATGACTGATTACAGAATTAACAGAAACACATTTCAGGACTAAGCTGTATGTAGCTGAAAAGATAAATATAATGTCCTAAAGAATATTATAGTATTCACTGGGCTGTATCCAATACTGTGATTACATTGAATGTCACTCACTTATCTCTAGCCCCACCCATCCACTCACTCTAACCAATCACCTGTGTCTAATTACTTACCTGTCTGAATTCTGTTTGATCAGTTGACTTTGATCCTCAGATGAATTAAGGCCATGTAAATGAAAATATCTTATTTAGAAAATGAAAAATGAATGTGTTATAGATTCCTTTCATGCATTAGATATCTTATAGGTAAAAAATAGTATTAATGACAAAATGGACACCAGTTGGGAATAATAAATGTTGATTATTATTTTTTTAATCTATTTTTATTTCCCTAAAATGAAATAATTTAAGTTGTTCAGATATTGAAGGATAGATATGCTAATAAAACATGTAAATTAAAAAAAATGATAAAAAAGATAAATCTAGAAGTAAAAATCAAAATTAAAGATATTCTAATAATGATTGAAAAAAAATGGAAATCTAAAGCAAAATTAAAGATATTCAAATGGAATATAATCTCTACCATAACAGGGTCCACAAAATTGCCTATGGGTTTGGTGGTCCTAGCGAAAAAAATGTCAGTCCACATTAATTTTCTATTGCAAAATACTAATCTTGTGTCAGTCCTTAACAAAATCTGCCATAATTATTTTGTGTTGCTAATTGTAGATTGGATTTTGAATTAATGAGAAAAGTGATTTAATTTAAAAACTCCTAAGCAATGTTTCGACTTTCGAAACTTGTTTTTTTGGTTCATTTCTTCTCCTTTATTGTATTTCTATTTGAAAAATATCTTTATTCTCAATAAACCATAATGCTTTGACAAGATATAAAATTGTTTACTGCATTTCTCAGAAACAGTAAGTCACATGTGCTTGAGGTTTTAGATAATGATGTCGAGTTGGTTCTAAAATGTATATATTTTTTTTTGTGTTGGAGCCCCTAAAGATCTATTTTTAGGTGTCTAACTATCGGTGGGGTGTTATAATATCCTGTCCATTTGGATGACTTTTTAACAGTTCAGTCTTTTACTTGCCTATCTTTCTATTTATTTATATTTTTCTCGATAAGCTGACTTTTTAATTATTTACTATTATCTTGGCATTGTTAAAATGTGTCTCCTGGACATGAAAATATTGTTTTTTTCATGTGCTTAGTTGAAAACACCTTTATTTTTGGCTTTTGAAATTTTGACTTTGGCATTGTCAAGATCATATACAGTAACCTTGTTTGTGTAATGGTTAGGATAAATATTATGGCTGTTTAATGGCAACTTTGTGTAATACTTTTGCTATAAGGTTAGTATAAATATTATGGCTGTTTAATGGCAACTTTGTGTAATACTTTTGCTATAAGGTTAGGATAAATATTATGGCTGTTTAATGGCAACTTTCTGTAATACTTTTGCTATAAGGTTAGGATAAATATTATGGCTGTTTAATGGCAACTTTCTGTAATACTTTTGCTATAAGGTTAGGATAAATATTATGGCTGTTTAATGGCAACTTTGTGTAATACTTTTGCTATAAGGTTAGGATAAATAATATGGCTGTTTAATGGCAACTTTGTGTAATACTTTTGCTATAAGGTTAGGATAAATATTATGGCTGTTTATTGGCAACTTTCTGTAATACTTTTGCTATAAGGTTAGGATAAATATTATGGCTGTTTAATGGCAACTTTGTGTAATACTTTTGCTATAAGGTTAGGATAAATATTATGGCTGTTTAATGGCAACTTTCTGTAATACTTTTGCTATAAGGTTAGGATAAATATTATGGCTGTTTAATGGCAACTTTGTGTAATACTTTTGCTATAAGGTTAGGATAAATAATATGGCTGTTTAATGGCAACTTTGTGTAATACTTTTGCTATAAGGTTAGGATAAATAATATGGCTGTTTAATGGCAACTTTGTGTAATACTTTTGCTATAAGGTTAGGATAAATATTATGGCTGTTTAATGGCAACTTTCTGTAATACTTTTGCTATAAGGTTAGGATAAATATTATGGCTGTTTAATGGCAACTTTGTGTAATACTTTTGCTATAAGGTTAGGATAAATAATATGGCTGTTTAATGGCAACTTTGTGTAATACTTTTGCTATAAGGTTAGGATAAATATTATGGCTGTTTAATGGCAACTTTCTGTAATACTTTTGCTATAAGGTTAGGATAAATATTATGGCTGTTTAATGGCAACTTTGTGTAATACTTTTGCTATAAGGTTAGGATAAATATTATGGCTGTTTAATGGCAACTTTCTGTAATACTTTTGCTATAAGGTTAGGATAAATAATATGGCTGTTTAATGACAACTTTCTGTAATACTTTTGCTATAAGGTTAGGATAAATATTATGGCTGTTTAATGGCAACTTTGTGTAATACTTTTGCTATAAGGTTAGGATAAATATTATGGCTGTTTAATGACAACTTTGTGTAATACTTTTGCTATAAGGTTAGTATAAATATTATGGCTGTTTAATGGCAACTTTGTGTAATACTTTTGCTATAAGGTTAGGATAAATATTGTGGCTGTTTCATGGCAACTTTGTGTAATACTTTTGCTATAAGGTTAGTATAAATATTATGGCTGTTTAATGGCAACTTTGTGTAATACTTTTGCTATAAGGTTAGGATAAATATTATGGCTGTTTAATGGCAACTTTGTGTAATACTTTTGCTATAAGGTTAGGATAAATATTATGGCTGTTTAATGGCAACTTTCTGTAATACTTTTGCTATAAGGTTAGGATAAATATTATGGCTGTTTAATGGCAACTTTGTGTAATACTTTTGCTATAAGGTTAGTATAAATATTATGGCTGTTTAATGGCAACTTTGTGTAATACTTTTGCTATAAGGTTAGGATAAATATTATGGCTGTTTAATGGCAACTTTCTGTAATACTTTTGCTATAAGGTTAGGATAAATATTATGGCTGTTTAATGGCAACTTTCTGTAATACTTTTGCTATAAGGTTAGGATAAATATTATGGCTGTTTAATGGCAACTTTGTGTAATACTTTTGCTATAAGGTTAGGATAAATAATATGGCTGTTTAATGGCAACTTTGTGTAATACTTTTGCTATAAGGTTAGGATAAATATTATGGCTGTTTATTGGCAACTTTCTGTAATACTTTTGCTATAAGGTTAGGATAAATATTATGGCTGTTTAATGGCAACTTTGTGTAATACTTTTGCTATAAGGTTAGGATAAATATTATGGCTGTTTAATGGCAACTTTCTGTAATACTTTTGCTATAAGGTTAGGATAAATATTATGGCTGTTTAATGGCAACTTTGTGTAATACTTTTGCTATAAGGTTAGGATAAATAATATGGCTGTTTAATGGCAACTTTGTGTAATACTTTTGCTATAAGGTTAGGATAAATAATATGGCTGTTTAATGGCAACTTTGTGTAATACTTTTGCTATAAGGTTAGGATAAATATTATGGCTGTTTAATGGCAACTTTCTGTAATACTTTTGCTATAAGGTTAGGATAAATATTATGGCTGTTTAATGGCAACTTTGTGTAATACTTTTGCTATAAGGTTAGGATAAATAATATGGCTGTTTAATGGCAACTTTGTGTAATACTTTTGCTATAAGGTTAGGATAAATATTATGGCTGTTTAATGGCAACTTTCTGTAATACTTTTGCTATAAGGTTAGGATAAATATTATGGCTGTTTAATGGCAACTTTGTGTAATACTTTTGCTATAAGGTTAGGATAAATATTATGGCTGTTTAATGGCAACTTTCTGTAATACTTTTGCTATAAGGTTAGGATAAATAATATGGCTGTTTAATGACAACTTTCTGTAATACTTTTGCTATAAGGTTAGGATAAATATTATGGCTGTTTAATGGCAACTTTGTGTAATACTTTTGCTATAAGGTTAGGATAAATATTATGGCTGTTTAATGACAACTTTGTGTAATACTTTTGCTATAAGGTTAGTATAAATATTATGGCTGTTTAATGGCAACTTTGTGTAATACTTTTGCTATAAGGTTAGGATAAATATTGTGGCTGTTTCATGGCAACTTTGTGTAATACTTTTGCTATAAGGTTAGTATAAATATTATGGCTGTTTAATGGCAACTTTGTGTAATACTTTTGCTATAAGGTTAGGATAAATATTATGGCTGTTTAATGGCAACTTTGTGTAATACTTTTGCTATAAGGTTAGGATAAATATTATGGCTGTTTAATGGCAACTTTCTGTAATACTTTTGCTATAAGGTTAGGATAAATATTATGGCTGTTTAATGACAACTTTGTGTAATACTTTTGCTATAAGGTTAGGATAAATATTATGGCTGTTTCATGGCAACTTTGTGTAATACTTTTGCTATAAGGTTAGTATAAATATTATGGCTGTTTAATGGCAACTTTGTGTAATACTTTTGCTATAAGGTTAGGATAAATATTATGGCTGTTTAAT
This sequence comes from Bathymodiolus septemdierum, assembly GCA_963383655.1. Lineage (NCBI taxonomy): Eukaryota > Metazoa > Mollusca > Bivalvia > Mytilida > Modiolidae > Bathymodiolus > Bathymodiolus septemdierum. Next base: position 1,254,448 of record OY726522.1, on the reverse strand, counting down.
GACAACTTTGTGTAATACTTTTGCTATAAGGTTAGGATAAATATTATGGCTGTTTAATGGCAACTTTCTGTAATACTTTTGCTATAAGGTTAGGATAAATATTATGGCTGTTTAATGGCAACTTTCTGTAATACTTTTGCTATAAGGTTAGGATAAATATTATGGCTGTTTAATGACAACTTTGTGTAATACTTTTGCTATAAGGTTAGTATAAATATTATAGCTGTTTCATGGCAACTTTGTGTAATACTTTTGCTATAAGGTTAGGATAAATATTATAGCTGTTTCATGGCAACTTTCTGTAATACTTTTGCTATAAGGTTAGGATAAATATTATGGCTGTTTAATGACAACTTTCTGTAATACTTTTGCTATAAGGTTAGGATAAACATTATGGCTGTTTCATGGCAACTTTGTGTAATATTTTTGCTATAAGCTTAGGATAAATATTATGGCTGTTTAATGGCAACTTTCTGTAATACTTTTGCTATAAGGTTAGGATAAATATTATGGCTGTTTAATGGCAACTTTGTGTAATACTTTTGCTATAAGGTTAGGATAAATATTATGGCTGTTTAATGACAACTTTGTGTAATACTTTTGCTATAAGGTTAGGATAAATATTATGGCTGTTTCATGGCAACTTTGTGTAATACTTTTGCTATAAGGTTAGGATAAATATTATTGCTGTTTCATGGCAACTTTCAGTAATACTTTTGCTATAAGGTTAGGATAAATATTATGGCTGTTTAATGGCAACTTTCTGTAATACTTTTGCTATAAGGTTAGGATAAATATTATGGCTGTTTAATGGCAACTTTGTGTAATACTTTTGCTATAAGGTTAGAATAAATATTATGGCTGTTTAATGGCAACTTTCTGTAATACTTTTGGTATAAGGTTAGGATAAATATTATGGCTGTTTAATGACAACTTTCTGTAATACTTTTGCTATAAGGTTAGGATAAATATTATGGCTGTTTCATGGCAACTTTGTGTAATACTTTTGCTATAAGGTTAGGATAAATATTATGGCTGTTTCATGGCAACTTTCTGTAATACTTTTGCTATAAGGTTAGGATAAATATTATGGCTGTTTAATGGCAACTTTCTGTAATACTTTTGCTATAAGGTTAGGATAAATATTATGGCTGTTTAATGGCAACGTTCTGTAATACTTTTGCTATAAGGTTAGGATAAATATTATGGCTGTTTAATGGCAACTTTGTGTAATACTTTTGCTATAAGGTTAGGATAAATATTATGGCTGTTTAATGGCAACTTTCTGTAATACTTTTGCTATAAGGTTAGGATAAATATTATGGCTGTTTCATGGCAACTTTGTGTAATACTTTTGCTATAAGGTTAGGATAAATATTATGGCTGTTTCATGGCAACTTTGTGTAATACTTTTGCTATAAGGTTAGGATAAATATTATGGCTGTTTAATGGCAACTTTCTGTAATACTTTTGCTATAAGGTTAGGATAAATATTATGGCTGTTTAATGGCAACTTTCTGTAATACTTTTGCTATAAGGTTAGGATAAATATTATGGCTGTTTAATGGCAACTTTCTGTAATACTTTTGCTATAAGGTTAGGATAAATATTATGGCTGTTTAATGGCAACTTTGTGTAATACTTTTGCTATAAGGTTAGGATAAATATTATGGCTGTTTCATGGCAACTTTGTGTAATACTTTTGCTATAAGGTTAGGATAAATATTATGGCTGTTTAATGGCAACTTTGTGTACTACTTTTGCTATAAGGTTAGGATAAATATTATGGCTGTTTAATGGCAACTTTCTGTAATACTTTTGCTATAAGGTTAGGATAAATATTATGGCTGTTTAATGGCAACTTTGTGTAATACTTTTGCTATAAGGTTAGGATAAATATTATGGCTGTTTAATGGCAACTTTGTGTAATACTTTTGCTATAAGGTTAGGATAAATATTATGGCTGTTTAATGGCAACTTTGTGTAATACTTTTGCTATAAGGTTAGGATAAATATTATGGCTGTTTCATGGCAACTTTGTGTAATACTTTTGCTATAAGGTTAGGATAAATATTATGGCTGTTTAATGGCAACTTTCTGTAATACTTTTGCTATAAGGTTAGGATAAATATTATGGCTGTTTAATGGCAACTTTCTGTAATACTTTTGCTATAAGGTTAGGATAAATATTATGGCTGTTTAATGACAACTTTGTGTAATACTTTTGCTATAAGGTTAGTATAAATATTATAGCTGTTTCATGGCAACTTTGTGTAATACTTTTGCTATAAGGTTAGGATAAATATTATAGCTGTTTCATGGCAACTTTCTGTAATACTTTTGCTATAAGGTTAGGATAAATATTATGGCTGTTTAATGACAACTTTCTGTAATACTTTTGCTATAAGGTTAGGATAAACATTATGGCTGTTTCATGGCAACTTTGTGTAATATTTTTGCTATAAGCTTAGGATAAATATTATGGCTGTTTAATGGCAACTTTCTGTAATACTTTTGCTATAAGGTTAGGATAAATATTATGGCTGTTTAATGGCAACTTTGTGTAATACTTTTGCTATAAGGTTAGGATAAATATTATGGCTGTTTAATGACAACTTTGTGTAATACTTTTGCTATAAGGTTAGGATAAATATTATGGCTGTTTCATGGCAACTTTGTGTAATACTTTTGCTATAAGGTTAGGATAAATATTATTGCTGTTTCATGGCAACTTTCAGTAATACTTTTGCTATAAGGTTAGGATAAATATTATGGCTGTTTAATGGCAACTTTCTGTAATACTTTTGCTATAAGGTTAGGATAAATATTATGGCTGTTTAATGGCAACTTTGTGTAATACTTTTGCTATAAGGTTAGAATAAATATTATGGCTGTTTAATGGCAACTTTCTGTAATACTTTTGGTATAAGGTTAGGATAAATATTATGGCTGTTTAATGACAACTTTCTGTAATACTTTTGCTATAAGGTTAGGATAAATATTATGGCTGTTTCATGGCAACTTTGTGTAATACTTTTGCTATAAGGTTAGGATAAATATTATGGCTGTTTCATGGCAACTTTCTGTAATACTTTTGCTATAAGGTTAGGATAAATATTATGGCTGTTTAATGGCAACTTTCTGTAATACTTTTGCTATAAGGTTAGGATAAATATTATGGCTGTTTAATGGCAACGTTCTGTAATACTTTTGCTATAAGGTTAGGATAAATATTATGGCTGTTTAATGGCAACTTTGTGTAATACTTTTGCTATAAGGTTAGGATAAATATTATGGCTGTTTAATGGCAACTTTCTGTAATACTTTTGCTATAAGGTTAGGATAAATATTATGGCTGTTTCATGGCAACTTTGTGTAATACTTTTGCTATAAGGTTAGGATAAATATTATGGCTGTTTCATGGCAACTTTGTGTAATACTTTTGCTATAAGGTTAGGATAAATATTATGGCTGTTTAATGGCAACTTTCTGTAATACTTTTGCTATAAGGTTAGGATAAATATTATGGCTGTTTAATGGCAACTTTCTGTAATACTTTTGCTATAAGGTTAGGATAAATATTATGGCTGTTTAATGGCAACTTTCTGTAATACTTTTGCTATAAGGTTAGGATAAATATTATGGCTGTTTAATGGCAACTTTGTGTAATACTTTTGCTATAAGGTTAGGATAAATATTATGGCTGTTTCATGGCAACTTTGTGTAATACTTTTGCTATAAGGTTAGGATAAATATTATGGCTGTTTAATGGCAACTTTGTGTACTACTTTTGCTATAAGGTTAGGATAAATATTATGGCTGTTTAATGGCAACTTTCTGTAATACTTTTGCTATAAGGTTAGGATAAATATTATGGCTGTTTAATGGCAACTTTGTGTAATACTTTTGCTATAAGGTTAGGATAAATATTATGGCTGTTTAATGGCAACTTTGTGTAATACTTTTGCTATAAGGTTAGGATAAATATTATGGCTGTTTAATGGCAACTTTGTGTAATACTTTTGCTATAAGGTTAGGATAAATATTATGGCTGTTTCATGGCAACTTTGTGTAATACTTTTGCTATAAGGTTAGGATAAATATTATGGCTGTTTAATGGCAACTTTCTGTAATACTTTTGCTATAAGGTTAGGATAAATATTATGGCTGTTTCATGACAACTTTCTGTAATACTTTTGCTATGTCATGGTGGTTAGCTTCATTTATAGATGAAACCAGAGACAATTCTGTGTCAGTCTAGTGATATACATAGCATTGTATTGGTACACTTTGTTATCAAAGAAAAGTTTGAAGATACCATCAGAAGCCATCAATTGAAGCAGGACAGACAATACAATGACCAAAAGGACCAGCAATGATCTACAAGACAGAAAACTAAAGATTGAGCAACATGAACCCTACTTAAAACGGGGGGTTGAAATCAGGTGCTCTGGAAGGGAAAGTAATTCCTGCTCTACTTCTGGCACCCATCATTCCTTAATAGCTGATTGTATTTGCAAATCCAACTGAGATAAGATCACAGTCACAAAATCAGCAACTGCTTCTGTATCGGGGACAGTGTCAAGCTTAGATATCTCCATGCTGAAACAGATAAATCTTTCATTAGATTACAGGTCGTGATTGTGTGGGAAGTGACATCGCTGCATAAGAAACTGTCTAGAAAATGGCATTATGTTTCCCGTAATTTTTTAAATTATATTTACTGTTTCATTATTTAACGAAGAAATATTTTCTTCCATTCGGCTAAAAGATGAGATGTAAATATTATTCATTCTTGTATGAATTCAACATTTTTACCATCGATCCTTAACTCTAGACTCGAGAAATGACCCAATTTCCCACATTCGTGAAATATATTCGTACATCTCTTCACTAACGCCTTTATAGAAGAAGAACCTATTAATCTGTGTTTAAGGTAACACCATTTGTCTGTATGTACACATTGATACATATAATAAATATAGAAGTAAGAATGTCCAGTTTACTTAAGGTTATCTAAAATAGGAATGTGATAGATATGATTGTCTCTGCTCCAAGGATATATAAAAAGCTTCTCTACAGACGAGAGTCCCATCTGGTGGTATATGTTATAATGAAAATTGTATATTGAAAGAATGAATAAATCAAATAGGAAATGGTGAAGTCTAATTTATAGATCCCTTGGGGCCATTGTCTACCTATGAACAAGTACAGTACAATAGGGCAGATTAGAAGGGGATAAATGGGGTTATTGTTCTCATTGTCACCTTTTTATATGAAAATTCAAAGGATAATGAATAATTAGCTTATCTACTGGGCACAGCTTAGCTCATTTAATGTACTTCTATTATGGAGTATTAAAGATTGTTTAGACACTGGATTATCTCCCTTTGCCGTTTGAACACTTCCTAATGTCCGGTGAAATTTCAATAGATTAATTGGATTATGACGGGTATTTATGATAAAATTACTGGATTGGTTTCAACATAAATTTCTGGGTGTGAAAATATTTATATATCATTAGGCCCAGTTTGTATTATATGTTGTAATCACATATCTTGTGAGAAAATATTTGTATATTACATTACTAACAATGATATATATAGATAACAGCTTGGTAAACTTCTGACCTCTTGAACTAGATATGGTCAGTCTTAACTCTGTTTTACTTTGATTTGTTTTGAATTAAAAATTTGTATATGGTAGTATTTTGTTGACTAGTATTTTGTAAAGTAAAATCCATGCATACCTTTTTGCAATTGATTTTGTGTATTAACACTACATTACTGACTGATTTGATTACCACTTTATTGCTAACTGATGTTAATTACAACTTTGTTGCTGACTGATGTTGATTACAACTTTGTTGCTGACTGATTTGATTACAACTTTGTTGCTGACTGATGTTGATTACAACTTTGTTGCTGACTGATGTTGATTACAACTTTGTTGCTGACTGATGTTGATTACAACTTTGTTGCTGACTGATTTGATTACAACTTTTTTTGTGACTGATGTTGAATACCTTTTTGTTTTTGACTGATGTTTATTACCACCTTGTTGCTGACTGATGTTGATTACAACTTTGTTGCTGACTGATTTGATTACAACTTTTTTTGTGACTGATGTTGAATACCTTTTTGTTTTTGACTGATGTTTATTACCACCTTGTTGCTGACTGATGTTGATTACCACTTTGTTGCTGACTGATGTTGATTACAACTTTGTTGCTGACTGATGTTGATTACAACTTTGTTGCTGACTGATGTTGATTACAACTTTGTTGCTGACTGATGTTGATTACAACTTTGTTGCTGACTGATGTTGATTACAACCTTGTTGCTGACTGATGTTGATTACCATTGTGTTGCTGACTGATGTTGATTACCACTTTGTTGCTGACTGATTTGATTACAACTTTGTTGCTGACTGATGTTGATTACAACTTTGTTGCTGACTGATGTTGATTACAACTTTGTTGCTGACTGATGTTGATTACAACTTTGTTGCTGACTGATTTGATTACAACTTTGTTGCTGACTGATGTTGATTACAACTTTGTTGCTGACTGATGTTGATTACAACTTTGTTGCTGACTGATGTTGATTACAACTTTGTTGCTGACTGATGTTGATTACAACTTTGTTGCTGACTGATTTGATTACAACTTTTTTTGTGACTGATGTTGAATACCTTTTTGTTTTTGACTGATGTTTATTACCACCTTGTTGCTGACTGATGTTGATTACAACTTTGTTGCTGACTGATTTGATTACAACTTTTTTTGTGACTGATGTTGAATACCTTTTTGTTTTTGACTGATGTTGATTACCACTTTGTTGCTGACTGATGTTGATTACCACTTTATTTGCTGACTGATGTTGATTACCATTTTGTTGTTGACTGATGTTAATTACCACTTTGTTGCTGACTGATGTTGATTACCACTTTATTTGCTGACTGATGTTGATAACCACTTTGTTGCTGACTGATGTTAATTACCACTTTGTTGCTGACTGATGTTTATTACCACTTTGTTGTTGACTGATGTTAATTGCAACTTTGTTGCTGACTGATGTTGATTACCACTTTGTTGCTGACTGATGTTGATTACCACTTTGTTGTTGACTGATGTTAATTACCACTTTGTTGCTGACTGATGTTGATTACCACTTTATTTGCTGACTGATGTTGATTACCACTTTGTTGTTGACTGATGTTAATTACCACTTTATTTGCTGACTGATGTTGATTACCATTTTGTTGCTGACTGATGTTGATTACCACTTTATTTGCTGACTGATGTTGATTACCACTTTGTTGTTGACTGATGTTAATTACCACTTTGTTGCTGACTGATGTTGATTACCACTTTGTTGCTGATTGATGTTGATTACCACTTTATTTGCTGACTGATGTTAATTACCACTTTGTTGCTGACTGGTGTTGATTACCACTTTATTTGCTGACTGTTGTTGATTACAACTTTATTTGCTGACTGATGTTGATTACCACTTTGTTGCTGATTGATGTTGATTACCACTTTATTTGCTGACATGTTGATTACCACTTTATTTGCTGACTGATGTTGATTACCATTTTGCTGGTGATTGATGTTGATTACCACTTTATTTGCTGACTGATGTTTATTACCACCTTGTTGCTGACTGGTGTTGATTACCACTTTATTTGCTGACTGATGTTGATTACCACTTTGTTGCTGATTGATGTTGATTACCACTTTATTTGCTGACGTGTTGATTACCACTTTATTTGCTGACTGATGTTGATTACCACTTTGTTGTTGACTGATGTTGATTACCACTTTGTTGTTGACTGATGTTAATTACCACTTTGTTGCTGACTGATGTTGATTACCACTTTGTTGCTGATTGATGTTGATTACCACTTTATTTGCTGACTGGTGTTGATTACCACTTTATTTGCTGACTGATGTTAATTACCACTTTATTTGTTGACTGATGTTGATTACCACTTTATTTGTTGACTGATGTTGATTACCACTTTGTTGCTGACTGATGTTGATTACCATTGTGTTGTTGACTGATGTTAATTACCACTTTGTTGCTGACTGATGTTGATTACCACTTTATTTGTTGACTGATGTTGATTACCACTTTGTTGCTGACTGATGTTGATTACCATTGTGTTGTTGACTGATGTTAATTACCACTTTGTTGCTGACTGATGTTGATTACCACTTTATTTGCTGACTGATGTTAATTACCACTTTGTTGCTGACTGATGTTAATTACCACTTTGTTGCTGACTGATGTTGATTACCACTTTATTTGCTGACTGATGTTGATAACCACTGTTGCTGACTGATGTTAATTACCACTTTGTTGTTGACTGATGTTAATTACCACTTTGTTGCTGACTGATGTTGATTACCACTTTGTTGTTGACTGATGTTAATTACCACTTTGTTGCTGACTGATGTTGATTACCACTTTATTTGCTGACTGATGTTGATAACCACTTTGTTGCTGACTGATGTTAATTACCATTTTGTTGCTGACTGATGTTGATTACCACTTTGTTGCTGACTGATGTTAATTACCACTTTGTTGTTGACTGATGTTAATTACCACTTTGTTGCTGACTGATGTTGATTACCACTTTATTTGCTGACTGATGTTGATTACCACTTTGTTGCTGACTGATGTTAATTACCACTTTGTTGTTGACTGATGTTAATTACCACTTTGTTGCTGACTGATGTTAATTACCATTTTGTTGCTGACTGATGTTGATTGCCACTTTATTTGCTGACTGATGTTGATAACCACTTTGTTGCTGACTGATGTTAATTACCATTTTGTTGCTGACTGATGTTGATTACCACTTTGTTGCTGACTGATGTTAATTACCATTTTGTTGCTGACTGATGTTGATTGCCACTTTATTTGCTGACTGATGTTGATTACCACTTTGTTGCTGATTGATGTTAATTACCATTTTGTTGCTGACTGATGTTGATTACCACTTTGTTGCTGACTGGTATTGATTACCACTTTGTTGCTAACTGATGTTGATTACCACTTTGTTTTTGACTGATGTTGATTACCACTTTGTTGCTGACTGATGTTGATTACCACTTTGTTGCTGACTGATGTTAATTACCATTTTGTTGCTGACTGATGTTGATTGCCACTTTATTTGCTGACTGATGTTGATTACCACTTTGTTGCTGATTGATGTTAATTACCACTTTGTTGCTGACTGATGTTAATTACCACTTTGTTGCTGACTGATGTTAATTACCATTTTGTTGCTGACTGATGTTGATTGCCACTTTATTTGCTGACTGATGTTGATTACCACTTTGTTGCTGACTGATGTTAATTACCATTGTGTTGCTGATTGATGTTAATTACCACTTTGTTGCTGATTGATGTTAATTACCACTTTGTTGCTGACTGATGTTGATTACCACTTTATTTGCTGACTGATGTTGATTACCACTTTGTTGCTGACTGATGTTGATTACCACTTTGTTGCTGACTGATGTTGATTACCACTTTATTTGCTGACTGATGTTAATTACAACTTTGTTGATTACCACTTTGTTGCTGACTGATGTTGATTACCACTTTGTTGCTGACTGATGTTAATTACCACGTTATTGTTGACTTATGTTGGTTACCACTTTGTTGCTGACTGATGTTAATTACCATTTTGTTGCTGACTGATGTTGATTACCATGTTATTGTTGACTTATGTTGATTACCACTTTATTTGCTGACTGATGTTAATTACCACTTTGTTGCTGATTGATGTTAATTACCACTTTGTTGCTGACTGATGTTGATTACCACTTTATTTGCTGACTGATGTTGATTACCACTTTGTTGTTGACTGATGTTAATTACCACTTAGTTGCTGACTGATGTTGATTACCACTTTGTTGCTGACTGATGTTGATTACCACGTTATTGTTGACTTATGTTGGTTACCACTTTGTTGCTGACTGATGTTGATTACCACTTTGTTTGTGACTGATGATGATTACCTTTCTGTTGCTGACTGATGTTGATTACCACCTTTTTGTTGACTGATTTGATTACCACTTTGTTGCTAGCTGATGTTGATTACCACTTTGTTGCTAACTTATGTTGATTTACCATTTTGTAGACTGACTGATACTAAACCTTTTTACAGACTGGACTGATGTTGATAATCATATTACAGCTGACTGATGTTGATTACTAATGTTGTGGACTTGTTGACTGTTATTGACTAGCAATTTGTTGTGTACCGGTGTTGAGGACATGTAGACTGTTATTGACTAGCAGTTTGTTGTGTACCGGTGTTGAGGACGTGTAGACTGTTATTGACTAGCAGTTTGTTGTGTACCGATGTTGAGGACGTGTAGACTGTTATTGACTAGCAGTTTGTTGTGTACCGATGTTGAGGACGTGTAGACTGTTATTGACTAGTAGTTTGTTGTGTACCAGTGTTGAGGACGTGTAGACTGTTATTGACTAGCAGTTTGTTGTGTACCGGTGTTGAGGAAGTGTAGACTGTTGTTGACTAGCAGTTTGTTGTGTACCAGTGTTGAGGACGTGTAGACTGTTATTGACTAGCAGTTTGTTGTGTACCAGTGTTGAGGACGTGTAGACTGTTATTGACTAGCAGTTTGTTGTGTACCAGTGTTGAGGACGTGTAGACTGTTATTGACTAGCAGTTTGTTGTGTACCAGTGTTGAGGACGTGTAGACTGTTATTGACTAGCAGTTTGTTGTGTACCAGTGTTGAGGACGTGTAGACTGTTATTGACTAGCAGTTTGTTGTGTACCGGTGTTGAGGGACGTGTAGACTGTTATTGACTAGCAGTTTGTTGTGTACCGGTGTTGAAGACAGTGTTGAGGACGTGTAGACTGTTATTGACTAGCAGTTTGTTGTGTACCGGTGTTGAGGGACGTGTAGACTGTTATTGACTAGCAGTTTGTTGTGTACCGGTGTTGAGGGACGTGTAGACTGTTATTGACTAGCAGTTTGTTGTGTACCAGTGTTGAGGACGTGTAGACTGTTATTGACTAGCAGTTTGTTGTGTACCGGTGTTGAGGACATGTAGACTGTTATTGACTAGCAGTTTGTTGTGTACCAGTGTTGAGGACGTGTAGACTGTTACTGACTAGCAGTTTGTTGTGTACCAGTGTTGAGGACGTGTAGACTGTTGTTGACTAGCAGTTTGTTGTGTACCAGTGTTGAGGACGTGTAGACTGTTATTGACTAGCAGTTTGTTGTGTACCAGTGTTGAGGACGTGTAGACTGTTACTGACTAGCAGTTTGTTGTGTACCAGTGTTGAGGACGTGTAGACTGTTATTGACTAGCAGTTTGTTGTGTACCGGTGTTGAGGGACGTGTAGACTGTTATTGACTAGCAGTTTGTTGTGTACCGGTGTTGAGGGACGTGTAGACTGTTACTGACTAGCAGTTTGTTGTGTACCGGTGTTGAGGGACGTGTAGACTGTTATTGACTAGCAGTTTGTTGTGTACCGGTGTTGAGGACGTGTAGACTGTTATTGACTAGCAGTTTGTTGTGTACCGGTGTTGAGGGACGTGTAGACTGTTACTGACTAGCAGTTTGTTGTGTACCGGTGTTGAGGGACGTGTAGACTGTTATTGTCTAGTAGTTTGTTGTGGACTAGCATTGTTGACTGATAGTTGTTTTACTAGAAGTCCATTTTATATGCCTGTTGGACTAGTGTTAATGACATATGAAATAATGTTAATGACTTAAAAGTGCAAGGATTTTTCCATAGGAGGATAATGTGTCTAGCAAGTAAATGCTACATTTAACAAGCAAATACCAGATTGGTCTATTTTATTGTAGAATTATTCCACAACCTACAAAGTACTATTATTTTTTTTTGTAATTTCCCCCTTGGGAATTTTGATATATATACATGTTTGCAAATTACCTATGATTATATAAGCATGACACTCAATAGTGGTTTTAATCTTGCATAATAAGCTTAATCCTAATTGCTTTAACGACTAGTAAATAATGCATACTTTTATCTATGATCTTACATAGATTAATTTTATGATTAGTGTGGGCTAATTAGAAAATGTTTTTCAGAATATGGGATGAAAAAGATAAAAATGTTTTACTAGGTCAATTGGAATTGTATCCAGACTTAAATGTATCAAATGGTATATGAATCCATATGCTTTTATATACAAACTCAAATCTAAAGGGGCCATAGTGGTCGTGATCATATGGTAGTTGGGTTTATAGTTGAGCAATCAACGCCTATCACCACTAAAGTTGTAAGTTTAACCCCTTCTACTGTTTATCTATCCTGTATGTTTTATGTTAATGTTGAATTCTGTTTAACATTGCAAAAACAACGAAGGGATCACTTTGTGATCTAGATCTAATAAGTATGAGGAAAATGTGATTTTGACTTTTGACAATCAAGACAAAATTTTTTTTTATTATATGTTTTCATATTTATCTTTTCCTCTGAAACCCCTCAACCAAATGAAGTGAAACTGGGTAGGAAGCATCTATGGGCAATCCTCTATGCAGATTGCTAATTTCATCCCGATCCATTAACAAACATGGCCACCACAGGCATTCTTGTTTCTGATTGGTCGATTTCTAAAAATCTTCTCCTCTGAATCCGCTTGGCCAATGAACCGAAACTTGGTAGGAAGCATCTATGGAAGTTCCTCTATAAAGATTGCTCATTTTGTGCCGATCGGTTAATAAACATGGCTGCCACAGGCATTTCTTGTTTCTGATTGGTTGATTTCTAAAAAATCTTTTCCTCTTTTAAAAGAAAGATAACTCTTGCCATTATCTCATTAACTAATGCTGATATAGTGTAACATGTTTATTCTATACATTACAAGTAGGTATTCACATTTTAATATTCTTTTTAGCAAACCTTGCAAAAGGCAATATGAGCTTTTGCCATCACTTGGTGTCTGTTGTCTGTCATCCGTTTACTTTTCACATTTTAATCTTCTCCTCTGAAAACCCTCAGCCAAATGAACTGAAGCTTGGTAGGAAGCATCTATGGAAGGTCCTCTCTAAAGAGTGCACATTTTGTTATGATCCATTACCAAGCATGGCAGCCACAGGCAATTCTTGTTTCTGATTGGCCGATTTTTAAAAATCTTCTCCTCTGAAACTGCTCGACCAAATGAACCGAACCTTGGTAGGAAGCATCTATGGAATGTCCTCTATGAAGATTGCTCATTTCGTCCCGATCAGTTAACAAGCATGGCTACCACCGAAACTTGGTAGGAATCATCTATGGAATGTCCTCTATGAAGATTGCTCATTTCGTCCCGATCTGTTAGCAAACATGGCTAGCACCGAAACTTGGTAGGAAGCATCTATGGAATGTCCTCTATGAAGATTGCTCATTTCGTCCCGATCGGTTAGCAAACATGGCCACCACATGCAATTCTTGTTTCTGATTGGTCGATTACTGAAAAATCCTCTCCATTGAAACTGCTTAGCCATATGAACCGAAACTTGGTAGGAAGCATCTACATGTATGGAAGGTTCTGTATTAAGTTTCCTCAAATCAGAATGAAAGGTGAGTGACACAGGCCCAGCCCACTAGTTTAAAGAATTAAGCAACCGTTGTATTTCTTAATTGAAAATGAAATCTAGTATACAGCTGGTACAGGTACCAATATTCAGGTAAAATAGCCTGTCTTTCAACCAACATGCAATATTGCATGCCAGTTAATATTGTATGACTTTTATTAAAAATGGAGCTTTTTGATGTTATTTATTATTAATTATATCATAATGAATTGATACTAACAGTTATGGCTTGATATGGCAATGGTAAAAATACTCCAATATGTAATTTTCAATAGATTTTTCACAGTAATATTTAGACAATGATGACCTTGTATATTAAAATAAGGAGGAGCTTGAGTCTACCATTAATAGTTGTTAAAAATCAATTATATGATGAACTGATACAATTAGGTGTAAAATCATGTCGTACATGTAAAAATATTGTTGATTGAGGACTAGTGGAAAAATTGAATTTTGATGTTGATTTAATATTACAGTCCAATCCACACTAATTAAAATCAGGGCAAGGTTATAGAGTTTTAACACCACTGTCAACAATTTTTCAGTTATATCATGGCGGTCAGTTTTATTGGTGACGAAACCGAAGTACCCGGAGAAAACCACTGACCTGCCGCAAGTTACTTACAAACTTTATCACATAAAGTTGCATCAAGTACACTTCACCATGAGCAGAATTCTAACTCACAACTTTAAGTCCACCTACCATACAAACATGACCATGGCGGCTCCTCGTTAAAATACAAAATAAGTTACATTTATCTCCTTGAGTATATATGATTAGGTATAGTCAGGTATAAGTTTGGTTATAATGAAAATATTTCCTTGATCCAACAAATTTCATTATAATCGATTGATTGATTGATTGATTGATTATTGCTCAATGTCCAGCAAGCAATATCATTTTAGGTGGACATAAGACTGTATATTGATTTCATTAGGAGTTTAATACAACAAAGTTTTTTATTGCATCCTAACTTATTTTATGGACATATGTATCAGAAAAAATGTTGTTTTATATCTGATAATAAAAATGATTTTTATTGAAGATTCACCTACTTTTCTTAGAGATGACAATATACCACAATAATCCTCCGATCAAGCTACATACAGGTCCTTAAAAATACAATGGACTTATAAATACAATATCCTAAGCCTTATTATTAAACAGACGGATTTGACATTAAGTAAGATTTATAAAGATGAATCTACTAACGATATTAAAAGACAATGCGGCAATTTATCAACCTTTTGTATCTCAAAGTCGAAACAAATTGGCAATGTAGTTTATAATATTTTCTTAACCTTTGTCGGAGAAAGCAGCGAGGATTTACATCAATTCTTTCCCTCAGAATTTACGATGACAGGAAATCAATCCAATTGTTGCTGCTGTCCTCTTTTTACGATTTTTTCATGTCGTAAAGTAAAAATATATTGTCTCGAGTTATACGTAGAATAATTAAGACAAATTTTCACCTTCAATAAATTAATTGTATTGTCTTGTGCTTTTTGCATTAGTTGTCGAAAATAATTACTCTTTTCTACATATAACCGGAGTCGAAATTTGTCATTTGCCGTTTTTGCCAATTAATTGTAGAAGTCTGATAGAGAATATGAGCGACATATTGTCTGCATTTATTACAACTGGGAATTCATTGCCCTGTCCGATCAACATCGGGATGATGGCTACCTATTGTAATTTCTAAATCGTAACATATTTCTTGAACATTTATCAGCAAATATCTGTTTCACAGATTATGATTATCGGTGCTTTTTGTCACTTTCATCAATTTGTCAGCTATATCATGATGAGGAGACTATTTTTTTCTTTAGTCTGTTCTTGGGTAGGTGTCCTCTTTCTAGTCTTCACTACTCTGTCAACATTTCTTATCAATAATGCAATAAAATATTTGTATACTTTTATTGTACAGCAAATATAATGGTTGAAGGATAAAAATAAACCATAAATGGTTTTAGGGAATGGTGTATGAGGTAATGGGGAATGGTGTATGAGGTAATGGGGAATGGCTTATGGTGTAATGTAGCACTGTAAATGTATTGTGTGATCATCCACATAATTCCTCATTTCCGATGGTTCTAGACAAAAACACGACATTGGTTAATTCTTGTTCCTGATTTGGTGAAGTCCAAATGATTTGTATCTTTCTACAAAAGATTCTTGAGAGATCCTCTAGAAAGAGACCTCATTTAATCTTGATAAAGCAAAAACATGTCAACCATTGGTAATTCTTGTCTCTGATTGGCTGGAATTGAAAACTCCTTAGAAACAACCAGAAGTCCAAATGATTTTTTAACTTATCTTAAATGATGTTTGTGAGGTCCTCTACAATGATTGGCAATTTTTGTTTCTGATTGGTTGAAATATTCAAAGATTTCTCATTTAATCTGCTTTTAGTAAAAAAAAAAAAACAAACCTGGTGGCGATTGACAATTCTTATCTGAGAAACTATAATCTTGCATGAATAAGGTGTCAAACCACTAATTCACCAATCAGAGCTTGGAACATATACGAAAGTAGTTCCTTTTCAAGAAAAAAGTTCCTTTCACTTTGTAGTATTGTGAAAACTACTGAATGGAATGGACTAATTAAAATTGATAATTGAAGTTAAATAAATAGGGATTATTTTGAGCCCAAATTTGATGGATTTAGTTGTATTTTAATACCTCTATGGAGGATTTGATGCATGACCTATAAATAGTGAATTTCTTGGGGATGACCGAGCTATTTTTAGAGTAGGTTCTTTCCGTAGCATGGCATTTCACTGCAAGATTTTAAACATGCCCTGATATTTTGACAGAACGTAGAGGAATCATGTATGTTTCAGAAAATATATGGTCTTCAAAAGGTTAAACTTAAGATAAAATGACCAGGTAGGCTCGAAAAAACACAAATTTAGTAGAAAACCTTAAAGAAATTAATTGGTGGTTTGACACCTTAAAACAAAAATGTCAAAATTATCTTTTGTTGCTATCATGTTCAAATTAGCCTAAGCATGTCACAACAGACTCAGAGTGACATTTTTCATACAAAAATGTTACAAAATGCATTGTGGTGTCAGATTACATGGTCAAAATGCATGTTATGTAATATTTTGGAATATTGCTCCCAAACACTGGATATACATGGACACCAGGTATTGCAACTCATTTTCTTTTTCTTTATGACTTTATAATTATTGGGAATATGTTATTGAATGTGTTTTTGCAGTAGAAGGGCATATAATATTGAAAATATGGTTGATATTAAGAATTTAAAAAAATTCATCATGCGGCAGTTTGTTGACTTCAAATATAGGATATGGTGATATCATGATTGGATTTTTTTCAATCCTACACATTTTTCCTGGTAAATTTTGATAGTTTCAGTTAGAATACATGTACAATGTACTTACAAAATAATATCAGGCTATAGAAAGCAGTTTTAATTGAAAATTATGTAGTAAAAACCTGGTAATTTAAGTGATCCCAGAAAAATTATTTTGACTGCTTAGCATTTTCTGTTAATTTTTCAAATTGTCAATTTGAATTTCATGTTTTAGAGTATTATTTGGCTGTAACAGTACATTTGAACATCCAGCTTACTTAAACAGTGGAAAAAAATGATGTGGAAGCATATATTTATTGAGTTTTGGGGGAAATTATAGTTGTGCACCATCAGAAATTCCAAGACTTGAATATCAGTAAATCATATGTTTGCAAATTTGATGGAATTAGAAGGAATTTCAACTAAAGATGTATATACAAAAACATATTTTATGTCTTAAACCACATAATTTATGGGATAAAAGCATGAATTAACAAAATTAAGAATGATATGAGCTCATTTTATGGGACGAAAAAAGGGGGGCTAAATGCAAACATTTCATAGTATTTAGCTATTAAATACACAACTGAGGCATATATATGTGTTAAGATTGCTTATTATGTTAGAAACTAGCTTAATAACTGTAATATATAAGAGAATAGGTAAGTTTTGGTATATTACACAATCTGAACTCAACAGCTGTAAATGGAGATATTTTCATTAAAAATCTTCAAGGGGGTACCTTTGCATTTGAACACTTATACTTGCAAATATCAGACAGCCACATACCTTATGAGGTTTTCTTGGGTTGATATTGGCTAAGGAATAGAAATTAGGTCAACAAATGGTGAAAGAAGCAAGTTTTTATGCTCTTTAGGTGTCAAACTACTAATTCACCAATCAGAGCTTGGAACATATACGAAAGTAGTCCCTTTTCAAGAAAAAAGTTCCTTTCACTTTGTAGTATTGTGAAGACTACTGAATGGAATGGACTAATTAAAATTGATAATTGAAGTTAAATAAATAGGGATTATTTTGAGCCCAAATTTGATGGATTTAGTTGTATTTTAATACCTCTATGGAGGATTTGATGCATGACCTATAAATAGTGAATTTCTTGGGGATGACCGAGCTATTTTTAGAGTAGATTCTTTCCGTAGCATGGCATTTCACTGCAAGATTTTAAACATGCCCTGATATTTTGACAGAACGTAGAGGAATCATGTACGTTTCAGAAAATATATGGTCTTCAAAAGGTTAAACTTAAGATAAAATGACCAGGTAGGCTCGAAAAAACACAAATTTAGTAGAAAACCTTAAAGAAATTAATTGGTGGTTTGACACCTTAAAACAAAAATGTCAAAATTATCTTTTGTTGCTATCATGTTCAAATTAGCCTAAGCATGTCACAACAGACTCAGAGTGACATTTTTCATACAAAAATGTTACAAAATGCATTGTGGTGTCAGATTACATGGTCAAAATGCATGTTATGTAATATTTTGGAATATTGCTCCCAAACACTGGATATACATGGACACCAGGTATTGCAACTCATTTTCTTTTTCTTTATGACTTTATAATTATTGGGAATATGTTATTGAATGTGTTTTTGCAGTAGAAGGGCATATAATATTGAAAATATGGTTGATATTAAGAATTTAAAAAAATTCATCATGCGGCAGTTTGTTGACTTCAAATATAGGATATGGTGATATCATGATTGGATTTTTTTCAATCCTACACATTTTTCCTGGTAAATTTTGATAGTTTCAGTTAGAATACATGTACAATGTACTTACAAAATAATATCAGGCTATAGAAAGCAGTTTTAATTGAAAATTATGTAGTAAAAACCTGGTAATTTAAGTGATCCCAGAAAAATTATTTTGACTGCTTAGCATTTTCTGTTAATTTTTCAAATTGTCAATTTGAATTTCATGTTTTAGAGTATTATTTGGCTGTAACAGTACATTTGAACATCCAGCTTACTTAAACAGTGGAAAAAAATGATGTGGAAGCATATATTTATTGAGTTTTGGGGGAAATTATAGTTGTGCACCATCAGAAATTCCAAGACTTGAATATCAGTAAATCATATGTTTGCAAATTTGATGGAATTAGAAGGAATTTCAACTAAAGATGTATATACAAAAACATATTTTATGTCTTAAACCACATAATTTATGGGATAAAAGCATGAATTAACAAAATTAAGAATGATATGAGCTCATTTTATGGGACGAAAAAAGGGGGGCTAAATGCAAACATTTCATAGTATTTAGCTATTAAATACACAACTGAGGCATATATATGTGTTAAGATTGCTTATTATGTTAGAAACTAGCTTAATAACTGTAATATATAAGAGAATAGGTAAGTTTTGGTATATTACACAATCTGAACTCAACAGCTGTAAATGGAGATATTTTCATTAAAAATCTTCAAGGGGGTACCTTTGCATTTGAACACTTATACTTGCAAATATCAGACAGCCACATACCTTATGAGGTTTTCTTGGGTTGATATTGGCTAAGGAATAGAAATTAGGTCAACAAATGGTGAAAGAAGCAAGTTTTTATGCTCTTTAGGTGTCAAACTACTAATTCACCAATCAGAGCTTGGAACATATACGAAAGTAGTCCCTTTTCAAGAAAAAAGTTCCTTTCACTTTGTAGTATTGTGAAGACTACTGAATGGAATGGACTAATTAAAATTGATAATTGAAGTTAAATAAATAGGGATTATTTTGAGCCCAAATTTGATGGATTTAGTTGTATTTTAATACCTCTATGGAGGATTTGATGCATGACCTATAAATAGTGAATTTCTTGGGGATGACCGAGCTATTTTTAGAGTAGATTCTTTCCGTAGCATGGCATTTCACTGCAAGATTTTAAACATGCCCTGATATTTTGACAGAACGTAGAGGAATCATGTACGTTTCAGAAAATATATGGTCTTCAAAAGGTTAAACTTAAGATAAAATGACCAGGTAGGCTCGAAAAAACACAAATTTAGTAGAAAACCTTAAAGAAATTAATTGGTGGTTTGACACCTTAAAACAAAAATGTCAAAATTATCTTTTGTTGCTATCATGTTCAAATTAGCCTAAGCATGTCACAACAGACTCAGAGTGACATTTTTCATACAAAAATGTTACAAAATGCATTGTGGTGTCAGATTACATGGTCAAAATGCATGTTATGTAATATTTTGGAATATTGCTCCCAAACACTGGATATACATGGACACCAGGTATTGCAACTCATTTTCTTTTTCTTTATGACTTTATAATTATTGGGAATATGTTATTGAATGTGTTTTTGCAGTAGAAGGGCATATAATATTGAAAATATGGTTGATATTAAGAATTTAAAAAAATTCATCATGCGGCAGTTTGTTGACTTCAAATATAGGATATGGTGATATCATGATTGGATTTTTTTCAATCCTACACATTTTTCCTGGTAAATTTTGATAGTTTCAGTTAGAATACATGTACAATGTACTTACAAAATAATATCAGGCTATAGAAAGCAGTTTTAATTGAAAATTATGTAGTAAAAACCTGGTAATTTAAGTGATCCCAGAAAAATTATTTTGACTGCTTAGCATTTTCTGTTAATTTTTCAAATTGTCAATTTGAATTTCATGTTTTAGAGTATTATTTGGCTGTAACAGTACATTTGAACATCCAGCTTACTTAAACAGTGGAAAAAAATGATGTGGAAGCATATATTTATTGAGTTTTGGGGGAAATTATAGTTGTGCACCATCAGAAATTCCAAGACTTGAATATCAGTAAATCATATGTTTGCAAATTTGATGGAATTAGAAGGAATTTCAACTAAAGATGTATATACAAAAACATATTTTATGTCTTAAACCACATAATTTATGGGATAAAAGCATGAATTAACAAAATTAAGAATGATATGAGCTCATTTTATGGGACGAAAAAAGGGGGGCTAAATGCAAACATTTCATAGTATTTAGCTATTAAATACACAACTGAGGCATATATATGTGTTAAGATTGCTTATTATGTTAGAAACTAGCTTAATAACTGTAATATATAAGAGAATAGGTAAGTTTTGGTATATTACACAATCTGAACTCAACAGCTGTAAATGGAGATATTTTCATTAAAAATCTTCAAGGGGGTACCTTTGCATTTGAACACTTATACTTGCAAATATCAGACAGCCACATACCTTATGAGGTTTTCTTGGGTTGATATTGGCTAAGGAATAGAAATTAGGTCAACAAATGGTGAAAGAAGCAAGTTTTTATGCTCTTTAGGTGTCAAACTACTAATTCACCAATCAGAGCTTGGAACATATACGAAAGTAGTCCCTTTTCAAGAAAAAAGTTCCTTTCACTTTGTAGTATTGTGAAGACTACTGAATGGAATGGACTAATTAAAATTGATAATTGAAGTTAAATAAATAGGGATTATTTTGAGCCCAAATTTGATGGATTTAGTTGTATTTTAATACCTCTATGGAGGATTTGATGCATGACCTATAAATAGTGAATTTCTTGGGGATGACCGAGCTATTTTTAGAGTAGATTCTTTCCGTAGCATGGCATTTCACTGCAAGATTTTAAACATGCCCTGATATTTTGACAGAACGTAGAGGAATCATGTACGTTTCAGAAAATATATGGTCTTCAAAAGGTTAAACTTAAGATAAAATGACCAGGTAGGCTCGAAAAAACACAAATTTAGTAGAAAACCTTAAAGAAATTAATTGGTGGTTTGACACCTTAAAACAAAAATGTCAAAATTATCTTTTGTTGCTATCATGTTCAAATTAGCCTAAGCATGTCACAACAGACTCAGAGTGACATTTTTCATACAAAAATGTTACAAAATGCATTGTGGTGTCAGATTACATGGTCAAAATGCATGTTATGTAATATTTTGGAATATTGCTCCCAAACACTGGATATACATGGACACCAGGTATTGCAACTCATTTTCTTTTTCTTTATGACTTTATAATTATTGGGAATATGTTATTGAATGTGTTTTTGCAGTAGAAGGGCATATAATATTGAAAATATGGTTGATATTAAGAATTTAAAAAAATTCATCATGCGGCAGTTTGTTGACTTCAAATATAGGATATGGTGATATCATGATTGGATTTTTTTCAATCCTACACATTTTTCCTGGTAAATTTTGATAGTTTCAGTTAGAATACATGTACAATGTACTTACAAAATAATATCAGGCTATAGAAAGCAGTTTTAATTGAAAATTATGTAGTAAAAACCTGGTAATTTAAGTGATCCCAGAAAAATTATTTTGACTGCTTAGCATTTTCTGTTAATTTTTCAAATTGTCAATTTGAATTTCATGTTTTAGAGTATTATTTGGCTGTAACAGTACATTTGAACATCCAGCTTACTTAAACAGTGGAAAAAAATGATGTGGAAGCATATATTTATTGAGTTTTGGGGGAAATTATAGTTGTGCACCATCAGAAATTCCAAGACTTGAATATCAGTAAATCATATGTTTGCAAATTTGATGGAATTAGAAGGAATTTCAACTAAAGATGTATATACAAAAACATATTTTATGTCTTAAACCACATAATTTATGGGATAAAAGCATGAATTAACAAAATTAAGAATGATATGAGCTCATTTTATGGGACGAAAAAAGGGGGGCTAAATGCAAACATTTCATAGTATTTAGCTATTAAATACACAACTGAGGCATATATATGTGTTAAGATTGCTTATTATGTTAGAAACTAGCTTAATAACTGTAATATATAAGAGAATAGGTAAGTTTTGGTATATTACACAATCTGAACTCAACAGCTGTAAATGGAGATATTTTCATTAAAAATCTTCAAGGGGGTACCTTTGCATTTGAACACTTATACTTGCAAATATCAGACAGCCACATACCTTATGAGGTTTTCTTGGGTTGATATTGGCTAAGGAATAGAAATTAGGTCAACAAATGGTGAAAGAAGCAAGTTTTTATGCTCTTTAGGTGTCAAACTACTAATTCACCAATCAGAGCTTGGAACATATACGAAAGTAGTCCCTTTTCAAGAAAAAAGTTCCTTTCACTTTGTAGTATTGTGAAGACTACTGAATGGAATGGACTAATTAAAATTGATAATTGAAGTTAAATAAATAGGGATTATTTTGAGCCCAAATTTGATGGATTTAGTTGTATTTTAATACCTCTATGGAGGATTTGATGCATGACCTATAAATAGTGAATTTCTTGGGGATGACCGAGCTATTTTTAGAGTAGATTCTTTCCGTAGCATGGCATTTCACTGCAAGATTTTAAACATGCCCTGATATTTTGACAGAACGTAGAGGAATCATGTACGTTTCAGAAAATATATGGTCTTCAAAAGGTTAAACTTAAGATAAAATGACCAGGTAGGCTCGAAAAAACACAAATTTAGTAGAAAACCTTAAAGAAATTAATTGGTGGTTTGACACCTTAACAGGGTGAACCATTCAGGCTCAGATTTTAGTATTCTTTAGCTTAAATATTATCTTTAATGAGTTGTGATTCTCAATTAAATCTTATCTTGGAAGTCCTGCTTTTCTTTCTGCAGAATATGCAAATTAATTGAATCAGTTAAACTAACGTGCTTCTAGTTGACCAAATCAATATTATTACGACCAAAATGTCCAATATAAAGCTATCATTAAAACATTGCAGGATAAAGCTCCCGTAGAATTGTGCTTTAATCTTGGGTATTTTACTGTATTCGCAATATGTAAATGAGAACAATTAGCATATATTCATTAGAACTTGACCAAATTGACATATATCTGTCTTTTATCTTCATTATAATTCACTTTTCAAGCCATCGCTGGACAATATGTCAGTGCATTTGTGCTCCATTCATCCGTAATATTGTATTTGTGTTGCCAGAGATATGCAAAATAGTTCAATTAATTAGGCATTTGAATGTCCAGTCCTAATCAGTAGTTTGCTACAATGGTACGGGAGATCGATCACGATTGTTTCTGTTATTTTTATTTTTACGTCACCTAGCTGATTAAGAAAGAGTGAACTATTATTGCCAGCGATCAACATTTGTCATACGTTTTTTACACTTTAAAATCTTCCTCTTCAGAAACCACTGACCCAATATCTGGTTCTAATAGTAAATTATATCTAATAGGTTTGAACTTCTCTAATATGGTCGCTGTTACTATAAATAGAAAATTCTAAAATGGGCAATAGCAGCTTTATTTGAAGCCATAGTCAACTCAGATTTTAACTGTAGGGGCATAATTAGGAGTTCTTTTACATATATTCTGAGATGAGTCTCTTGTTTTATCACATCCGAGCAGTCAGATGTTAATAGAAGTGAACTTTTACGAGCCTGGAGACAAGAAAGCGTTTGCGCTATATAATCACAGCTCATTTGCAGAAGCTTTATTTCCTACCTATTGAGACTTAGATCTGTTGATAGCCTGTTCATGAATAATAAGAAAAGTCAGACCGTATTTATGGCTTTTTTTACATTGCATTCCATCATAAGAAAGAGAACACCACAGCGTGATGGTATTATAATTAGTGCTATGCAAATCTTCTCCTATTTCCTTAAACAGAAGTTAATCCTCTGAATTGCTTGGATATCTGCTTATTATGGTTTGGGAAATTGACCATCATTCGCAGATGTTGTACAATTGCTAATGGCACTCAGAACAGTGATACTTCGTCTTCACGTCTCACGGCGACAACCTAATCAAACGTGAAAATTACATCTCTTGCAAATGAAAAATACAATTATTCTTATTCTTCTTTAATATTGAATATTGACGCCTTTTAAAGGAAATCTGATTGTGTTTGTCAATGAAATGTACATATTATCCTGAAGCTGTGTATTGCTGTTGTTTTTCATTTCAATTAAATGTCAGTGAAATATACATGATTAGGACATGTCTAACAGTACTGAATGTTCCAACAGAAATGTTACTCTAGGCTGAATTCTGATGAAAGCATCATTGGTTTTTTTTTGTCTTTGTAATTATTTTTATTTGACCACAAGATTTGATTAAATATTTTTTCACAGTAATTTACAGTAATTTCTATTTGACGGTTGATCTTCTGAAATTTTAAGACAGTGATCTTTGCATTTGAATAAAGTTTGGAATCGATTTAGGAGATTGTAGCCCCTTCCAAACAAGAGGCCCAAAGATTATATGATGGACTTGCTGCAGTTGTATTCATTTGTAGCAACAATTGTAATTTGTAATTTAAAAACACTAGAACATCTTTAATAAATAAATGTTTGTGATATCTTGTAAATGCATGTGCAATACTAATATATGTCCTTATATAGGGTAATTTATGCCTTTGGTTCACCACACACAACCAGCTAATACCTCTGTATTTATTATTGTGCCCATCGCAAGCGAGAGTAGATAATATCCCAGGGAGTCCAGTGGTTTATGTTTTATTTAAGATAATATGAAGAAGAAGTGGAGTGAAATCTACAGAAGACGTTTGATAAAGCAGTCTTCACGCTAACCCACTTGCCCTAAGCCCAGGACAAGTAAACCTAGATTCAGACAAGTGATCATTATGGAAAAAGTTGTTTGAGTTGATAGAAACATTTTCTAAATTTGTCTTTCTGGCAAGTAGGTGAAAACAATTAAGGCAAAGACTAAAAGTAAGGCAAATTATGTTTAAAGAAAGGAAATTGTGACAGTTTTTCACCCAATTTTAATAAGTTATGGTACATGTAATCTTTTCAACAAAAGCAAGATATTTGCGTGTTTATGATCTATAAAAGGCCTCAAAATATTGATGTGTGCACTGCTTTACATACTTAATTCTTATCAAATCTATTTTATCTACTATGCCTTGTACCCATATTTAATTAACTGACAACTTCTTTCTTCAGCTTGATAAATTTTAACAATCGTCTATAGAGAAAATGTAATTGATTATATTGAAAATATTGGAGATTTATTAACTTGGGGAGAGTTATTTAAAAGTTATCAATTGAAGCCTGATTGGTGGACAATAATCTTGCTCAACTAAGGTAAATTAATTAGTGAAACACCTTATTGAAACACGACATCACATAACCTCCGTTTTCACCCCAATATTGTCACCATCAACACTCGTGCAGGGTTAAATCAGTTCACAACAAATTGCTTTGAACTCTGGATAAATGCTGTGTTAATTTCGATAGTGATTTCATATCAAATTTCACTGGTATATAAATTGAATATTTCTTAATAGAAATTGCAATAGTATTTGTGTACTTAAAAAATTGAAGGGAAAAAAATGGTTGTTCCCACCAAATTCAAGACAATTGATTAATAAATGGATATTGCCCTTTCTTTTGTATCGGAATGGCTAGACAGTCCTTGGAATATTTTGGTCTCTAATAAACAATTCATTTTGTAGTCAGAATTTAGGGTCTCACAACTTTATTCTAATGTCAGTTCATTGACTTCAAACTTTTTAACTTTCAATATACTTTTATTGCATCAATCAAATATTTACTTTTCTCTTAAAAAAATAATTTCATTTGTATGTATGGACAGTGATTCTTCAAAAAAAAAAAAAAATTTTAAATCGTGGCAAACTAGGAAAAAAAATTGATCGTAATTCATTATTTAGCAAAATGGTTTCCAGGACTTCTTTAATGAAGCAATCCCATTATTTTTGCCTTGATTAATCAGACCCTTACGCAAGCGTCTGCCAGTGTAATAGATGTTCATTGTTATAAAAACACAACAGTTGAAATATTTCTCATGGGTTCTACGAGATCGCTTGTGATTAGTTAAGCATACTGTGTTTGTGATCACGGAGGCATTTCTTAGAAACAGAAGTAATCAATTTTAATGCTTTAGATTATATTAAAGTGTCTTGTTTTAGGAAAAGCCATGGCTCTTCTAAATTAGAAAGTATGTTTATAGATATCTCAGAAAAAAGATTTGAATAATATAGTACCAGATTTGATATGGAGATTGTAGGATGATAAATTAGTCTG
This sequence comes from Bathymodiolus septemdierum, assembly GCA_963383655.1. Lineage (NCBI taxonomy): Eukaryota > Metazoa > Mollusca > Bivalvia > Mytilida > Modiolidae > Bathymodiolus > Bathymodiolus septemdierum. Next base: position 1,227,514 of record OY726522.1, on the reverse strand, counting down.
GTATAAAACTCTGTATGTAACACTGCGATAAAGATAGGACAATTTTATAGGAACATAAAAATGGTAATAAAAGTGAAAATAAAAAATACCACACTGTCAGAACAGTTCTAAAATACCACACTGTCTAAACAGTTCCAAAATACCATACTGTCTTAAACAGTTCTAAAATACAACACTGTCTTAAACAGTTCTAAAATATCACATTGTCTAAACAGTTCTAAAATACCACACTGTCTAAACAGTTCTAAAATACCACACTGTCTAAACAGTTCCAAAATACCACACTGTCTAAGCAGTTCTAAAATACCACACTGTCTAAACAGTTCCAAAATATCACACTGTCTAAACAGTTCTAAAATACCACACTGTCAGAACAGTTCTAAAATACCACACTGTCTAAACAGTTCCAAAATACCACACTGTCTACACAGTTCTAAAATACCACACTGTCTAAACAGTTCCAAAATACCATACTGTCTAAACAGTTCCAAAATATCACACTGTCTAAACAGTTCTAAAATACCACACTGTCTAAACAGTTCTAAAATACCACACTGTCTAAACAGTTCTAAAATACCACACTGTCAGAACAGTTCTAAAATACCACACTGTCTACACAGTTCTAAAATACCACACTGTCTAAACAGTTCTATAATACCACACTGTCTACACAGTTCTAAAATACCACACTGTCTAAACAGTTCTAAAATACCACACTGTCTAAACAGTTCTAAAATCCAATCAAAAAATTGGATGAAGAGGCAAAAATGATAGTCCTAACACACAAATATGCATGACTACTCACTTTCTAGGCTTGGTACAGGCACTTCAATAAAAAGTGGCAGGGTTAAACTAGTTTTATGGGCCCAAACCTCCTGTCTTAGTGAAATGATGCAGTCATGCAAGTGCTTTCCACATGATATATCTATTTTTCTTTGTGTCGTGCATTTTTATGGTAGTTGGAATTATTTCCACCTATGCAATCTGCAGACACTTGCCTCCATCAGCATATCGTTACTCATACTCCACACAAAGATACATTGATCGAGACAAATACCAGTGTAGTTTGATTCCAGTTCACTTGATACAACTTTATATAGGCAGCATGGTAGTTTTCAGTATTGGTTTATTTCACCAGTATAGATAAACACCATGATTGTTGAAATATTGTTGAAAGTGGTGTTAAACAGTCAAAACCCCAACTTTTTGGGGCAAACGGAATACTGTAATCATTTGTATAATACTCATTTTTTGCTGATAAAATTATTGAACCAATCTGGGTGGGTATGTATACAAAAAATCAAAAAGTTTACCTAGTATCTACTACAATGAATAGCAATTGGTTATTATGGGTTAAGGTTAAGGTTACGATTTTTAACGCCACATCCGTTATATAATGGCGGTCAGTTTTATTGGTGGAGAAAACTAGAGTACCTGGAGAAAATCACCGATCTGTCGCAAGTCACTGACAAACTTTATCACATAATGTTGTATCGGGTGCACCTGGCCATGAGTGGAGTTCAAACTCACAACTTTAATTGTCATAGGCACTGATTGCATAGTTAGTTATAAATCCAACTACCAAACGATCACGACCACTACGGCCAAGGTATTATGTTTATTATACACCAATGGAAACACTATTTACACGGTAACTAATTACATACTATTATATGCAAAATTGACTTTTCTTCAAATAACTGTATTTTTGAAATAAGTTGTGGCGGAAATGTAGATAATGATGTAATAATTTAAGCCTGACAAAAACACCTTGATATCCCATCTATGTGTACATTTATATTCCTGAACACTAAAGCTTTTTTTTTTATTATAAATCAAATGTTAAGTGGAAAAAGAAAACTATGTTGGGTTTCCAAAATTGTGCATGTCAAATTTTGTGATAAATTAGAAAGAGGAAAAAATCACAGCTATTTGTAGTGTATTTTATTGATTATTTGGACAGATTTTTATTATGGATGGAAATTTATTGAATCTGAAAATTATGTTAAAATTTACAATTTTCGAAGAAAAGTAGTAAAAGCTTTAATATTCTTTCAAGGTTAAATGGTTAGATACATGAATAGCAGTGACTGCACTGCCTTTTAAAAAATTAAAATTTACAATTTTTTGCAGAAAAGTGGTATAAGCTTTAAAATTATGTCAAGGTTAGATTGTTAGAGACATGTAGTGCTTGTATTGCCTTAAAGTTAGACAAAGAAAAACATTATAAAAACATTATAATACCTGATTAAAAAGGTACATCATTTCAATTAACTAGAAAGTTTTATTTTGAAAATTGGAGTGATTACCTGGGGTCATTGTAAAGTGGTATCTTTGAACTTGTTTTACTAACTTGATTGGTTTGAAACTTACACAATAATTATCTTAATCTTTGAAATTTATATGTAGATCAAAAAGCCATTTGAATGAACAGGTTTATTTGGGTTAGACCATTAAGTATTATGAATCAATAAAAAAAATGTGGATTTTAGTAGATAAATAGATTATGATACCCTCAATAATATCCTCCTTTATCTTAAATTTAAATCTGAAAATAAATAAGAGATAAACATGAAAGAGAATTTGTTATATCTTTCATAGTAACCAAATTTATTAATTAGTGACCAAATTATATGTTGTATAATTAGATTTTATTGTGGTAGTGTAAATATATTACCAAATATTTATATTTTTTTAAGTGAAAGATTTGTAAGATCTACTGCTTTTAAGTTTGAATGAAAGTAGATTAGTATAATGTACTACTATTATCTTGATTGATTGGTTTAACTGGGATTGAACAGGGTTAGGGTTATGGTGTTTAACTCCACTTTCAATAATATTTCAGTTATATCATGGCATTCAGTTTTATTGGTGGAGGAAATCAGATTGGCCGACGAAAACCACAGACCTGTCGCAAGTCACTGACAAACTTTATCACGTAATGTTGTATCGAGTACACCTCGCCATGAGCGGGATTCGAACTAGCAACTTTAGTGGTGATGGGCACTGATTGTATAGGTAGCTGTACATTCAACTACCATACGATCACGATCATGAAGGCCCCTTCTACTTCTGTTGAATGAAAGTAGATATCAGTATAATGTACTGCTATTGAACAGAAAACAATTCTGGCTTAACTTCGGTTGAATATGATTAGCCTGGCAATGATATAGAAACAATGTACTGTGATATGGGAAAGTCAACTTTTGCAGACTTTTTATTCATTTGACTTTCCTATCTTTTGACCATACTTGATGAAGGTTATTCTAGAAACATGTGGTCTGTTCTAAATTACATATCTACTGGGTTTTTTTACCAGGACTTTGTTTTGTACATCATTGCAAGGCAAATGAACTTCTAGATATGGTCTAGGTCATTCGATTATATAGTTTGTCACTATCATATTTGATGTTTTGATTAAAGTCTAAGCTTTAAGATATAGGGTTATAATTTTAACACCTAACAGCATTTTCAACAATATTTCAGTTATGTGATGGTCAATTATACCACAGGAATAAACAAGAGTATCAATGAAAACATTAAACAACCAATTAACCTGTCAAAGGTAACTGACTTTATCACATAACATGTTATTGACTACACCTCACCTTTAAATCAGTACCCTGGGCAGCAATAGTGATATTTTCTCCTTAACACTTGATATCAGTGCATTTTTTTAAAACAAGAAGTTCAATTCTACATGTTTATGAAGTATATGTATGTCATATATTCGATGCAAAATTCACTTCCTGAAATATGTTGTATATGCAGGGACCGTCATAATCTTGATCGTATGGTAGTTGGATTTACAATTACCTATGCAAGCAGTGCCTATCACCACTAATGTTGTGAGGTCGAATCAAACTCAGGCGAGATGTACTCGATACAACATTATGTGAGATCGTTTGTCAGTCACTTGCGGCAGGTTGATGATTTTCTCTGGCTACTCCTCCACCAATAAACACTCAGTGACTGTCACAATTTTGCTGAAATATTGTTGAAAGTGGTGTTAAACACCATAATACCCCCTGTTATATATGCTATGCTGAATCCACTTCTGGAAGTTTGTTATGTATACTATACTGAATCCACTTCCTGAAATATGTTATGTATGTTATACTTAATCCACTTCCTGAAATATGTTTTGTATGCTATGCATGCTGAATCCACTTCCTGAAATATGTTATGTATGCTATGCTGAATCCAGTTCCTGATATATGTTATGTATGCTATACTAAATCCACTTCCTGAAATATGTTATGTATGCTATGCTAAATCCACTTCCTGAAATATGTTATGTATGCTATACTGAATCCACTTCTTGAAATATGTTATGTATGCTATACTGAATCCACTTCTTGAAATATGTTATGTATGCTATACTGAATCCACTTCCTGAAATATTTTGTGTATGCTATGCTTAATCCACTTCCTGAAATATATGTTGTATGCTATGCTGAATCCACTTCTTGAGAAGAAAAAAATTATGCTATTCTGAATCCACTTCCTGAAATATGTTTTGTATGCTATACTAAATCCACTTCCTGAAATATGCTATACTGAATCCACTTCATGAAATATGTTATATATGTTACACTGAATCCACTTCATGAAATATGTTATATATGTTATACTGAATCCACTTCATGAAATATGTTGCATGGGTTAATATGAATCCACTTCCTGAATCAGTAAAAGTAAAGTATAAATCTTATGAAATCTTGGTTCAAATGGGTTATATCTCATGTGAAATGTTAGGTAAAATGAGGAATACATAGTTATTTTTCTGTTTCAGATGTTATGTGGAAGAATTATCTGACAGCATGCTTGGATTTAATAGAAGAAAATGTTAATTCACAAGATGTCTTGGAAAAGGTATTGTATTCATCCTGGTAGTCACACAAGGGCTATTATGTAATTAACAATTTAGTAGGGGAATCAGGAGGCCCTTTTGGAAATACAGTACTACACCTCTTAAAAAAAACATTCACCAAAGGCCAACCCTGTAACATCAAGTCATATCACATGCAGTGAAAATACTGTTAAATTTCCCCCCACAAAAGAGGTCATTGTGATATGCAGACTCAGATATGCACATTTGAAGGGTTTACAGTATTATAAAGAACCAGCTAGGGAAATATAAATATATTTGACATAAAGTATCTTTTTGAAATGGAGGTTTAATGCAATACCGATGAAGACTCTGGGTTCTCTGAGATCTAACATTTAACATAGGCTGCAATAGTGGAAATGTTAACAAAATCATTTTCTTTAAAACCAGTTATGGAAATGCTATTGTAAATGGTAGATTTAAACATGAACACAAAATGAGTATGTGAGCTCCAAACCATGAGGCCTAAAGAATAACATAGACTGCAATAGAGAAAAAGTCAAAATAGACATGAATGATAGAATCATTGTGATAGTAGATTCAATATTGCAGATATTTAGGTCCCAGGGTCTGTGGTTTCAAAATTTAAAGTAGGCTGTAATGAGTTCAATAATGATCTCTACCAGGTGAGTGATACAGACTCATGTGGGCCTCTAGTTCATTTTTTTTTTAAGTGCTTTCCATAAAAGGATATAAACTTCACAGCTAATAATGTAATATCAACATTACAACAATTTAGAGAAAGTTAATGGTCACATACGTTCCTTAAATCGTCAATATAAAGAGTAATAGAATTTGTAGACTAATGACGGGAAATATGCAAATAACTGTAATGAAGGAACCAGTTTGAATGGGTAAAGAAGTGAGATTTCATGTTCGGAACATATCTAAATCAATTATTGTGTGTAGAACTAAAATTGTCTTCTTTAGAGTTTATTGTCGACAAATAGAAAGTCCTGTGTGGTGAGTCTTTATTTGGGCATTAGTAAACAAATTCACTGATTTCTAAGGCTGGAATGACAAATGGCTTGTAATAGCGTTGTCATTTTAAATTGGTCGACATTTATAGATTTTTCAATTTATTTCATTCACAATTGTTCCCGTTAATTTCATCGAAACGGCTTTCTCTATTCAAATTGTATAGTGCATTGCCTTTGTTAAGAATAGGAAAGAAAACCAAATAAATTAGTTTTAAAACCCATTTTTCTCCAGATTTATTTAGATTTTACAATTTAATCCCTCGGCAAAGAAGTCTAAATTACAATTAAATTTGAAATTAACGAGCTCTAATTTTCAGAGGTTATTTTTGATAAATTTATTACATATGAAATATGACAGATGTCACATGCAATTTTTCTATAGAATAAATAGCATTTTTGTGTAGACTGTCATAATGTTATTGTTGAATTGTTGATGATTTGTAATCATGACCTTTTTAAAATGCTCATTAATGGCATAATTTTAAAAATTATTATACAACATTTCATCAACTATTAATTTTCTAATTAATGACCCCAAAATGCATCTACTTTTAATCTGCCTAATTGTACCTGTGTCTAATGGATATGTCATCCTGGTACAAAATGTCTGCCAAGTGAGTTCCAGGTTATATAATAATGCTACAATGTAATTTTCATGTCATACAAATTAACATGAAATTAACTGACTGGGTGTCTGTCAATTATTATGGGGATTGGCTGGCATTATTCCAAGTTCAAGAGAATTGTGTCCTTGACCATTTTTCTGTCTAGGCAGTAAAGCAGCTAAAGTTAGCTAATGAACATTGTGGTATTTTGTTGACACAATGCTAGCTGCTGGACATATGTATATGAAACAGACTTACTATTGTGTTGACACAATGCTAGCTGCTGGACATATGTATATGAAACGGACACTATTTTGTTGACACAATGCTAGCTGCTGGACATATGTATATGAAACAGACACTATTTTGTTGACACAATGCTAGCTGCTGGACATGTATATGAAACAGACTTACTATTGTGTTGACACAATGCTAGCTGCTGGACATATGTATATGAAACAGACTTACTATTGTGTTGACACAATGCTAGCTGCTGGACATATGTATATGAAACAGACTTACTATTTTGTTGACACAATGCTAGCTGCTGGACATATGTATATGAAACAGACTTACTATTGTGTTGACACAATGCTAGCTGCTGGACATATGTATATGAAACAGACTTACTATTTTGTTGACACAATGCTAGCTGCTGGACATATGTATATGAAACAGACACTATTTTGTTGACACAATGCTAGCTGCTGGACATATGTATATGAAACAGACGTACTATTTTGTTGACACAATGCTAGCTGCTGGACATATGTATATGAAACAGACTTACTATTGTGTTGACACAATGCTAGCTGCTGGACATATGTATATGAAACAGATTTACTATTGTGTTGACACAATGCTAGCTGCTGGACATGTATATGAAACAGACTTACTATTTTGTTGACACAATGCCAGCTGCTGGACATGTATATGAAACAGACTTACTATTGTGTTGACACAATGCTAGCTGCTGGACATATGTATATGAAACAGACTTACTATTGTGTTGACACAATGCTAGCTGCTGGACATATGTATATGAAACAGACTTACTATTGTGTTGACACAATGCTAGCTGCTGGACATATGTATATGAAACAGACTTACTATTTTGTTGACACAATGCTAGCTGCTGGACATATGTATATGAAACAGACACTATTTTGTTGACACAATGCTAGCTGCTGGACATATGTATATGAAACAGACTTACTATTTTGTTGACACAATGCTAGCTGCTGGACATATGTATATGAAACAGACTTACTATTGTGTTGACACAATGCTAGCTGCTGGACATATGTATATGAAACAGATTTACTATTGTGTTGACACAATGCTAGCTGCTGGACATATGTATATGAAACAGACTTACTATTGTGTTGACACAATGCTAGCTGCTGGACATATGTATATGAAACGGACACTATTTTGTTGACACAATGCTAGCTGCTGGACATATGTATATGAAACAGACTTACTATTTTGTTGACACAATGCTAGCTGCTGGACATATGTATATGAAACAGACACTATTTTGTTGACACAATGCTAGCTGCTGGACATATGTATATGAAACAGACACTATTTTGTTGACACAATGCTAGCTGCTGGACATATGTATATGAAACAGACACTATTTTGTTGACACAATGCTAGCTGCTGGACATATGTATATGAAACAGACTTACTATTGTGTTGACACAATGCTAGCTGCTGGACATATGTATATGAAACAGACTTACTATTGTGTTGACACAATGCTAGCTGCTGGACATATGTATATGAAACAGACTTACTATTGTGTTGACACAATGCTAGCTGCTGGACATATGTATATGAAACAGACTTACTATTGTGTTGACACAATGCTAGCTGCTGGACATATGTATATGAAACAGACTTACTATTTTGTTGACACAATGCTAGCTGCTGGACATATGTATATGAAACAGACACTATTTTGTTGACACAATGCTAGCTGCTGGACATATGTATATGAAACAGACACTATTTTGTTGACACAATGCTAGCTGCTGGACATATGTATATGAAACAGACACTATTTTGTTGACACAATGCTAGCTGCTGGACATATGTATATGAAACAGACTTACTATTGTGTTGACACAATGCTAGCTGCTGGACATATGTATATGAAACAGACTTACTATTGTGTTGACACAATGCTAGCTGCTGGACATATGTATATGAAACAGACTTACTATTGTGTTGACACAATGCTAGCTGCTGGACATATGTATATGAAACAGACTTACTATTGTGTTGACACAATGCTAGCTGCTGGACATATGTATATGAAACAGACTTACTATTGTGTTGACACAATGCTAGCTGCTGGACATATGTATATGAAACAGACTTACTATTGTGTTGACACAATGCTAGCTGCTGGACATATGTATATGAAACAGACTTACTATTGTGTTGACACAATGCTAGCTGCTGGACATGTATATGAAACAGACTTACTATTGTGTTGACACAATGCTAGCTGCTGGACATATGTATATGAAACAGACACTATTTTGTTGACACAATGTTAGCTGCTGGACATATGTATATGAAACAGATTTACTATTTTGTTGACACAATGCTAGCTGCTGGACATATGTATATGAAACAGACTTACTATTTTGAGTAAGAAAAGTTTGAAGATACCAAGAGTATAATAAGAAGTCATACAATTAAAGAAGGACAGAAGAAACAGAACAAAAAGACAAACAATGGTGGACAACACACAGACAACACACTCAGAGTTGGCCAAAACTTTTTTTTTCTGTCTGACATTGGGTCAGACAGGAACTGGGGTTCTGTCTGACCCATGGCCTTTGTGTCTGTCCCACCATTTTTTTTGTGACATTGTATATAACCTGTCAAATTTGTTTTTTTATACAGAACTGAATGCAAGTTTACCTATAGTCATGATCATTAAACAACTCAATTAAATGTTTTTCTGTATACATATTTTTATCTAAAAAGATAAGGCAGATATAGCCAACAATCCGTATCTAATGGTCCGATCACGTTCCGAATATTATACATCATTGTCAGTTTCCGGTTTACCTACATTTTTAATTTCAGTTAAGAATATGAATCTGTTGTCATCTTCAATATATAAGCATCTCAAAACATTTAATTAAACACAAACAATCTTTGATACTTGGGGAGTGTGGAAGTCAACTTATTTCTGTGCTCAGTAATATATTTCAGTTTTAATGTTCCATGTTTTGCAGGTGCTCGTTCCTACTAAAAGGATGTTTACCTTTACATATAGGAGTTTCGATAGGAACGTGTCGGTCTGACAAAATAAATAAGCAAATTTCAAGTCTCTGTCTGACATTTTGATAAAACTGAAAACGGAATTTAATGCCATTGGCAGTGGAAACTGGGAGTGAATAAATTTCAATCGCCAACTGGACGACCACAAAAGTAATATTTTCGTGACAGACATTGGGACAGACACGGTTCATTAATTAATCGGACCGACCGTTATTCTGCCGGTCAGATCCGACGATTTTCGCCAGCTCTGCACACTACACAGAAAACTAATGATCGAACAACACACTACACAGAAAACTAATGATTGAACAACACACTACACAGAACACTAATGATTGAACAACACACTACACAGAACACTAATGATTGAACAACACACTACACAGAAAACTAATGATTGAACAACACACTACACAGAAAACTAATGATTGAACAACACACTACACAGAACACTAAAGATTGAACAACACACTACACAGAAAACTAATGATTGAACAACACACTACACAGAACACTAATGATTGAACAACACACTACACAGAAAACTAATGATTGAACAACACACTACACAGAAAACTAATGATTGAACAACACACTACACAGAACACTAATGATTGAACAACACACTACACAGAACACTAATGATTGAACAACACACTACACAGAAAACTAATGATTGAACAACACACTACACAGAAAACTAATGATTGAACAACACACTACACAGAACACTAATGATTGAACAACACACTACACAGAACACTAATGATTGAACAACACACTACACAGAACACTAATGATTGAACAACACACTACACAGAACACTAATGATCGAACAACACACTGCACAGAAAACTAATGATTGAACAACACACTACACAGAAAACTAATGATTGAACAACACACTACACAGAACACTAATGATCGAACAACACACTGCACAGAAAACTAATGATTGAACAACACACTACACAGAAAACTAATGATTGAACAACACACTACACAGAAAACTAATGATTGAACAACACACTACACAGAAAACTAATGATTGAACAACACACTACACAGAACACTAATGATCGAACAACACACTGCACAGAAAACTAATGATTGAACAACACACTACACAGAAAACTAATGATTGAACAACACACTACACAGAACACTAATGATTGAACAACACACTACACAGAAAACTAATGATTGAACAACACACTACACAGAAAACTAATGATTGAACAACACACTACACAGAACACTAATGATCGAACAACACACTGCACAGAAAACTAATGATTGAACAACACACTACACAGAAAACTAATGATTGAACAACACACTACACAGAACACTAATGATCGAACAACACACTGCACAGAAAACTAATGATTGAACAACACACTACACAGAAAACTAATGATTGAACAACACACTACACAGAACACTAATGATTGAACAACACACTACACAGAAAACTAATGATTGAACAACACACTACACAGAAAACTAATGATTGAACAACACACTACACAGAACACTAATGATTGAACAACACACTACACAGAACACTAATGATTGAACAACACACTACACAGAAAACTAATGATTGAACAACACACTACACAGAACAGTAATGATTGAACAACACACTACACAGAAAACTAATGATTGAACAACACACTACACAGAAAACTAATGATTGAACAACACACTACACAGAACACTAATGATCGAACAACACACTGCACAGAAAACTAATGATTGAACAACACACTACACAGAAAACTAATGATTGAACAACACACTACACAGAACACTAATGATTGAACAACACACTACACAGAACACTAATGATTGAACAACACACTACACAGAAAACTAATGATTGAACAACACACTACACAGAAAACTAATGATTGAACAACACACTACACAGAACACTAATGATTGAACAACACACTACACAGAAAATTAATGATTGAACAACACACTACACAGAAAACTAATGATTGAACAACACACTACACAGAAAATTAATGATTGAACAACACACTACACAGAACACTAATGATTGAACAACACACTACACAGAAAACTGATGATTGAACAACACACTACACAGAACACTAATGATTGAACAACACACTACACAGAAAACTAATGATTGAACAACACACTACACAGAAAACTAATGATTGAACAACACACTACACAGAACACTAATGATTGAACAACACACTACACAGAACACTAATGATTGAACAACACACTACACAGAAAACTGATGATTGAACAACACACTACACAGAACACTAATGATTGAACAACACACTACACAGAAAACTAATGATTGAACAACACACTACACAGAACACTAATGATTGAACAACACACTACACAGAAAACTAATGATTGAACAACACACTACACAGAAAACTAATGATTGAACAACACACTACACAGAACACTAATGATTGAACAACACACTACACAGAAAACTGATGATTGAACAACACACTACACAGAACACTAATGATTGAACAACACACTACACAGAAAACTGATGATTGAACAACACACTACACAGAAAACTGATGATTGAACAACACACTACACAGAAAACTGATGATTGAACAACACACTACACAGAACACTAATGATTGAACAACACACTACACAGAAAACTGATGATTGAACAACACACTACACAGAAAACTGATGATTGAACAACACACTACACAGAAAACTGATGATTGAACAACACACTACACAGAAAACTGATGATTGAACAACACACTACACAGAAAACTGATGATTGAACAACACACTACACAGAAAACTGATGATTGAACAACACACTACACAGAAAACTGATGATTGAACAACACACTACACAGAAAACTGATGATTGAACAACACACTACACAGAAAACTGATGATTGAACAACACACTACACAGAACACTAATGATTGAACAACACACTACACAGAACACTAATGATTGAACAACACACTACACAGAACACTAATGATTGAACAACACACTACACAGAAAACTAATGATTGAACAACACACTACACAGAAAACTAATGATTGAACAACACACTACACAGAACACTAATGATTGAACAACACACTACACAGAACACTAATGATTGAACAACACACTACACAGAAAACTGATGATTGAACAACACACTACACAGAACACTAATGATTGAACAACACACTACACAGAAAACTAATGATTGAACAACACACTACACAGAACACTAATGATTGAACAACACACTACACAGAAAACTAATGATTGAACAACACACTACACAGAAAACTAATGATTGAACAACACACTACACAGAACACTAGTGATTGAACAACACACTACACAGAAAACTGATGATTGAACAACACACTACACAGAACACTAATGATTGAACAACACACTACACAGAAAACTGATGATTGAACAACACACTACACAGAAAACTGATGATTGAACAACACACTACACAGAAAACTGATGATTGAACAACACACTACACAGAACACTAATGATTGAACAACACACTACACAGAAAACTGATGATTGAACAACACACTACACAGAAAACTGATGATTGAACAACACACTACACAGAAAACTGATGATTGAACAACACACTACACAGAAAACTGATGATTGAACAACACACTACACAGAAAACTGATGATTGAACAACACACTACACAGAAAACTGATGATTGAACAACACACTACACAGAAAACTGATGATTGAACAACACACTACACAGAAAACTGATGATTGAACAACACACTACACAGAAAACGGATGATTGAACAACACACTACACAGAACACTAATGATTGAACAACACACTACACAGAACACTAATGATTGAACAACATAAACTTCACCAAAAAATGGGAGTGAACTAAGGTGCTCCAGAAGGGTAACATTTTAAATTAAAGGAACATTATTTTGATTGTGTTCATTATCTCGTAGTCACAGAAGGATCATCCATTACATCCACATTACATACATTGAGGTTCCATAGATACAAGATTATCAGAACAACAGAATAGCATAAACATTTTGTATTGGTCTGGTCAAATTGTAGGTAAATTAGGTGTACTACACAATAGAGAACATCATTGGTATGGCTATGTCCCTGCATAGACAATGATTGTTATTGTATTAACTTATAAGATCTTAGTAAAAAAACATAAAAAACATTTAAATATTTTAGATAATGGCACTTTTGGTTCAACAAATGCAAGTCGGTTGTTTTTGAAAGGAGTATAATACATGGTTGCCTACTAAGTTATTTATATAAATATCACAATAAGAATTTCCGAAAGGTAAAAAAAGAATATTACATTGTTTTTCACCTGAAACCATTGACAGTTATGACAACAGTGTGGCAGCTGCACTTCTCAACTGTCTTTAGAGATTAATTCTTTCCCTTTAATTTCTCTTCTAATCCCATTTAAAACGTGGAAATTTAAAGAAGTCCAGGTTGGTCCATGAAATTGTTTACCTTTGTGATAAGCAAACAAAAAATAAATCTACTTCAGTATTGACATATCCATTACAAAACACTATGTTTGCTTATTTGCGAATTTTTGGCAAGTCATCCAAAAGTAAACTATATCAGGACTGATGGCTATCAAATTCAAATTAATTAAGTCTGTATAAATCTCCACTAGAAGTCATCGCTTGAGAACTTATATATATAGTTCTCAACTTGATGTTTATAAAATAATTCTTTGTTTATTTTAGCTTTATTTGCATGTTGAGTGAAAAAGGGATATGACATTGGATGTTTGTTTTTTTTTGTTTGAGATCACAACTTTATATAAAATTGTCTGGTCAGTAAAAGTCTTAGTGAGCTTGTAATTGATTTAAGAATGAAATGAAAAACTTGAGTATAATGCATATTATATTGTGTATTTAAATAAGTTTTTATACGACCCCAAAATAAATTGTGGTAGTATTATGTTATGTTGTCGTCTGTCTGTAGTCAGAATGGTTTCTGTGCAATAACTTAAGTTCTAGGTCAGATGGATCCTTAAGAATTTTAAACACAATGCTCCTTGAAGGGAGGTTGGTATTGATTTTGGAGTCTACCCATTTCCACAAGAGGCTTTAAGGTGCTAAAAGAAATGTTTCTGTTATTTGTACATGGAGAGTTTATTTTTCATTTGATTTTGATTAGGGTTTATTTTTTTATGAATTCCTTAGCATTAATATGTAATTATTACTGTTTTTGACATTTAATATTTCAAATTTATAACTTTTGTATTTTTCATCAAATTTTAATGCTGTTTTGCAAATGATCATCTTTATGAGTTATTGACCATAAATTGTTTTTGGTATTTCATTTCTAACAGGGATCTGAAGGGTGTCCAAGTTTCAAAATTTTGCATATAGAATTTTTATTTTTCGTCCATTTTGATGAGGTTTTTCTTCGAATTTATTGAGCTGAGAACTTTCGGTAGTATGTCAACGGATTTCCTCTTTTAATATTTGTAGATTAACTCAACCGAAAGGGTCCAACATAAGCTGAATTCCACAATTTGAACTTTCTTATTTTTCATCCAATTTTAATGATGTTAAATAATTTTTTTATGGGTTATTGATGAACCATAAACAATTTTGCTTTTCTTTTTTTTTCGAAAAGGGATATAAAAGGGGCTTAATTCCGAAATTTCGCATATATTATTTGGAATGCATATTTGATACTTGAAATAGTAAAACAAGACAAATGTTCAATATACAGTGGATCCAGCAAATCACTGCTTCCAACACACTATTGTGTTCAACAATTTACCTTGTCAAGCAAAATAATGTGTCTACACTTGTTTTTAATATACACTTGTTCAACGTTCACTTGTTGACATACTATTGTCGGATCATGCTTAGCTCTGTAGTCCTATATTATCAGGTTATTATCCATAAAGGAACCGCATCAGTGGTGTAATGGTTAGTTTAAACATATTTTATTTGCATAAAAGTTGCAAATGGGATTGGACACAAGTTATGACAACATTGGTTAGTGTGCTCGTCTCAAGTGTGGTAGATCGTGGGTTCATCAGTGGTGTAATGGTTAGTGTGATAGATCGTGGGTTCATCAGTGGTGTAATGGTTAGTGTGGTAGATCGTGGGTTCATCAGTGGTGTAATGGTTAGTGTGCTCGTCTCAAGTGTGGTAGATCATGGGTTCATCAGTGGTGTAATGGTTAGTGTGCTCTTCTCAAGTGTGGTAGATCGTGGGTTCATCAGTGGTGTAATGGTTAGTGTGGTCACCTCAAGTGTGGTAGATCGTGGGTTCATCAGTGGTGTAATGGTTAGTGTGCTTGTCTCAAGTGTGGTAGATTGTGGGTTCATCAGTGGTGTAATGGTTAGTGTGCTTGTCTCAAGTGTGGTAGATCTTGGGTTCATCAGTGGTGTAATGGTTAGTGTGCTTGTCTCAAGTGTGGTAGATCGTGGGTTCATCAGTGGTGTAATGGTTAGTGTGCTCACTTCTAGTAAGGTAGATCGTGGGTTCATCAGTGGTGTAATGGTTAGTGTGCTCACCTCAAGTGTGGTAGATCGTGGGTTCATCAGTGGTGTAATGGTTAGTGTGCTTGTCTCAAGTGTGGTAGATTGTGGGTTCATCAGTGGTGTAATGGTTAGTGTGCTCACCTCAAATGTGGTAGATCGTGGGTTCATCAGTGGTGTAATGGTTAGTGTGCTCTTCTCAAGTGTGGTAGATCGTGGGTTCATCAGTGGTGTAATGGTTAGTGTGGTCACCTCAAGTGTGGTAGATCGTGGGTTCATCAGTGGTGTAATGGTTAGTGTGCTTGTCTCAAGTGTGGTAGATTGTGGGTTCATCAGTGGTGTAATGGTTAGTGTGCTTGTCTCAAGTGTGGTAGATCTTGGGTTCATCAGTGGTGTAATGGTTAGTGTGCTTGTCTCAAGTGTGGTAGATCGTGGGTTCATCAATGGTGTAATGGTTAGTGTGCTCACTTCTAGTAAGGTAGATCGTGGGTTCATCGGTGGTGTAATGGTTAGTGTGCTCACCTCAAGTGTGGTAGATCATGGGTTCATCAGTGGTGTAATGGTTAGTGTGCTCGTCTCAAGTGTGGTAGATCGTGGGTTCATCAGTGGTGTAATGGTTAGTGTGCTCTTCTCAAGTGTGGTAGATCGTGGGTTCATCAGTGGTGTAATGGTTAGTGTGCTCACCTCAAGTGTGGTAGATCGTGGGTTCATCAGTGGTGTAATGGTTAGTGTGCTTGTCTCAAGTGTGGTAGATTGTGGGTTCATCAGTGGTGTAATGGTTAGTGTGCTCACCTCAAATGTGGTAGATCGTGGGTTCATCAGTGGTGTAATGGTTAGTGTGCTCTTCTCAAGTGTGGTAGATCGTGGGTTCATCAGTGGTGTAATGGTTAGTGTGGTCACCTCAAGTGTGGTAGATCGTGGGTTCATCAGTGGTGTAATGGTTAGTGTGCTTGTCTCAAGTGTGGTAGATTGTGGGTTCATCAGTGGTGTAATGGTTAGTGTGCTTGTCTCAAGTGTGGTAGATCTTGGGTTCATCAGTGGTGTAATGGTTAGTGTGCTTGTCTCAAGTGTGGTAGATCGTGGGTTCATCAGTGGTGTAATGGTTAGTGTGGTCACCTCAAGTGTGGTAGATCGTGGGTTCATCAGTGGTGTAATGGTTAGTGTGCTTGTCTCAAGTGTGGTAGATTGTGGGTTCATCAGTGGTGTAATGGTTAGTGTGCTTGTCTCAAGTGTGGTAGATCTTGGGTTCATCAGTGGTGTAATGGTTAGTGTGCTTGTCTCAAGTGTGGTAGATCGTGGGTTCATCAGTGGTGTAATGGTTAGTGTGCTCACTTCTAGTAAGGTAGATCGTGGGTTCATCGGTGGTGTAATGGTTAGTGTGCTCACCTCAAGTGTGGTAGATCATGGGTTCATCAGTGGTGTAATGGTTAGTGTGCTCGTCTCAAGTGTGGTAGATCGTGGGTTCATCAGTGGTGTAATGGTTAGTGTGCTCTTCTCAAGTGTGGTAGATCGTGGGTTCATCAGTGGTGTAATGGTTAGTGTGCTCACCTCAAGTGTGGTAGATCGTGGGTTCATCAGTGGTGTAATGGTTAGTGTGCTTGTCTCAAGTGTGGTAGATTGTGGGTTCATCAGTGGTGTAATGGTTAGTGTGCTTGTCTCAAGTGTGGTAGATCGTGGGTTCATCAGTGGTGTAATGGTTAGTGTGCTTGTCTCAAGTGTGGTAGATCGTGGGTTCATCAGTGGTGTAATGGTTAGTGTGCTCACTTCTAGTAAGGTAAATCGTGGGTTCATCAGTGGTATAATGGTTAGTGTGCTCACTTCTAGTAAGGTAGATCGTGGGTTCATCAGTGGTATAATGGTTAGTGTGCTTGTCTCAAGTGTGGTAGATCGTGGGTTCATCAGTGGTGTAATGGTTAGTGTGCTCACTTCTAGTAAGGTAGATCGTGGGTTCATCAGTGGTGTAATGGTTAGTGTGCTCACTTCTAGTAATGTAGATCATGGGTTCATCAGTGGTGTAATGGTTAGTGTGCTCACCTCAAGTGTGGTAGATCGTGGGTTCATCAGTGGTATAATGGTTAGTGTGCTTGTCTCAAGTGTGGTAGATCGTGGGTTCATCAGTGGTATAATGGTTAGTGTGCTCACTTCTAGTAAGGTAGATCGTGGGTTCATCAGTGGTGTAATGGTTAGTGTGCTCACCTCAAGTGTGGTAGATTGTGGGTTCATCAGTGGTGTAATGGTTAGTGTGCTCACTTCTAGTAAGGTAGATCGTGGGTTCATCAGTGGTGTAATGGTTAGTGTGCTCACCTCAAGTGTGGTAGATCATGGGTTCATCAGTGGTATAATGGTTAGTGTGCTCACTTCTAGTAAGGTAGATCGTGGGTTCATCAGTGGTGTAATGGTTAGTGTGCTTGTCTCAAGTGTGGTAGATTGTGGGTTCATCAGTGGTGTAATGGTTAGTGTGCTCACCTCAAATGTGGTAGATCGTGGGTTCATCAGTGGTGTAATGGTTAGTGTGCTTGTCTCAAGTGTGGTAGATCGTGGGTTCATCAGTGGTGTAATGGTTAGTGTGCTCACCTCAAGTGTGGTAGATCGTGGGTTCATCAGTGGTATAATGGTTAGTGTGCTCACTTCTAGTAAGGTAGATCGTGGGTTCATCAGTGGTATAATGGTTAGTGTGCTTGTCTCAAGTGTGGTAGATCGTGGGTTCATCAGTGGTGTAATGGTTAGTGTGCTCACTTCTAGTAAGGTAGATCGTGGGTTCATCAGTGGTGTAATGGTTAGTGTGCTCACTTCTAGTAAGGTAGATCGTGGGTTCATCAGTGGTGTAATGGTTAGTGTGCTCACCTCAAGTGTGGTAGATCGTGGGTTCATCAGTGGTATAATGGTTAGTGTGCTTGTCTCAAGTGTGGTAGATCGTGGGTTCATCAGTGGTATAATGGTTTGTGTGCTCACTTCTAGTAAGGTAGATCGTGGGTTCATCAGTGGTGTAATGGTTAGTGTGCTCACCTCAAGTGTGGTAGATCGTGGGTTCATCAGTGGTATAATGGTTAGTGTGCTTGTCTCAAGTGTGGTAGATCGTGGGTTCATCAGTGGTGTAATGGTTAGTGTGCTCACCTCAAGTGTGGTAGATCGTGGGTTCATCAGTGGTGTAATGGTTAGTGTGCTTGTCTCAAGTGTGGTAGATGGTGGGTTCATCAGTGGTGTAATGGTTAGTGTGCTCACCTCAAGTGTGGTAGATCGTGGGTTCATCAGTGGTGTAATGGTTAGTGTGCTCACCTCAA
This sequence comes from Bathymodiolus septemdierum, assembly GCA_963383655.1. Taxonomy (NCBI): domain Eukaryota; kingdom Metazoa; phylum Mollusca; class Bivalvia; order Mytilida; family Modiolidae; genus Bathymodiolus; species Bathymodiolus septemdierum. The sequence goes on along the minus strand of OY726522.1, from coordinate 1,207,906 downwards.
GTGTGGTAGATCGTGGGTTCATCAGTGGTGTAATGGTTAGTGTGCTCACCTCAAGTGTGGTAGATCGTGGGTTCATCAGTGGTGTAATGGTTAGTGTGCTCACTTCTAGCAAGGTAGATCGTGGGTTCATCAGTGGTGTAATGGTTAGTGTGCTCACCTCAAGTGTGGTAGATTGTGGGTTCATCAGTGGTGTAATGGTCAGTGTGCTTGTCTCAAGTGTGGTAGATAGTGGGTTCATCAGTGGTGTAATGGTTAGTGTGCTCACCTCAAGTGTGGTAGATTGTGGGTTCATCAGTGGTGTAATGGTTAGTGTGCTTGTCTCAAGTGTGGTAGATCGTGGGTTCATCAGTGGTGTAATGGTTAGTGTGCTCACCTCAAGTGTGGTAGATTGTGGGTTTGAGCCCTGATATGGTCAAACCAAAGACTATAAAAATTGTATTTGTTGCTTCTCTGCTAAGCATGCAGAATTAAGGAGAAATAATAAAGACTGGTTTGCTTGGAATCAGGATAATGTATCCGAATGGTGCAACATGTCAATCCACAAACTGTTGTTTCAGTGAGCTAGCGATATGAAAAAATTCAACTAAGCATGTTGGTCTAGTACAAAGCAGAACTCCTCATCATCTCATTGAAAATTAACTTGTTCTCGCCATGATATAACTGAAAAATTGCTGAGTTGGTGTTGAGCAACAATCACTCACTCACTCATTATTATCCACAAAGATAATGAAAATTTATATTTATGCTGCTGAATTCATTAATAGTTGTTGGATGCCAATTTTTTTTTGGGGGGGGGGGGGGGGAGGTAATGCATGCCACAATACAAAGAAATAATCAAATTATCAAAACAACTTTAGTCAAACCTGTGTTAAACACAACTTGTATTAAGTAAAAACCTGTGTTAGAGGACTTCATCTAAAACTCAAGCTGAAAAATCTAATATAAAGGAAGATTATTTTCATTCCTGTTTTTCATCTCACAGATGTATTCGATAAATGATGTTCCTATGTTTTTTTTTCAGAGAATCCACAAAGTGTTATCTTTGTTTAAAACAGCAGCTGAAGGGAAACACCTTACTGAAGAACTATATTTGAAATGGGTACTATAAATTGTCACTTTTTAATTATAAAATAATTATTGCAGTTTTTCTGCTGAACTCTCATCATTAAGGACACAGAGCAATGTTTAGTTATTATTATTGTGACTTTGACCTTTGGTCATGATCGTAAAGTAGTTAGATTTACAACTACCTATGCAATCAGTGCATATCACCACTAATGTTGTGAGTTTGAATTCGGGTCAGTCGAAATGTACTCGATACAACATTATGTGATAAAGTTTGTCAGTGACTTGCGACATGTCAGTGGTTTTCTCTGGGTACTCTGGTTTCCTCCCCCAATAAAACTGACCACCATGATATAACTGAAATATTGTTGAAAGTGGTGTTAAACACCATGACATTAACCCTAATTCTCAAGGTCAAATAATAAATTTTTTATCAAACAACTTTGTAATACACAGAGCTTTTTTTTTATATTAAAGCCTGATTCTATTTTATAATTATACCCCCGCTCCCCGAAGGGGGAGGGGGGTATACTGTTTTACCTCTGTCCGTCTGTCCGTCCGTCCGAGATATTTTTTGTCGCATTTTTCTCAGTAGCTGTTGATGGCAGAAATCTGATATTTGGTCACAAGCATCATATAGGTATACCATATTGTGGGTAACGTTTTTGGACCCGTCAGATTCCTACTTCCTGTTTGCCGACTTAGTTGGTTTTTATACACATTGAACATATATGCACATTTTTCGTCACATTTTTCTCAGCAACTATTGATGGGAGAAATCTGATATTTGGTCACAAGCTTCATATAGGTACCCCATATCGTGGGAAGGGTTTTTGAACCCATCGGATTCCTACTTCCTGTTTGCCGATTTTGTTGATTTTTATACACATTCAACATACATTTGTATATGCACATATTTCGTCGCATTTTTCTCAGCAACTATTGATGACAGGAATCTGATATTTGGTCACAAGCTTCATATAGGTATGCCATATTGTGGGAAGCGTTTTTGGATCCGTCAGATTCCTACTTCCTGTTTGCCGACTTAGTTGGTTTCTATACACATTGAACATATATGCGCATTTTTCGTCATTTTTCTGAGCAACTATTGATGGCAGAGATCTGATATTTGGTCACAACCTTTATATAGGTACCCCATATCGTGGGAAGCGTTTTGGGACCCATCAGATTCCTACTTCCTGTTTGCCGACTGTTGATTTTTATACACATTGAACATATATGCTCATTTTTCGTCGCATTTTTCTCAGCAACTATTGATGGCAGAAATCTGATATTTGGTCACAAGCTTCATATAGGTACCCCATATCGTGGGAAGTGTTTTTTGATCCATCAGATTCCTACTTCCTGTTTGCCAAAGAGCGGGGGTATCATAGGTGAGCATTAGCTCACAGTTCATCTTGTTTCATCTGACGACTTTGTTTATAAAATGCGTATTAAAATTAAAATGAATACCATATTTGGCTTTTTTTTAAAGGTGCAAATTTTGACAAATGTTGGACTGATAGAAACAGCCACAATAACAATACAGAATGCAGTATCGCAGCATGCAAAAAGTGTGTTGCTATGGAAACACTATTTACAGCTGACCATAAGAAGTACATCGAATGAAACAGAGGTCATTAATATATTTAAAGAATCACAGAAGCATGTTCCAGAAAAGGTAAAATATAGCATATTACAAACAAAAATAAAAGAAAAGTTTGTTTGTATAAAAAGATGCCACTTGATGCCAATACCTTGATTCACATCAGAACTGTTTTAGTAACAGAAAAGGTGTGGTTGCAAGTATAAGTGACAGAAATCCATATGATGCGTGTGATCTGATACATACATATGTACGGGACATATTTGGTTCCCGTTCAGTGACTTCTTCCTGTTAAGCTTATCAGTTGAAATTAGTACACATCATTAACCTCTTGTATAAGTGGCAGGCAAAGTTTGATTTCAGAATTAAATACTTTTTCCTTACAAGGTTATGCGACTTAATTTTTTTTTGTAATTTTTGTGGTTTTGGCTAATGCTCTTTCTTTCTAGAGTTATGCCCCTTAATTAGAAAAATTGTAATTTTTGTGGTTTTCGTGCTCTCACTTTAGTCCCCTTCGACCAACTGAAAGTTATTAGCTGGAAGCGTGGGCATCTGTGTCCTGTGGACATCCTCTTCGACCAACTGAAAGTTATTAGCTGGAAGCGTGGGCATCTGTGTCCTGTGGACATCCTCTTCGACCAACTGAAAGTTATTAGCTGGAAGCGTGGGCATCTGTGTCGACCAACTCAAAGTTATTAGCTGGAAGTGTGGGCATCTGTGTCCTATGTTATTAGCTGGAAGCATGGGTATCTGTGTCCTATGTTATTAGCTGGAAGTGTGGGTATCTGTGTCCTATGTTATTAGCTGGAAGCGTGGGTATCTGTGTCCTATGTTATTAGCTGGAAGCGTGGGTATCTGTGTCCTATGTTATTAGCTGGAAGCGTGGGTATCTGTGTCCTATGTTATTAGCTGGAAGCGTGGGTATCTGTGTCCTATGTTATTAGCTGGAAGCGTGGGTATCTGTGTCCTATGTTATTAGCTGGTAGTGTGGGTATCTGTGTCCTATGTTATTAGCTGGAAGTGTGGGTATCTGTGTCCTATGTTATTAGCTGGAAGTGTGGGTATCTGTGTCCTATGTTATTAGCTGGAAGTGTGGGTATCTGTGTCCTATGTTATTAGCTGGAAGCATGGGTATCTGTGTCCTATGTTATTAGCTGGAAGTGTGGGTATCTGTGTCCTATGTTATTAGCTGGAAGCATGGGTATCTGTGTCCTATGTTATTAGCTGGTAGTGTGGGTATCTGTGTCCTATGTTATTAGCTGGTAGTGTGGGTATCTGTGTCCTATGTTATTAGCTGGAAGCGTGGGTATCTGTGTCCTATGTTATTAGCTGGAAGTGTGGGTATCTGTGTCCTATGTTATTAGCTGGAAGCATGGGTATCTGTGTCCTATGTTATTAGCTGGTAGTGTGGGTATCTGTGTCCTATGTTATTAGCTGGTAGTGTGGGTATCTGTGTCCTATGTTATTAGCTGGAAGCGTGGGTATCTGTGTCCTATGTTATTAGCTGGAAGCGTGGGTATCTGTGTCCTATGTTATTAGCTGGTAGTGTGGGTATCTGTGTCCTATGTTATTAGCTGGTAGTGTGGGTATCTGTGTCCTATGTTATTAGCTGGAAGTGTGGGTATCTGTGTCCTATGTTATTAGCTGGAAGTGTGGGCATCTGTGTCCTATGTTATTAACTGGTAGTGTGGGTATCTATGTCCTATGTTATTAGCTGGAAGCGTGGGTATCTGTGTCCTATGTTATTAGCTGGTAGTGTGGGTATCTGTGTCCTATGTTATTAGCTGGTAGTGTGAGTATCTGTGTCCTATGTTATTAGCTGGAAGTGTGGGTATCTGTGTCCTATGTTATTAGCTGGTAGTGTGGGTATCTGTGTCCTATGTTATTAGCTGGTAGTGTGGGTATCTATGTCCTATGTTATTAGCTGGAAGCGTGGGTATCTGTGTCCTATGTTATTAGCTGGAAGTGTGGGTATCTGTGTCCTATGTTATTAGCTAGTAGTGTGGGTATCTGTGTCCTATGTTATTAGCTGGAAGCGTGGGTATCTGTGTCCTATGTTATTAGCTGGAAGTGTGGGTATCTGTGTCCTATGTTATTAGCTGGAAGTGTGGGTATCTGTGTCCTATGTTATTAGCTGGAAGCGTGGGCATCTGTGACCTATGTTATTAGCTAGAAGCGTGGGTATCTGTGTCCTATGTTATTAGCTGGAAGTGTGGGCATCTGTGTCCTATGTTATTAGCTAGAAGCGTGGGTATCTGTGTCCTATGTTATTAGCTGGAAGTGTTGGTATCTGTGTCCTATGTTATTAGCTGGAAGCGTGGGCATCTGTGTCCTATGTTATTAGCTGGAAGTGTGGGTATCTGTGTACTATGTTATTAGCTGGAAGCGTGGGTATCTGTGTCCTATGTTATTAGCTGGAAGCGTGGGTATCTGTGTCCTATGTTATTAGCTGGAAGTGTGGGTATCTGTGTCCTATGTTATTAGCTGGAAGTGTGGGTATCTGTGTCCTATGTTATTAGCTAGTAGTGTGGGTATCTGTGTCCTATGTTATTAGCTGGAAGCGTGGGTATCTGTGTCCTATGTTATTAGCTGGTAGTGTGGGTATCTGTGTCCTATGTTATTAGCTGGAAGTGTGGGTATCTGTGTCCTATGTTATTAGCTGGAAGTGTGGGTATCTGTGTCCTATGTTATTAGCTGGTAGTGTGGGTATCTGTGTCCTATGTTATTAGCTGGAAGCGTGGGTATCTGTGTCCTATGTTATTAGCTGGAAGCGTGGGTATCTGTGTCCTATGTTATTAGCTGGAAGCGTGGGTATCTGTGTCCTATGTTATTAGCTGGTAGTGTGGGTATCTGTGTCCTATGTTATTAGCTGGTAGTGTGGGTATCTGTGTCCTATGTTATTAGCTGGAAGCGTGGGTATCTGTGTCCTATGTTATTAGCTGGTAGTGTGGGTATCTGTGCCCTATGTTATTAGCTGGAAGCGTGGGTATCTGTGTCCTATGTTATTAGCTGGAAGTGTGGGTATCTGTGCCCTATGTTATTAGCTGGAAGCGTGGGTATCTGTGTCCTATGTTATTAGCTGGAAGTGTGGGTATCTGTGTCCTATGTTATTAGCTGGAAGCGTGGGTATCTGTGTCCTATGTTATTAGCTGGAAGCGTTGGTATCTGTGTCCTATGTTATTAGCTGGAAGTGTGGGTATCTGTGTCCTATGTTATTAGCTAGTAGCGTGGGTATCTGTGTCCTATGTTATTAGCTGGAAGTGTGGGTATCTGTGTCCTATGTTATTAGCTGGAAGCGTGGGTATCTGTGTCCTATGTTATTAGCTGGAAGTGTGGGTATCTGTTTCCTATGTTATTAGCTGGTAGTGTGGGTATCTGTGTCCTATGTTATTAGCTGGAAGTGTGGGTATCTGTGCCCTATGTTATTAGCTGGAAGCGTGGGTATCTGTGTCCTATGTTATTAGCTGGAAGCGTGGGTATCTGTGTCCTATGTTATTAGCTGGAAGTGTGGGTATCTGTGTCCTATGTTATTAGCTGGTAGTGTGGGTATCTGTGTCCTATGTTATTAGCTGGAAGTGTGGGTATCTGTGTCCTATGTTATTAGCTGGTAGTGTGGGTATCTGTGTCCTATGTTATTAGCTGGAAGTGTGGGTATCTGTGTCCTATGTTATTAGCTGGAAGTGTGGGTATCTGTGTCCTATGTTATTAGCTGGTAGTGTGGGTATCTGTGCCCTATGTTATTAGCTGGAAGCGTGGGTATATGTGTCCTATGTTATTAGCTGGAAGTGTGGGTATCTGTGTCCTATGTTATTAGCTGGTAGTGTGGGTATCTGTGTCCTATGTTATTAGCTGGTAGTGTGGGTGTCTGTGCCCTATGTTATTAGCTGGAAGCGTGGGTATCTGTGTCCTATGTTATTAGCTGGTAGTGTGGGTATCTATGTCCTATGTTATTAGCTGGAAGTGTGGGTATCTGTGTCCTATGTTATTAGCTGGAAGTGTGGGTATCTGTGTCCTATGTTATTAGCTGGAAGCGTGGGTATCTGTGTCCTATGTTATTAGCTGGAAGTGTGGGTATCTGTGTCCTATGTTATTAGTGGAAGCGTGGGTATCTGTGTCCTATGTTATTAGCTGGTAGTGTGGGTATCTGTGTCCTATGTTATTAGCTGGAAGCGTGGGTATCTGTGTCCTATGTTATTAGCTGGAAGCGTGGGTATCTGTGCCCTATGTTATTAGCTGGAAGCGTGGGTATCTGTGTCCTATGTTATTAGCTGGAAGCGTGGGTATCTGTGTCCTATGTTATTAGCTGGTAGTGTGGGTATCTGTGTCCTATGTTATTAGCTGGAAGCGTGGGCATCTGTGTCCTATGTTATTAGCTGGTAGTGTGGGTATATGTGTCCTATGTTTTTAGCTGGAAGCGTGGGTATCTGTGTCCTATGTTATTAGCTGGAAGCGTGGGTATCTGTGTCCTATGTTATTAGCTGGAAGTGTGGGTATCTGTGTCCTATGTTATTAGTGGAAGCGTGGGTATCTGTGTCCTATGTTATTAGCTGGTAGTGTGGGTATCTGTGTCCTATGTTATTAGCTGGAAGCGTGGGTATCTGTGTCCTATGTTATTAGCTGGAAGCGTGGGTATCTGTGTCCTATGTTATTAGCTGGTAGTGTGGGTATCTGTGTCCTATGTTATTAGATGGAAGCGTGGGTATCTGTGCCCTATGTTATTAGCTGGAAGTGTGGGTATCTGTGTCCTATGTTATTAGCTGGAAGCGTGGGTATCTGTGTCCTATGTTATTAGCTGGAAGTGTGGGTATCTGTGTCCTATGTTATTAGTGGAAGCGTGGGTATCTGTGTCCTATGTTATTAGCTGGTAGTGTGGGTATCTGTGTCCTATGTTATTAGCTGGAAGCGTGGGTATCTGTGTCCTATGTTATTAGCTGGAAGCGTGGGTATCTGTGCCCTATGTTATTAGCTGGAAGCGTGGGTATCTGTGTCCTATGTTATTAGCTGGAAGCGTGGGTATCTGTGTCCTATGTTATTAGCTGGTAGTGTGGGTATCTGTGTCCTATGTTATTAGCTGGAAGCGTGGGCATCTGTGTCCTATGTTATTAGCTGGTAGTGTGGGTATATGTGTCCTATGTTATTAGCTGGAAGCGTGGGTATCTGTGTCCTATGTTATTAGCTGGTAGTGTGGGTATCTGTGTCCTATGTTATTAGCTGGTAGTGTGGGTATCTGTGTCCTATGTTATTAGCTGGTAGTGTGGGCATCTGTGTCCTATGTTATTAGCTGGAAGTGTGGGTATCTGTGTCCTATGTTATTAGCTGGAAGCGTGGGTATCTGTGTCCTATGTTATTAGCTGGTAGTGTGGGTATCTGTGTCCTATGTTATTAGCTGGAAGCGTGGGTATCTGTGTCCTATGTTATTAGCTGGAAGCGTGGGTATCTGTGACCTATGTTATTAGCTGGAAGTGTGGGTATCTGTGTCCTATGTTATTAGCTGGTAGTGTGGGTATCTGTGTCCTATGTTATTAGCTGGAAACGTGGGTATCTGTGTCCTATGTTATTAGCTGGAAATGTGGGTATCTGTGTCCTATGTTATTAGCTGGAAGCGTGGATATCTGTGTCCTATGTTATTAGCTGGAAGCGTGGGTATCTGTGTCCTATGTTATTAGCTGGAAGCGTGGGTATCTGTGTCCTATGTTATTAGCTGGAAGTGTGGGCATCTGTGTCCTATGTTATTAGCTGGAAGTGTGGGCATCTGTGTCCTATGTTATTAGCTGGAAGCGTGGGTATCTGTGTCCTATGTTATTAGCTGGAAGTGTGGGCATCTGTGTCCTATGTTATTAGCTGGAAGCGTGGGTATCTGTGTCCTATGTTATCAGCTGGAAGCGTGGGTATCTGTGTCCTATGTTATTAGCTGGAAGTGTGGGCATCTGTGTCCTATGTTATTAGTTGGAAGTGTGGGCATCTGTGTCCTATGTTATTAGCTGAAAGCGTTGGCATCTGTGTCCTATGTTATTAGCTGGAAGCGTGGGTATCTGTGTCCTATGTTATCAGCTGGAAGTGTGGGTATCTGTGTCCTATGTTATTAGCTGGAAGCGTGGGTATCTGTGTCCTTTGTTATTAGCTGGAAGTGTGGGTATCTGTGTCCTATGTTATTAGCTGAAAGCGTGGGCATCTCTGTCCTATGTTATTAGCTGAAAGCGTGGGAATCTGTGTCCTATGTTATTAGCTGGTAGTGTGGGTATCTGTGTCCTATGTTATTAGCTGGAAGCATGGGTATCTGTGTCCTTTGTTATTAGCTGAAAGCGTGGGCATCTGTGTCCTATGTTATTAGCTGGAAGCGTGGGTATCTGTGTCCTATGTTATTAACTGGAAGCGTGGGTATCTGTGTCCTATGTTATTAGCTGGTAGTGTGGGTATCTGTGTCCTATGTTATTAGCTGGTAGTGTGGGTATCTGTGTCCTATGTTATTAGCTAGTAGTGTGGGTATCTGTGTCCTATGTTATTAGCTGGAAGCGTGGGTATCTGTGTCCTATGTTATTAGCTGGAAGTGTGGGTATCTGTGCCCTATGTTATTAACTGGAAGTGTGGGTATCTGTGTCTTATGTTATTAGCTGGAAGCGTGGGCATCTGTGACCAATGTTATTAGCTGGAAGCGTGGGCATCTGTGACCTATGTTATTAGTTGGAAGCATGGGTATCTGTGTCCTATGTTATTAGCTGGTAGTGTGGGTATCTGTGTCCTATGTTATTAGCTGAAAGCGTGGGTATCTGTGTCCTATGTTATTAGCTGAAAGCGTGGGCATCTGTGTCCTATATTATTAGCTGGTAGTGTGGGTATCTGTGTCCTATGTTATTAGCTGGTAGTGTGGGTATCTGTGTCCTATGTTATTAGCTGGAAGTGTGGGTATCTCTGTCCTATGTTATTAGCTGAAAGCGTGGGCATCTGTGTCCTATGTTATTAGCTGAAAGCGTGGGCATCTGTGTCCTATGTTATTAGCTGGTAGTGTGGGTATCTGTGTCCTATGTTATTAGCTGGAAGCGTGGGTATCTGTGTCCTATGTTATTAGCTGAAAGCGTGGGCATCTGTGTCCTATGTTATTAGCTGGAAGCGTGGGTATCTGTGTCCTATGTTATTAACTGGAAGCGTGGGTATCTGTGTCCTATGTTATTAGCTGGTAGTGTGGGTATCTGTGTCCTATGTTATTAGCTGGTAGTGTGGGTATCTGTGTCCTATGTTATTAGCTGGTAGTGTGGGTATATGTGTCCTATGTTATTAGCTGGAAGCGTGGGTATCTGTGTCCTATGTTATTAGCTGGTAGTGTGGGTATCTGTGTCCTATGTTATTAGCTGGTAGTGTGGGTATCTGTGTCCTATGTTATTAGCTGGAAGTGTGGGTATCTGTGCCCTATGTTATTAACTGGAAGCGTGGGTATCTGTGTCCTATGTTATTAGCTGGAAGTGTGGGTATCTGTGTCCTATGTTATTAACTGGAAGCGTGGGTATCTGTGTCCTATGTTATTAGCTGGTAGTGTGGGTATCTGTGTCCTATGTTATTAGCTGGTAGTGTGGGTATCTGTGTCCTATGTTATTAGCTGGTAGTGTGGGTATCTGTGTCCTATGTTATTAACTGGAAGCGTGGGTATCTGTGTCCTATGTTATTAGCTGGTAGTGTGGGTATCTGTGTCCTATGTTATTAGCTGGTAGTGTGGGTATCTGTGTCCTATGTTATTAGCTGGTAGTGTGGGTATATGTGTCCTATGTTATTAGCTGGAAGCGTGGGTATCTGTGTCCTATGTTATTAGCTGGAAATGTGGGTATCTGTGCCCTATGTTATTAACTGGAAGCGTGGGTATCTGTGTCCTATGTTATTAGCTGGAAGTGTGGGTATCTGTGCCCTATGTTATCAGCTGGTAGTGTGGGTATCTGTGTCCTATGTTATTAGCTGGAAGCGTGGGCATCTGTGACCTATGTTATTAGCTGGAAGCATGGGTATCTGTGACCTATGTTATTAGCTGGTAGTGTGGGTATCTGTGTCCTATGTTATTAGCTGGTAGTGTGGGTATCTGTGTCCTATGTTATTAGCTGGAAGTGTGGGTATCTGTGTCCTATGTTATTAGCTGGAAGTGTTGGTATCTGTGTCCTATGTTATTAGCTGGAAATGTGGGTATCTGTGTCCTATGTTATTAGCTGGAAGCGTGGGTATCTGTGTCCTATGTTATTAACTGGAAGCGTCTGTGACCTAGGGACACATTCATCTTTTATATTTAAGAATGTATCATTTTAGTTGTTACTGATAGTTAACCACTATTCAGTCAATCTTTAAAATCAACAAATCTTTTTTTTCATCAATAGTTTTTTACTTTATAGAATCTTGAAGTAGAGTGGCACTTGTCGGTGAACAAGTTTACATTAAGCAAAAATAAATCTCATGTCCACTGTTAATAAAAATACAAAAATAAATCTCATGTTCACTGTTAACAATAACAATACAGAAATAAATCTCATGTCCACTGTTAACAATAAAAATACAAAAATAAATCTCATGTCCACTCTTAACAATAAAAATACAAAAATAAATCTCATGTCCACTGTTAACAATAAAAATACAAAAATAAATCTCATGTCCACTGTTAACAATAAAAATACAGAAATAAATCTCATGTCCACTGTTAACAATAAAAATACAAAAATAAATCTCATGTCCCACTGTTAACACTAAAAATACAAAAAATAAATCGCATGTCCACTGTTAACAATAAAAATACAAAAATAAATCTCATGTCCACTGTTAACAATAAAAATACAAAAATAAATCTCATGTCCACTGTTAACAATAAAAATACAAAAATAAATCTCATGTCCACTGTTAACAATAAAAATACAAAAATAAATCTCATGTCCACTGTTAACAATAAAAATACAAAAATAAATCTCATGTCCACTGTTAACAATAAAAATACAGAAATAAATCTCATGTCCACTGTTAACAATCAAAATACAAAAATAAATCTCATGTCCACTGTTAACAATAAAAATACAAAAATAAATCTCATGTCCACTGTTAACAATAAAAATACAAAAATAAATCTCATGTCCACTGTTAACAATAAAAATACAAAAATAAATCTCATGTCCACTGTTAACAATAAAAATGCAAAAATAAATCTCATGTCCACTGTTAACAATAAAAATACAGAAATAAATCTCATATCCACTGTTAACAATAAAAATACAGAAATAAATCTCATGTCCACTGTTAACAATAAAAATACAAAAATAAATCTCATGTCCACTGTTAACAATAAAAATACGTAATTCAAGGTCTGTTGATGGTTATACACAATTGCATCAATCATAAAATTCTTGACAATTTTTTTGTATCATTTTTTTTTAATATAAGAAAAATAAGTTTGGAAGAAACGCGAGACAAATTATAAATATTACATTTTAAATCAGAATAATAACAGATTAACTCTTAAAAAAAATTGTTTGTGAATTTTTTTTATATTGCAGAATTTTTATTAAATCATATTTACTCTAGAAATTATTGAAGAAAAATTATATTTTAATTATTTGTTTAAAAAAATGTATTTTATAAGTACACAGTAATTTAATTTCTTACAGTATTTTACACTTAAGATATTTGCTAATCCAAATCTGAAGTAAGTTTTAATTGAAAAGAAAAAAAATCTAATTTTTGTATGTACACCTAATTTCTAAATGTTGAGATTTCCTGAGTATAGTGACTTTCAAATTAACAAATTTTCTCCAAAATTGAAATTTACACCCCTTTATGTATATTAACAAATGTTTCTTTCATACAAATCACTGCATCATTTTCAACGACTTCTCATTATAAAAACTTTAACTGTTTCTTTGTATTCTATTGTAAAGGTATTTGATTTTGTGAAATAAGAAATTATATGTTTATTTTCACACCTGTCATTGGGTTAAGATCAATATGAAATAAACATGTGTATCTGTCTGGCCCGATCATGTGTAACAGTTATGATATTAAGGTCAGAACCGAAGATTGATGGGTGAATTCAGATAAAATTAATATCGTGGGAACATTGATCTAATAAAAGTTACTTAAAAACAATTTCTGATGGGAAAAATCTTAATATTATATACTCCTTTACTTAATTTCTGTATATTATGAAAGAATAGGATGTCAGTCAAACTACAATGTACCTATAGTTTGATAAGGCAGGTCTGGGATCTTTGTTTCTTTTCAAATACCTGTCATATATTTATAGAACAGTCAACCAGTACATCGGCTACTTGATTGTAATATTTTAATATATTTCTCGCTGCATATTTGGTAGATGTTGATATATCCAAAAAGTATGATGAGTATTTCATCTTTACAAACAAACAAAAAGTCACCTGTCTGTTTTCAAAAATGAAATTGAAAGTAACTATAAGGTGAATTACCTGTTATTTTCCTTCAAGCTCAGCATGCGTTATTATTTTATTTTAAAATTGAATTAAAAATAAACAATCATTAATATTAGACAAACATGTCAGAAGCATGTTAAGGTCATTTTTTTTACAGTACTGTGACAGGTGGGAGTAACTGGTCTTCAAAATTGTGAGAAAATTAACACATGGTAGAAAATCGCTTAAAAGGGTCTAATTCATTGGTAAAGTCAATACTTTGAATCGGTTAGTCTATAGTTTTTATTGTATGTCTAGATTCTGTTGTGTTTATATAATTGGGTATGTAACTACAGTAATAGATAATTGTTGTTGACTCACTATTATACAAACTTGTTGAAAATGAAAATTGTTGGTTTTAGGACAGATCTATTAAATGACTTTTGTGAAAGAAGTCTGGGCTATTTAAAACCCTACAAAATAGGAGATTATTGCTTATTCTTTAGATCACCTGGTTCTAGGTTAATTGTTTTGTTTATTTGGTTTCTGAGGAGCACACACATCCATAACCACTATCGTTATCTAGCTGTTTCATCTTTTTCTTTTGTTTTCAATACTAAAATTTTGTTCAGTAATTGTAATTTATTCAATCTTTACCTTAATTTTTTTTCACCTGCTATCCCAAAAACCAAATTTAGAAAAAAAAAGGAAAACAAAGTTTATTTGTTCAAACAAATTCTTTTCTAATTTTCACTTGTCGAGAATCCAGGTTTACCTGTTCCTGAATTCGGGCAAGTGGGTTAGCGCAAAGACTGTTTATTCTGTGCATGCTCTTGTAAAATATCAAGTTAAAATTGTATATCGGAGAAAACTTCATAAAGTTGTGTAACTTATGTCTTATGCATTTTTTCTTTTGCACAAAAAAAATATATTTAAACTCATCAAGGACTAAGATGAAAAGTAACTAATTTAACAATAAAGAATTTGAATGATAGAAAATCCATTTAAACCTTGGTTACAAAAATCATGTTTCTTCATCTGTATGTATGAAAGTTGATTTCTTTTAATAAAATCACAATTTATCATTGCATAGTTATTCACTACCTTGCATTAAGGATTTTAGTTTTTCAGTATTTGTTTTCTAACTTTTATGTCTGTTTTGAAAACATTTATGTAAATTAATGTAAAGTAGACTTTGAATTGCTTTATTAAAACAACAAAGTTCCTACATGCCAGACATTTATATCTCTTTAAGTTTTAGTCAAATTTTTAATCCTAATTTGTTTTTCTAAAGTCATTGATTATTTCCATTATTTTGACAGGGAAATGAAAACAGTTCACTTTAGATTTTTGTAATTTGTTGTCATATCCATAAAATTGTGTTTAGACAAGAGAACTCTTTACGTAAATTGCCTTTTAAAAGTTCCTTGGCTGTTTTTCACCTGTCAATTTGCATATTTCCGGACCGAAGTAAGATCAATGGACTCTACTTAAAAACATTTGGATGACTTGTATTCAGGAGCACTTCAATGTTTGTCTAGGTGGAAGGTTATGATGTATTTCTATAGAGTCTGATTGACACAGACTAAGTAATTTTGTAATTTTAGAAACTGACTTTTAAACAAATCCTGCCAATTATTAGATAGCCTTTGTTTCAAAAATCAATTTATGGTTATACAAACATGATTGCCTTTGACGAATTTCAATAAAATCTGTAAAGAAAGACCATGTAGGAGGATTTTAAAAGTATTGTCACTTTAGTCTGCAAATAGAAACTAATAATAACAGTTATTATGTTACAGGTTAAAGGTTTTATCATGTTAGGGGTCAGGTGTCCAAACAAGATTAATGAACGGAACAAATTACAAATTGTTTTCCTTAGCCGATTTTATGTCATTTATAGAATTGTCAATATTTTTCATATTTTAATTGGTATCAAAAATTGTTTTATTTGTACCCATTAGTGTATCATCCTCACACTCTGATGAATCATATATGATACAGTGAAATCTCATTGGATCAAAGTTCAGGGCACCTCTTAATTCAGTTTGAATTTTCAGAGTATTCAAGTTAACAGGGCAAAAAAAAGAGTTTGAAGATACTAAAGGGGCAATCAGTTAGCCAATGTTTACTTTAAGTTATCTGACAAAAAATCTTATGTCATGTCGAGACTAGGGGGTTTGAATGGTAAATATTTTTTTTTTTACTTCTATCTCATTTCCTGATGTTCTGCTGTATATTTTACCATTATATTTTGTGACATTATGAAAAGAAAGTTTAAACAGTGATGGTCAACAAATCCACCAATATCAACAAAATAAACAATCACCTCTCACCTAAAATCATTGAACATTAAAAAGACAAGACATTGGAAAACCAGCTCCTGGCATGGGACAGGCAAAAAAATGTTTTTTAAACAGTCGTCAGAAGATTCCATAATTTTTAAGTATATACATGTATTCATACTTGGTACATTAAGAAATAATTCTAGGTGTCTAAGTTAGCAAAGTTTTTTCACGCAAGGATATAGCTAAGATATTGCTAAAGTTGGCAATAAACACCAATCAATCAATATAAAATAATTTATTTTGTCATAGATATACAATGTACTTTGTAATCCTCAAATAAAAATCATCTGGCATGGTGAGTTTTAGATAAAACAAGAAAAAAGATTAGTTCATTGAGTTCTAATGATATTATAAGGTGTTTATTGATACAGTGATAACTGAGCCATTAGCCTCTCTTTACCCTAAGCTGTTAAAACTGAATACAGTTTTTGGTTTCTTTAAGATGCATCAATATGCTGCAAAAAATAAGCACACACACATTATTCTTCATAAAGAAATGAATCCTATAATTCCTATAGAAATTTTGACATTATCAACAGTGACATCACATGTTAATTAAATTTAAATAGCACTCAATTATAAAAAATGGTAGTTGGTCTCGGGGAAATAATTGGATCTTTTGTTGACGGAATGATATTATGATTGAAATCAGATCTTATTGGCTCATCCTCCCGTTGATAATAGCTGATTTATTGTAATACACGATACAATGTAATGCACGGGGAAAGCCTAGTTTGTACCATGTATAAATACGTCGCTTCATTGGATCCATTACAACACGGACAAAGCCTGATGGGTGTCCCCTACGTTTGAAAGTGGTGGAAACTAACACATAATTTGCAAGTGAATATAAGAACCTGATGCCTCGGTACTGTATTATGCCGTATAATGTTTTATTTCCTTTTGAGGTCGATTTGACAAATTTTTAAATGTAAAAAATTTGTATTCATGATATGATATATCAAAAAGCTAATCTAATTAACCCTATGTCTAATGTATGAATAAGAAGTTTTAGAAACTTGACACCAGCTTATATATCATCTTTCTGATCAGGTATGTTGTTGTGAAAAGCTGCTTAATCTTTTGATATTTTGTATTTTAGAATTGATATCATGCAATATGTCATAGATACATGTTTTAACATGTGTATGGGAGAAAAGGGGTACCTATTTTATGGAATTTAAAAAGTTTGAAGATACCAAAAGGGTAATCAGAAGTTGTAAATCAAAGAATGAGAGACAACACAATGACCTAAAGAAAAGGTCAGAAGTTGTAAATCAAAGAATGAGAGACAATACAAAGAAAAGGGACAAACAACGATCAACAAAATACTACACAGAAAATGAAAGATTGAGCTACAGCTGTCAACTGAGAGAAACTTTACAGATCTCTTGTTCAACTTTAGCACCTCAAATTATATAAATGCTCAATATTTTTAAGTCATCAGAGAAAACCTATTTTGTGTAATAAACTACCAAGCTCTTCAATTCAGATCTAAGAAATTGAACATATTGAAGTTGTGCACATCGGAAGCGATTTAAATATATTATCCCCAGTTTTTCCCAATTTTGAAACCAAATCTTTGAAACTTTACAAAGTGTTTGCACATGTAGTGTGATTGTGCACCATACATTATAAATGTGTTTGGGGATGCAACTTTGCCAATTGGGAATTTGATTTGAAAATTTTAAATATATAATTCCTGAAAGTCACGGTAAAATGTATTGTTAGTATTAATTTATGTTGAGTTAACTCGGGGGGAAAACAATTTACGTATAAATAAATTAAGAACCAAGATATTTCAGTATACATTATTTATTAATATGTTATTATTTAGAGCCAGTAAATTGATATTTTACGTTTTCACTAATTATTGTAAATTTCAAAAACACATCTCCAATGTTATTTGGTTTGAATGACTCGTCACATTGAATATCCCCTGTGGGACAATGTAGCGGCACACTCTCATTTGAGGCAGTTTTAATGACACGTTGATTTGTCATTTTTGATGTATGTATAGTAGCTGTTGTTAAGAAGAGGATAACTAGATGATATATATTCAGGGTATATGATGTGTACTGTATTAGTTTAGATTGTATATGATTACTAAGGTGAATGATTTCAGGATGCACTGTAGTGTATGTGTAATCTTTTATGTTCAATTTATCATACGTCTCCCGGGACTCACGATTGGCAATGTTCAATTCATCATGTGTTGGTACTAGATATTTGAAAATAAATATTTGTATTTTTAGACCTTGTGTTCGTACCTTAACAAGCTTTACCAAAAAAATGATTTAACTGTAAATAACTTTATTTTCATTATCATCACCAATCTCTTTGTGACGGGGCAGAAGACTGCACTATTTTATTGTAAATTTACTCAATTTCATGTATTTAGCTTACGGAAGCTAACAATTCTGTATTGATTTTCAAATGCAAGCTATTTTTTTTAAATTTCAATAGTGTTGTCTTGAATTGACAAACCCAGTTAAATAGCAAGTAAATGTGTTTTAAAATACATAAGATGTCAAAGATACCAAATGGCCGATATTTTTATATTATCAAATGCTAAAATCTAGTTTGTTAGGAGACTTAATATGCATATTTAATCGATAAAAGATTGCTGATGGTAGAATATACATATGATGTCATAGCAATGATTATCTAACAATCAAGATTTTACCATTTGATAATATAGTAGACCCCTCCTGCCAAAGGTCACCCCTCTTTATCAGTCCAGATTTCAGATGCACTGGAATTGGAAAATAATACAAAGCTGTCCCCCTCAAGAGAGGCCACCCCTCATATAAGGCCACTCTAGCATTGCAGAAAGGGTGGCCCGATAAGAGGGTTATTATGCAAATAAGTGTTGTAGACCCCTGTTAATGAATGGAGGAGCACCTATTGCAGACCCCTGTTAATGAATGACCTGACCAATTCTAAGAGATTATACCATAAGTAGTACTGGTAATAGGTTCACTACTAAAATCAGATGATGAGAAATTAATTTCAGTGAGTGATTGTTGTTTAACGTAAAGTGAACAATTTTTCAGCCATACCATGACGAGAACAAGTTACCTTTTGACGAGATGATGATGATGTCTACTTTTGTGCTAGTTTAACAGGCTGAAGTCTAACAGGCTGAGGTTTAACAGGCTGAGGTCTAACAGGCTGAGTTGGATTTTTTAGTGCTAGCTCAATGAAAAAACAGTCCATCGATAGACATGTATAAATATATTTAAACAAGTGGCCTTCTTTTGGCTGTAGCATTTTGAAATTGTATTCGAATTTAAAGTATTGGCTTTTCAGAGAGTAGCGGTAGACATTTTCTAGTGTAAAAATATCATATTAAATGGAAAATAGAAAGATAGTTTTGCTATTTTTTTTGTGTTTCTTTTTCAGTTCAGTTTAGAAATATGGAGATTATTACTGGATTTTTGTGTTGGCTGTCAATCACAATATACAGAGGAATTATTTGAGGTAATATAAACTATTTTTTTTCTGCTACTTATACACTTGTAATCAAGTAAATTCTATCAAATCTTGTTTTACATGTAACCTTTAGTGTTTAGGAATTCTGGTCTTTTTAAGACAGATGACATCTTGGCTTCAAAAGACATCACTTATAATGGAAACTAATTGTAAATGGTCCCCAAAAGGACCCTTAATTTGATAAAACCCTCCTGTAGATGTTGAATTAGACAATTGTGTAGATAGTTGACTTCATCTTCAGAGCCACTGCATGCTCAGTCACCAAACTTACCACAAATGTTCTTGTAAGGATCCTGAAGAAATGTAAGATCTTATCGGAGCAACTTAAATGCAGGATGTGTGCCATGGCCTCTGATTGACTTAGGTATTTTTTACTTCACCAGAATTACTGTATGTGAAAGCTAGCCAGGAATGTTCATTAAGGGCTCTTCAAATTTTGTTTCTTTTCAGAGCTATTTGAAGTCCAAGCAACATTCTTTCTTCTTTTCCAAAACTACTCCAAGTAAAATAACCACATTTACCAGAAATGTTCCTCTAAAGATTCTGAAGAGTGTTGCTATCAAAGTGGGTATCAAAATCCAAGATGGCCACCCTGGCCTCTTGATTGACTGAAACATTAAAGACTTCTACTTCTACATGCCATGTCACCAGAATTGCTAGAATTGTACAGATAGGAGAGTTAAAACAATGTTACTTTTCCCTAGACTGTAATTAGCCATACAAATGTAATAGTTTTGACTTATTCTCATGCCAAGTCACCAAACTTGTCATACATGTTTCTCTATAGACTCCTAAGAAGGACCTTAATCTTGACTTATTCTCATGCCAAGTCACCAAACTTGTCATACATGTTTCTCTATAGACTCCTAAGAAGGACCTTAATCTTGACTTATTCTCATGCCAAGTCACCAAACTTGTCATACATGTTTCTCTATAGACTCCTAAGAAGGACCTTAATCTTGACTTATTCTCATGCCAAGTCACCAAACTTGTCATACTCCTAAGAAGGACCTTAATCTTGACTTATTCTCATGCCAAGTCACCAAACTTGTCATACATGTTTCTCTATAGACTTCTAAGAAGGACCTTAATCTTGACTTATTCTCATGCCAAGTCACTGAACTTGTCATACATGTTTCTCTATAGACTCCTAAGAAGTACCTTAATCTTGACTTATTCTCATGCCAAGTCACCAAACTTGTCATACATGTTTCTCTATAGACTCCTAAGAAGGACCTTAATCTTGACTTATTCTCATGCCAAGTCACCAAACTTGTCATACATGTTTCTCTATAGACTCCTAAGAAGGACCTTAATCTTGACTTATTCTCATGCCAAGTCACCAAACTTGTCATACATGTTTCTCTATAGACTCCTAAGAAGGATCTTAATCTTGACTTATTCTCATGCCAAGTCACCAAACTTGTCATACATGTTTCTCTATAGACTCCTAAGAAGGATCTTAATCAACAATCACTAACTCTCTTTCATCCAAATCTTTTCATGTTGAAATTAGGGAACTACTTATATTATCTATTAAATATTTCCTTTGTTTACAGAAGGGAATCAGCAGTAGTAGAGAGGTATCCTCTCCATTGAAAGAGTATTATCTACAATGGGTATATCTTAACAAGGGTATAAAGAAAGCCAGGTCTTTATTCCAAAGGTCAGTGACATTTTCAAACACAACACCCAGTATATCAAGTATATGTTTTGTTGTAACATGAATGCATTTTTTTCCTTTGATCTTTTTATTGTTTATATACCAGAATGTAAGCAACAGCTAAGAACTATCAAATAATACACGCAGATACGAGATATTACACACTTTAAATCTGGGCTGTAGTTTTATTACTCAGAGAGCAGGGCAATAATCAATGACCTAGATGTGTTATTGCATGGCTACATGTTACAAATCATTTATACCATGGTTTTCCAGGTTAGACAGTTTGATTATTTAACAATTTAACTTGGAAAAGCGTGGTATAAATATTACATACAATTGAATGTCACTTAACTCAAATTCAAATAATTTAATTTCCTTTAATAACTCAAAGTGTAAATATGGTTATTATATTCAAAGAAAAAATCATGAAAGCGATTGACTTCAAAGCAACAAAGTTTAAATGTATCTATTTTGAATAAAATACCACTTGCTGTCTGAAATGAAAAGAGCATTTGAGAACTATCAGATACAATGTTTGAGTGCTGTCAAATGTCCTATTGGAGCTCTGTTTAATATGGCTTTTGAGCACTGTCCTCTACAGAACTTCCTCATTTTGTCTTGCTCTGGTAAAAAACATGGCCACTATGGGCAATTCTTGGTTTTTCTTGGCTGAAGCTACTCCTCTGAAACTGCAGGGTCATAAGATTTGTCATTTGGTACAAATTTGAAACTATTCCCACTCCAAATTTCATGAAACCACATTAAAATGTGTTGATATGTTGATATCTAAATGGAATAACATAACTTTATACAACACCAATTTAATGAATAGCAGGTAATTGTTTTTGCTTCCCGGGCTCAAAGACCCATAGGTGAAGTATTGTTATGACTTTGCATTCTTCACTATCCATAAACTTTTCACATATTCATCTATGAATGCCATGATAAAGCTGAAATACTGCTAGAGTTGGCGTTAAACCCCAATCAATTAATATTAATCATTCTAAAAACCACTGGACCATCTGAAACCAAACTTTTGTTCCAATTAGAATGTCAACATGGCTAAGCTTAGAATTTCAAATATTTTCTTTGTAAAAAAACATTTGTGTGATTTGATCAATTTGTTTACTTCGTAGGAGTGTTTCTTATAGGTTTGGTTTAGTGTATGGTGTTTATCGCCACTTTTAACAATCTTTCAGTTATATCGTGGCAGTCAGTTTTATTGATAAAGGGTACCAGAGAAAACAACTGACCTGTCGCAAGTCACTGACAAACTTTATCACATAATGTTGTATCGGGTACACCTCGCCATGAACCGGGGTTCGAACTCACAACTTTAGTGGTGATAGCCACTGATTGCACAGGTAGTTGTAAATCCAACTACCATACGATCATGCCTATGATAGCCCAGAGTGTTTCTTATATGACTATCTAAAAAGGTTTTTTATCAGTCAGAAATCAAAGATAACAAACTTAATTAAACACATATTTGTTCTTTGACTGAACTGTGAGTGAGTGATTGTATAACCTCTTTCTTGTGCGGATGAGAAATCCAAAATGGCTGCCACAAAAGGGCATATTTTAACTGTGGAGACTGTTTAATGATCTTCTTCACTGAAAACCACTAAACCATTTGATATTTCTGGAATGTTCCTTGTATGTTCATCTATGAAATTTAGACAGTCAGTCTTATTTCTTAATGAAACTGACAAGAGTATCACCGACCTGTCACAAGTCACTGATGAACCTTAGCATCACCGACCTGTCACAAGTCACTGATGAACCTTAGTATCACCGACCTGTCACACGTCACTGATTAACCTTAGTATCACCGACCTGTCACAAGTCACTGATGAACCTTAGCATCACCGACCTGTCACAAGTCACTGATGAACCTTAGTATCACCGACCTGTCACAAGTCACTGATGAACCTTAGCATCACCGACCTGTCACAAGTCACTGATGAACCTTAGTATCACCGACCTGTCACAAGTCACTGATGAACCTTAGCATCACCGACCTGTCACAAGTCACTGATGAACCTTAGTATCACCGACCTGTCACAAGTCACTGATGAACCTTAGCATCACCGACCTGTCACAAGTCACTGATGAACCTTAGCACAAGAGTATCACCGACCTGTCACAAGTCACTGATGAACCTTAGCACAAGAGTATCACCGACCTGTCACAAGTCACTGATGAACCTTAGCACAAGAGTAGCACCGACCTGTCACAAATCACTGATGAACCTTAGCACAAGAGTAGCACCGACCTGTCACAAGTCACTGATGAACCTTAGCACAAGAGTATCACCGACCTGTCAAGTCACTGATGAACCTTAGCACAAGAGTATCACCGACCTGTCACAAGTCACTGATGAACCTTAGCACAAGAGTATCACCGACCTGTCACAAGTCACTGATGAACCTTAGCACAAGAGTATCACCGACCTGTTACAAGTCACTGATGAACCTTAGCACAAGAGTATCACCGACCTGTCACAAATCACTGATGAACCTTAGCACAAGAGTATCACCTACCTGTCAAGTCACTGATGAACCTTAGCACAAGAGCATCACCTACCTGTCACAAGTCACTGATGAACCTTAGCACAAGAGTAGCACCGACCTGTCACAAGTCACTGATGAACCTTAGCACAAGAGCATCACCGACCTGTTACAAGTCACTGATGAACCTTAGCACAAGAGTATCACCGACCTGTCACAAGTTACTGATGAACCTTAGCACAAGAGTATCACCGACCTGTTACAAGTCACTGATGAACCTTAGCACAAGAGTATCACCGACCTGTCACAAGTCACTGATGAACCTTAGCACAAGAGTATCACTGACCTGTTACAAGTCACTGATGAACCTTAGCACAAGAGTATCACCGACCTGTCACAAGTCACTGATGAACCTTAGCACAAGAGTATCACCGACCTGTTACAAGTCACTGATGAACCTTAGCACAAGAGTATCACCTACCTGTTACAAGTCACTGATGAACCTTAGCACAAGAGTATCACCGACCTGTCAAGTCACTGATGAACCTTAGCATCATCGACCTGTCACACGTCACTGATGAACCTTAGCACATGCACTGCATCGGTGGTTTAATGGTTAGCGTGCTTGCATTAAGTATGGTAGATTGTGTGTTCTGGTTGGGGGGTCAAACCAAAAGACTATTAAATTGGTATTTGCTGCTTCTCCACTAAGCATGCAGCATTAAGGAGTAACAACAAAGATTAGCTCATGCTCAGGATAATGCAGGGGCAGATCCAGGGGGGTGCACCCGGTGTGCGTACCCCCTAAAATTTGAAAAAATATGATTTTTGGGCGTAAAATTGTGATTTTTCACAAGAAATACCCCAAAAATGTTCGCGCCTCCCTCCGCAATTGGAAAAAATATGATTTTTTGGCGTAAAATTGTGATTTTTCACACGAAATACCCCAAAAAAATTCGCGCCTCCCTCCGCAATTGGAAAAAATATGATTTTTTGGCGTAAAATCGTGATTTTTCACACGAAATACCCCAAAAATGTTCACTCCGCTCGGCGCAATTTTTTTAAATGTGCCCCCCCCCCCCTAACTTGAAATCCTGGATCCGCCCCTGTAATGGGTTCTGGTGGAGCAACATATCATTCTGTGAACTATCATATCACTAAGATAGCACTATAAACATCCAACTATAAGTGTGTTGGCCTAGTACAAAACAGACATCATCATCTTTTTTTTTAATTACATCAATGACTTGTTCTATCCATTATATAGCTGAAAAATTGCTCATTTGGCATTAAACAATAATCGCTGACATTGTATAGAGATCAACATGCCTTGGGCCTGAAACAAATTCACAACTTTAGTGATGATGGGCATTCAATGCATATTTTATTGTTCTATGTAAAATGTATGCCAGTTTAATTGAAAGCAAAACTAAAGGTCTAATTTAATCACTGAGTGTCTTTAAAACTTTAATGAACAAAAATAAAATGAAAACGGTAAGAGAAATACAGATTTGAGATAAAGTATAGACAGTTGCAATGTTAAAAATGAAAATTTAAACAATCATTGAAATAATATATTATGACTAAGATCAAGATGTACAAAATAGCTTGGATGAAAGTTGTGAATGTAATATTTCTCATTTGATAGCATGTTTGTCTGTCTTCAAAAACCTTAAAGTACTGAAAATTTAGATAAAAATAGTATAATCCCAACAAATAGATAAAGCTTAAAAACACATTAAACCCCAACAAAGTCTCATTTTATCGACTTTTTGGGGAAAGTAATTATTCAATGAAGAGTTTTAATTGGATCTGTGGTTGAAAGAAGATTCTTTATGGTTCAATTTTCTTTGAAAAATGTCATTGTTTCAACCTCTATCAAATGATCCACGTTAAAAGATTTAACTACCAGATAACAATTTTTAAATAAATTGATTTCCAATATAAAGGAGGAATACAGGGGAAAAAAGTTTTATATCTTTTATCTTGAATAGTAAATCTGAAAGTATACGACAATCTGACATGCAATTGATTCATTTTATTGTAATGTAGCTTTATTTTTGAAAAAACCACATTTGTTACATTATAATAACGACAAGTCGTTGATAATCGGTTTTTGTAACAAGTTTAAAATATTTAGATAAATTACTATGGTGTATATGGTATTGATGTGCTTAGCCAAAGTAAATAATACATTTTTCAGAACACTATAATTTATTTGAAAAGAATTGCCTATAAATTGCATGTTTTAAATGTATGTTAAAACTAGATTTGGAAATTAAATATATAAATTCATTGTGGTTTGTTGGTTAAAATTTATAACTATGAAAAGAAAATTGAAACAGTGATGGTCTACAATTCTACCAATATCAACAAAATGATCACCCACCTCTCACTTCTAACCAGTAAACACATAAAACAACCAACAACATGTGTGTAAACCAAGTAATGCAATCTCAAACAGTTGAATCTCCAATAACAATACACATGTTAACATACAATAAAAAACCTACACAGATTCACTTCCACTCAATAAATAGACATCTTATCACAGACACTAATATTTTTTATTTATGTAAAACACAGGGATGATTTTTTTAAGTTATATAGCTGATTTCAGCTATTTTCCTATGAAAATAATTTTCCGAAAAATTGTTTGACACAGTCAGACCAGGTCAAAAATGACATTTGTAAGGGAGTGTAGATGTTGTCAGCTATTTTTCATTGATTTTCAGTTAATTTATTTTCTAACCCGGACCATCCCTGAAAACAGGACTTAATGTGTTTGTCTTATTTGATTAACACAGTTATATATTATTTTCTTTTTCAGACTAATCCAGACCAAACCTATATCACTGCAACTGTTTTATGAATATTTCAAGATAGAAAGCTCACAGGTATTATATTGTAGAGAGAGAGAGAGCTTTTTAGGATTTTGTATATGAAAGTTATGATCCCTTAATCAACTTTAAATGTAAACCTTTCTTGAGAGTCTGTAACCCCTTCTGCCATTAAAATGTGGTCTTTCAAGAAAGGTGGTCACACAAAAGAGATTGGTCTGTCACAAGAGAGAGCTGACTTGTTTTACTGTACTAGTTGTCTATAGGATGTATATTTTATTGTGGAAACAAAGGATGTCTTGTCAAAACAACAAATGCAAAATTATAAAAGCATTAAAGATGTACAAGATATTTTGATAGTACATCTCATTTCAATGCCATGTTTTGTAAACATGTATGTATTTATCACTTCTGTGGCTGAGTGTATATTTGTATAAACAAACAAATAACCTAACAAGAACATTGTCACTTTTTTTGGCATCAACAAGGGGCATAAAATGCTTATTGAAAAAATATTTGCTTTCAAACTTGACTGATATATTGTGCTACTGCTGTATAGATTGTGCATAAATCTGATGTGAATCTGTTGAAATGTTTTGCTAGTGAGCTGACATAAAAACATTTTCACATTTTTAAGTCGCCTACAGTTCCCATAGAGTGGTGATTTTTTTGTTAATTTTACGTTTCACATGTGTTGTTTTGGTTAATTTTACATTTCACTTGTGTTGTTTTGGTTAATTTTATGTTTCACTTGTGTTGTTTTGGTTAATTTTACGTTTCACTTGTGTTGTTTTGGTTAATTTTACATTTCACTTGTGTTGTTTTGGTTAATTTTATGTTTCACATGTGTTGTTTTGGTTAATTTTACATTTCACTTGTGTTGTTTTGGTTAATTTTACATTTCACTTGTGTTGTTTTGGTTAATTTTACGTTTCACATGTGTTGTTTTGGTTAATTTTACATTTCACTTGTGTTGTTTTGGTTAATTTTACGTTTCACTTGTGT
Source organism: Bathymodiolus septemdierum (assembly GCA_963383655.1). NCBI lineage: Eukaryota > Metazoa > Mollusca > Bivalvia > Mytilida > Modiolidae > Bathymodiolus > Bathymodiolus septemdierum. The sequence continues at coordinate 1,180,992 of OY726522.1, read as the reverse complement.
TGTTTTGGTTAATTTTACGTTTCACTTGTGTTGTTTTGGTTAATTTTACGTTTCACCTGTGTTGTTTTGGTTAATTTTACGTTTCACTTGTGTTGTTTTGGTTAATTTTACGTTTCACTTATGTTGTTTTGGTAATTTTACGTTTCACTTGTGTTGTTTTGGTTAATTTTACGTTTCACTTGTGTTGTTTTGGTTAATTTTATGTTTCACATGTGTTGTTTTGGTTAATTTTACGTTTCACATGTGTTGTTTTGGTTAATTTTACGTTTCACTTGTGTTGTTTTGGTTAATTTTACATTTCACTTGTGTTGTTTTGGTTAATTTTACATTTCACTTGTGTTGTTTTGGTTAATTTTACGTTTCACATGTGTTGTTTTGGTTAATTTTACGTTTCACTTGTGTTGTTTTGGTTAATTTTACGTTTCACTTGTGTTGTTTTGGTTAATTTTACGTTTCACTTGTGTTGTTTTGGTTAATTTTATGTTTCACATGTGTTGTTTTGGTTAATTTTACGTTTCACTTGTGTTGTTTTGGTTAATTTTACATTTCACTTGTGTTGTTTTGGTTAATTTTACGTTTCACTTGTGTTGTTTTGGTTAATTTTACATTTCACTTGTGTTGTTTTGGTAATTTTACATTTCACTTGTGTTTTTTTGGTTAATTTTACGTTTCACTTGTGTTGTTTTGGTTAATTTTACATTTCACATGTGTTGTTTTGGTTAATTTTATGTTTCACTTGTGTTGTTTTGGTTAATTTTACGTTTCACTTGTGTTGTTTTGGTTAAATTTACGTTTCACTTGTGTTGTTTTGGTTAATTTTACGTTTCACTTGTGTTGTTTTGGTTAATTTTACGTTTAACTTGTGTTGTTTTGGTTAATTTTACGTTTCACTGGTGTTGTTTTGGTTAATTTTATGCTTCACTTGTGTTGTTTTGGTTAATTTTACGTTTCACTTGTGTTGTTTTGGTTAATTTTACGTTTCACTTGTGTTGTTTTGGTTAATTTTACATTTCATTTGTGTTGTTTTGATTAATTTTACGTTTCACTTGTGTTGTTTTGGTTAATTTTACATTTCACTTGTGTTGTTTTGGTTAATTTTACGTTTCACTTGTGTTGTTTTGGTTAATTTTATTTACTTTGATCTTATTCTATTCTTTAAAAGTAAAAAAATACAACCTTTTAATAATGTTTTAATTCAACAAAAACTCACACTCTTGTTTTCCTCATGAACCCTTGCTGAAAGTAGTTAGCACATTTATTTTTTTATCGTGTGACTTTTAGTGGAATGTTGTATTTCTTCTAATATTTTGTGATAATTGTCTGTTCAGATAACATATTGATGTTTCGCTATCTTAAATAAAGGCCATTTCTGATGCAAATTAAGGCATTTATCTGCCAAAGAGCAAACATTGAGAATGATAAGATTTTTTTTTTTTTTTTATTGAACTGGTATTTATTTCCAGAGACAGTTTTATACATCTGTGTATGATGGAGCCAAAAAATTAACATTAAGCTATAAAATGAATCTTACAGTTTGTGTCAGATAGCCATTAAACCTTATTGGATAATAAACATGATGCTAATTAAAGAGTTTAAATGAAGCTGAATGCAGTTGTTTAGGTGATGGTGTAAATATTTAATTTTTACTATCTTGGGTAATTCTGATTGTGTCAGGAAATTAGATAATTGTGTGGCTAATAAAAATAGTCATTCTAGGACTGATCATTTCAAGATGGGTAATGGGGGGAATTCTTAATAGAAATAGTGATTCTAAGACTGAACATTTTAAGATGGGTAACAGTGTGGAAATCTTAATATTTTAAGATGGAACGTTTTAAGATAGGTCACAGTGAGGAATTCTTAATAGAAACAGTCATTTTAAGACCAGGGCATTTTAAGATAGGTCACAGTGGGGAATTCTTAATAGAAACAGTCATTCTAAGACGGAACGTTTTAAGATGGGTAACTGTGGAAATCTTAATAGAATACAGTAAAACCTGCCCATGTGGTCACCTCTATTAAGCAGTCACCTGAATTAAAAGGTCACGTTTTACTTGACCTGTCATAGAAAATTTCATATGAAATGAACTTCTATTAAGAAGTCACCTGTTTTGTAAGGCCACTTTCTGTTTGTCCCAAATGTGACCTCGTATTACAGGTTTGACTGTAGTCATTTTATAATGGAGCATTTTAAGATGGGTAACAACAGGGATATCTTAAATTTACTTCATTTTCAATTTAGGTATCAATTAAATGTTTATGAAGAGACTATATAATCTAATAGCATCTTTCCAGATTGCTGTTTTCTCATGAACCAGCACCAAGATCATGTTTTGGTACAGTAGATTTATACATTAAAGGAATATGTTTACATACAAATTGCTAGTGCCCATGCATTTCATTTTGTCTTCTACCAGAATTGTTATCATTGATTTGCCCAAATTTATTGTTACTGATTAAATTTCCCAGCTGATGAAAATGATGTGGTTTGGACTTGTTGAAAAAAAGATATTGAATTTCAAAATCTTACCTGTATACTAATACCATTCTAGATAACAATTATTAATTAAAACTTTAACCATTATGAAGGAATAAAAATAAATAAAGACCTTGTTGACCCCAATCCCCTTAAAAAAATCCTTTCACAGGTTGTTGAAATAATAATTTTTTATGATCTACTAAACTAGCAATAGTAATGTATTTATACCAAGATTGACATTGATATAAAACTTTAAATTAAAATTTAACCAGACATTAGGGTATTTATTGAAGTAAATGATAAGTTATGTTTTTCTGGCATGCAATGTAGGTATAAGATAGAAAATAGCTGAATCTGGATTTCTTGTCTGATCGAGTTATAAATTATTTTCATTGGAACATTTTTATAATATCAAGGATCGCTATGATCGAGATCACACTGTAATTGGATTTACATCTACCTATGCAATAAGTGCATATTATTTCTAGAGTGGGTTCTTCCCCAAGTCTAGGCGAGTTGTAATTTGCACATCATATACATGTATAGTGAGGAATTTTGTCAGCAATTTGGTGGGGGGTTTTTCTTGGGTACTCCATAGTTTCCTCAAACAATAAAACTGACCACAAACAATAAAACTGACCACAACAAAATAACTGAAATATTGTTGTAAGTAGTATTCAACAGTAACAACCCTACCCTTTAGAGACAGTTTATTGTAATGGTGTGTAATCTACCTCTTTACAATTGAATTAATCTACAGAGAAGAAATAGAATAAGAATAATTTAAATATATACAGTAGTCCCCTTCTTATATTAGGTCACCCCCCTCCCAGAGGGTGTGCCGGAGGTAGAATAGGCACCAGGTTTCTCTGCCCTAGAGGCACTAGTCCTCTAAAAGGGGTCAACCCCACTGGAACCCCGGGGTATAGAAATGAGACAGAGCTTCTTCGGCTTGAAGGGGCATCCGTCGGTATGAATTCACAACCAAGCCGTCCTTTGGATGAGACATAAATAAAACTGAGGTCCCGTGTTGAGAGATTGCCACCCTCTTCGCACGTTGAAGAACCCAGTGTTACAGCTCATGATGAGCATTATGCTCATGATGAGTGGTCCATAAGAGACCTGTTGCACTGGCTAAATTATCCGTCCCTACCCATCACCTTTCATTGTTTCGAGTCCCATGGCATTTAAATTTTTAAATGTTCTCGTCTTGAATATAGCTGAAAAATTGCTCGCTGGACGTTAAACACCAATCAATCAATCAATCAATATATTAGACCACCCTTTGTGCAATGAAAAATGGCCTTATAAGAGAGATGGCCTCTCTTGAGGGAGATAATTTAGTAGTATTTTACTGTGCATCAGAAATCTGATTTGAGGGGTGGCCATTGGTGGGGAATCACCTAAAGGGGAATCACCTAAAGGGGAACTACTATCTTTCATTGAGGTCCTGGTTGGCCAAGTAGTCAAGTTTGTTGACCTCTGACCACAAGTCTAACACCACTGACATATCAGTTATTTCATAAATCATAACCATCTCAAGTGTTCAGATATTCCAGACACCTATGCAAGGCCATGAATTTCACTGGATTGTTGGTTCCTCATTAAGTTTTTTTTCAGTCACAATATGCAAGAAAAATGTAGATAACAAAATTGGTGAAAGTTATGATAAACAATCATTAACCAAGTTATGATAAACAACCATTAACCAAGTTATGATAAACAACCATTAACCAAGTTATGATAAACAACCATTAACCAAATCAAACAATAGATGGTATGGTGCTAACCCATACTGAGGATAAATAGTGTTAAATGGTCCAAGACGTTAAAAGAGTGGTTAATTTTGAAAGACAAAGAAAACAAGTTTTACTGTCTGTAGACATATAAGAGCAAAATAGAGTTGAGTGATAATTTTATTATTGTGTCCTCACTCATGTAAATCTACATCAGTAATTTACCTTTGTTTGAGTCACGTTTAATACTTTTTAATGAAGACTGTTTGAAAATGATTACAACCAATCATAATAGTTACAAGGGGACGTCATGGCCGTAATCATATGGTAGTTGGATTTACAACTACCTATGCAATCAGTGCCTATCACCACTGATGTTGTGAGTTCGAATCTTGATCAGGGCGAGGTGTACAACATTATTTGATCAAGTTTTTCAGTGACTTGTGACAGGTTGATGGTTTTCTCCAGGTCCTCCGGTTTCCTCCACCAATAAAACTGACCTCCACGATATAGCTGAAATATTGTTGAAAGTGACGTTAAACACCATTAAGCAAACATAATAGTTACATTTAGTCAATGACAATCTTAACATTTTGATTGGATAGATTGCAGAAAGCATCATAATGTTTTATGACCCAATAAATTCAATGCCATGTGCTTAATTTCTTGGATCATATTGCAGATGAATTATAAAAAAAAATTAATCATTTTATTGAAATTTTGATTTAGTATTAAATCACATTTTTAGCTCACCTGGCCTTAGGCCATGTGAGCTATTGTCATCACTTTTCGTCCGTCGTCTGTCGTCCGTCGTCTGTCATCCATCGTCCGTCCGTCAACATTTCACATTTTAATCTTCTCCTCAAAAACCACTGGGCCAATTGCAACTAAACTTTGGTGGAATGGTCCTTGGATGGCCCCCTTCCAAATTTGTGTCCGGTGATCCCGACTTCCAACGAAGATGGCCGCCAAGCTAAAAATAGAAAAAAGGGGGGATGAAATTTTAATTGGCCATTGCTGCTTTAGTGTAAGTCAAAATGAGCTCAAATTTTAACTGCAACTACATGGCAAGTGGTAGTTTAACATATATTCCTGTTTTTTTTGTGAAATTTTTCTTTCAGTCGATATATAACGATTATGCAAATTAGGCATATTTTGATAAAAGATCACATTTAAATCTTCTCCTCTGAAACCGCTGAACCAAATTAAACCAAACCTGGCAGGGATGGTCCCTGGGTGGGTCCCTTTCAAAATTGTGTCCGTCAACGCCGTCCTGTATCCAAGATGGCCACCGTTACTAAAAATAGAAATTTCTTCAAATGGCCAAAACTGCTCTATTGTAAGCCAAAATGTGCCCAAATTTGAACTGTATAAGCATAATGATATATTACAGGATTTTTTATGAACTTTGAACTTTTGCCGATTTTGACTGATTACGATGAAATTAAAAAAAAATCTTCTCCTCTGAAACTACTGAGCCAATCTCAACCAAGCTTTGCTGAAATGATTCTTGGGTGGTCCTCTTCCAAAATTGTGTCCGACATTTCAGAACTCCGACCAAGATGGCCACCACAGCCGAACTTAGCTTAACATAGAACCCTATGGGAAATGCACATAAATATCTTCTCCTCAGAAACCACTGGGCCAATTGCAACCAAACTTTGGTGGAATAGTCTTTGGATGGCCCCCTTCCAAAATGGTGTCCAGTGATACCGACTTCCAACCAAGATGGCCACCAAGCTAAAAATAGAAAAAAGGGGGGATGAAATTAAAAAAAAATCTTCTCCTCTGAAACTACTGAGCCAATCTCAACCAAACTTTGCTTGCTGAAATGATTCTTGGGTGGTCCTCTTCCAAAATTGTGTCCGGCATTTCAGAACTCCGACCAAGATGGCCACCACAGCCGAACTTAATTTAACATTGGACCCTATGGGAAATTCCCATAAAAATCTTCTTGTCTGAAACAATTTGCTCAATAAGAACAAAATTTTGATGAAATAGTCATTGGATGATTCTCTTCCAAAAATAATTCAGGCGGTTCGGCCCTTCGACCAAGATGGCCCCCACAGCCGAACTTAGCTTAACATAGGACCCTATGGGAAATTCACATAAAAATCTTCTCCTCAGAAACCACTGTGCCAATTGCAACCAAACTTTGGTGAAATAGTCCTTGGATGGCCCCCTTCCAAAATGGTGTCCACTGATACCGACTTCCAACCAAGATGGCCACCAAGCTAAAAATAGAAAAAAGGGGGGATGAAATTTTAAAAAAATCTTCTCCTCTGAAACTACTGAGCCAATCTCAACCAAACTTTGCTTGCTGAAATGATTCTTGGGTGGTCCTCTTCCAAAATTGTGTCCTGCATTTCAGAACTCCGACCAAGATGGCCACCACAGCCGAACTTAATTTAACATTGGACCCTATGGGAAATTCCCATAAAAATCTTCTTGTCTGAAACAATTTGCTCAATAAGAACAAAATTTTGATGAAATAGTCATTGGATGGTTCTCTTCCAAAAATAATTCAGGCGGTTCGGCCCTTCGACCAAGATGGCCCCCACAGCCGAACTTAGCTTAACATAGGACCCTATGGGAAATTCACATAAAAATCTTCTCCTCAGAAACCACTGGGCCAATTGCAACCAAACTTTGGTGAAATAGTCCTTGGATGGCCCCCTTCCAAAATGGTGTCCACTGATACCGACTTCCAACCAAGATGGCCACCAAGCTAAAAATAGAAAAAAGGGGGGATGAAATTTTAAAACAAATCTTCTCCTCTGAAACTACTGAGCCAATCTCAACCAAACTTTGCTTGCTGAAATGATTCTCGGGTGGTCCTCTTCCAAAATTGTGTCCGGCATTTCAGAACTCCGACCAAGATGGCCACCACAGCGGAACTTAATTTAACATTGGACCCTATGGGAAATTCCCATAAAAATCTTCTTGTCTGAAACAATTTGCTCAATAAGAACAAAATTTTGATGAAATAGTCATTGGATGGTTCTCTTCCAAAAATAATTCAGGCGGTTCGGCCCTTCGACCAAGATGGCCCCCACAGCCGAACTTAGCTTAACATAGGACCCTATGGGAAATTCACATAAAAATCTTCTCCTCAGAAACCACTGGGCCAATTGCAACCAAACTTTGGTGAAATAGTCCTTGGATGGCCCCCTTCCAAAATGGTGTCCACTGATACCGACTTCCAACCAAGATGGCCACCAAGCTAAAAATAAAAAAAAGGGGGGATGAAATTTTAAAAAAATCTTCTCCTCTGAAACTACTGAGCCAATCTCAACCAAACTTTGCTTGCTGAAATGATTCTTGGGTGGTCCTCTTCCAAAATTGTGTCCGACATTTCAGAACTCCGACCAAGATGGCCACCACAGCCGAACTTAATTTAACATTGGACCCTATGGGAAATTCCCATCAAAATCTTCTTGTCTGAAACAATTTGCTCAATAAGAACAAAATTTTGATGAAATAGTCATTGGATGGTTCTCTTCGAAAAACAAGTCAGGCGGTTCGGCCCTTCGACCAAGATGGCCCCCACAGCCGAACTTAGCTTAACATAGAACCCTATGGGAAATGCACATAAATATCTTCTCCTCAGAAACCACTGGGCCAATTGCAACCAAACTTTGGTGGAATAGTCTTTGGATGGCCCCCTTCCAAAATGGTGTCCAGTGATACCGACTTCCAACCAAGATGGCCACCAAGCTAAAAATAGAAAAAAGGGGGGATGAAATTTTAAAAAAATCTTCTCCTCTGAAACTACTGAGCCAATCTCAACCAAACTTTGCTTGCTGAAATGATTCTTGGGTGGTCCTCTTCCAAAATTGTGTCCGGCATTTCAGAACTCCGACCAAGATGGCCACCACAGCCGAACTTAATTTAACATTGGACCCTATGGGAAATTCCCATAAAAATCTTCTTGTCTGAAACAATTTGCTCAATAAGAACAAAATTTTGATGAAATAGTCATTGGATGATTCTCTTCCAAAAATAATTCAGGCGGTTCGGCCCTTCGACCAAGATGGCCCCCACAGCCGAACTTAGCTTAACATAGGACCCTATGGGAAATTCACATAAAAATCTTCTCCTCAGAAACCACTGTGCCAATTGCAACCAAACTTTGGTGAAATAGTCCTTGGATGGCCCCCTTCCAAAATGGTGTCCACTGATACCGACTTCCAACCAAGATGGCCACCAAGCTAAAAATAGAAAAAAGGGGGGATGAAAATTTTAAAAAAATCTTCTCCTCTGAAACTACTGAGCCAATCTCAACCAAACTTTGCTTGCTGAAATGATTCTTGGGTGGTCCTCTTCCAAAATTGTGTCCTGCATTTCAGAACTCCGACCAAGATGGCCACCACAGCCGAACTTAATTTAACATTGGACCCTATGGGAAATTCCCATAAAAATCTTCTTGTCTGAAACAATTTGCTCAATAAGAACAAAATTTTGATGAAATAGTCATTGGATGGTTCTCTTCCAAAAATAATTCAGGCGGTTCGGCCCTTCGACCAAGATGGCCCCCACAGCCGAACTTAGCTTAACATAGGACCCTATGGGAAATTCACATAAAAATCTTCTCCTCAGAAACCACTGGGCCAATTGCAACCAAACTTTGGTGAAATAGTCCTTGGATGGCCCCCTTCCAAAATGGTGTCCACTGATACCGACTTCCAACCAAGATGGCCACCAAGCTAAAAATAGAAAAAAGGGGGGATGAAATTTTAAAACAAATCTTCTCCTCTGAAACTACTGAGCCAATCTCAACCAAACTTTGCTTGCTGAAATGATTCTCGGGTGGTCCTCTTCCAAAATTGTGTCCGGCATTTCAGAACTCCGACCAAGATGGCCACCACAGCCGAACTTAATTTAACATTGGACCCTATGGGAAATTCCCATAAAAATCTTCTTGTCTGAAACAATTTGCTCAATAAGAACAAAATTTTGATGAAATAGTCATTGGATGGTTCTCTTCCAAAAATAATTCAGGCGGTTCGGCCCTTCGACCAAGATGGCCCCCACAGCCGAACTTAGCTTAACATAGGACCCTATGGGAAATTCACATAAAAATCTTCTCCTCAGAAACCACTGGGCCAATTGCAACCAAACTTTGGTGAAATAGTCCTTGGATGGCCCCCTTCCAAAATGGTGTCCAGTGATACCGACTTCCAACCAAGATGGCCACCAAGCTAAAAATAGAAAAAAGGGGGGATGAAATTTTAAAAAAATCTTCTCCTCTGAAACTACTGAGCCAATCTCAACCAAACTTTGCTTGCTGAAATGATTCTCGGGTGGTCCTCTTCCAAAATTGTGTCCGGCATTTCAGAACTCCGACCAAGATGGCCACCACAGCCGAACTTAATTTAACATTGGACCCTATGGGAAATTCCCATAAAAATCTTCTTGTCTGAAACAATTTGCTCAATAAGAACAAAATTTTGATGAAATAGTCATTGGATGGTTCTCTTCCAAAAATAATTCAGGCGGTTCGGCCCTTCGACCAAGATGGCCCCCACAGCCGAACTTAGCTTAACATAGGACCCTATGGGAAATTCACATAAAAATCTTCTCCTCAGAAACCACTGGGCCAATTGCAACCAAACTTTGGTGAAATAGTCCTTGGATGGCCCCCTTCCAAAATGGTGTCCACTGATACCGACTTCCAACCAAGATGGCCACCAAGCTAAAAATAGAAAAAAGGGGGGATGAAATTTTAAAAAAATCTTCTCCTCTGAAACTACTGAGCCAATCTCAACCAAACTTTGCTTGCTGAAATGATTCTTGGGTGGTCCTCTTCCAAAATTGTGTCCGGCATTTCAGAACTCCGACCAAGATGGCCACCACAGCCGAACTTAATTTAACATTGGACCCTATGGGAAATTCCCATAAAAATCTTCTTGTCTGAAACAATTTGCTCAATAAGAACAAAATTTTGATGAAATAGTCATTGGATGGTTCTCTTCCAAAAATAATTCAGGCGGTTCGGCCCTTCGACCAAGATGGCCCCCACAGCCGAACTTAGCTTAACATAGGACCCTATGGGAAATTCACATAAAAATCTTCTCCTCAGAAACCACTGGGCCAATTGCAACCAAACTTTGGTGAAATAGTCCTTGGATGGCCCCCTTCCAAAATGGTGTCCACTGATACCGACTTCCAACCAAGATGGCCACCAAGCTAAAAATAGAAAAAAGGGGGGATGAAATTTTAAAAAAATCTTCTCCTCTGAAACTACTGAGCCAATCTCAACCAAACTTTGCTTGCTGAAATGATTCTTGGGTGGTCCTCTTCCAAAATTGTGTCCGGCATTTCAGAACTCCGACCAAGATGGCCACCACAGCCGAACTTAATTTAACATTGAACCCTATGGGAAATTCCCATAAAAATCTTCTTGTCTGAAACAATTTGCTCAATAAGAACAAAATTTTGATGAAATAGTCATTGGATGGTTCTCTTCCAAAAATAATTCAGGCGGTTCGGCCCTTCGACCAAGATGGCCCCCACAGCCGAACTTAGCTTAACATAGGACCCTATGGGAAATTCACATAAAAATCTTCTCCTCAGAAACCACTGGGCCAATTGCAACCAAACTTTGGTGAAATAGTCCTTGGATGGCCCCCTTCCAAAATGGTGTCCACTGATACCGACTTCCAACCAAGATGGCCACCAAGCTAAAAATAGAAAAAAGGGGGGATGAAATTTTAAAAAAATCTTCTCCTCTGAAACTACTGAGCCAATCTCAACCAAACTTTGCTTGCTGAAATGATTCTTGGGTGGTCCTCTTCCAAAATTGTGTCCGGCATTTCAGAACTCCGACCAAGATGGCCACCACAGCCGAACTTAATTTAACATTGGACCCTATGGGAAATTCCCATAAAAATCTTCTTGTCTGAAACAATTTGCTCAATAAGAACAAAATTTTGATGAAATAGTCATTGGATGGTTCTCTTCCAAAAATAATTCAGGCGGTTCGGCCCTTCGACCAAGATGGCCCCCACAGCCGAACTTAGCTTAACATAGGACCCTATGGGAAATTCACATAAAAATCTTCTCCTCAGAAACCACTGGGCCAATTGCAACCAAACTTTGGTGAAATAGTCCTTGGATGGCCCCCTTCCAAAATGGTGTCCACTGATACCGACTTCCAACCAAGATGGCCACCAAGCTAAAAATAGAAAAAAGGGGGGATGAAATTTTAAAAAAATCTTCTCCTCTGAAACTACTGAGCCAATCTCAACCAAACTTTGCTTGCTGAAATGATTCTTGGGTGGTCCTCTTCCAAAATTGTGTCCGGCATTTCAGAACTCCGACCAAGATGGCCACCACAGCCGAACTTAATTTAACATTGAACCCTATGGGAAATTCCCATAAAAATCTTCTTGTCTGAAACAATTTGCTCAATAAGAACAAAATTTTGATGAAATAGTCATTGGATGGTTCTCTTCCAAAAATAATTCAGGCGGTTCGGCCCTTCGACCAAGATGGCCCCCACAGCCGAACTTAGCTTAACATAGGACCCTATGGGAAATTCACATAAAAATCTTCTCCTCAGAAACCACTGGGCCAATTGCAACCAAACTTTGGTGAAATAGTCCTTGGATGGCCCCCTTCCAAAATGGTGTCCACTGATACCGACTTCCAACCAAGATGGCCACCAAGCTAAAAATAGAAAAAAGGGGGGATGAAATTTTAAAAAAATCTTCTCCTCTGAAACTACTGAGCCAATCTCAACCAAACTTTGCTTGCTGAAATGATTCTTGGGTGGTCCTCTTCCAAAATTGTGTCCGGCATTTCAGAACTCCGACCAAGATGGCCACCACAGCCGAACTTAATTTAACATTGAACCCTATGGGAAATTCCCATAAAAATCTTCTTGTCTGAAACAATTTGCTCAATAAGAACAAAATTTTGATGAAATAGTCATTGGATGATTCTCTTCCAAAAATAAGTCAGGCGGTTCGGCCCTTCGACCAAGATGGCCCCCACAGCCGAACTTAGCTTAACATAGGACCCTATGGGAAATTCACATAAAAATCTTCTTCTCAGAAACCACTGGGCCAATTGCAACCAAACTTTGGTGGAATGATCCTTGGGTGGTCCCTTTCCAAATTTATGTCTGGCATTTCAGACCTCCGACTAAGATGGCCGCCACAGCCGAACTTAATTTAACATAGGACCCTATGGGAAATTCCCATAAAAATCTTCTTGTTTGAAACCATTTGCTCAATAAGAACTAAATGTTGATGAAATAGTCATTGGATGGTTCTTTTCCAAAAATATGTCAGGCGGTTCGGCCCTTCGACCAAGATGGCCCCCACAGCCGAACTTAGTTTAACATAGGAACCTATGGGAAATTCACATAAAAATCTTCTTGTCTGGAACCAGTTGTTCAATAAGAACCAAACTTTGATGAAATAGTCATTGGATGGTCCTCTTCCAAAATTGTTTCTGGTGGTCCCACCCTCTGGCCAAGGTGGATGCACAGCTGTACTTAGTTTAACATAGGACCCTATGGGAAATTCACATAAAAACCATCTTGTCTGGAACCAGTAGCTCAATTAGAACCAAATTTTGATGGAATAGTCATTAGATGGTCCTCTTCCAAAATTGTGTCCGGCAATTGCACTCTCCCACCAAGATGGCTGCCACAGTGCAGTTGCGTTGTTATTGAAAGCAGCTTTGATCCAGGTGAGCGATTACAGGCTCCTGGGAGCCTCTGGTTTAGCTCACCTGCCCAAATTTAAGGCCATGTGAGCTATTGACATCACTTGGCATCCATCGTACTTTGTAAACTTTCACATTGAAATCTTCTCCTCTGAAACCTTTGAACCAAATTAAACTAAACTGAGCAGGGATAGTTCTTGTGTGATCTCCTATAAATATTATATTTCACAAGCCCACCTTCCATTACAGATGGCTGATGTTACTAAAAATAGAAATTTCTTTAATTGTCTATTGCTGTTTTACTATAAGTCAAAATGAGCTTAAATTATAACTGCAGCTACATAGCAATGAGTAGTTTAAAATAAATTTCGGGATTTTCTCTGAAATTTTACTTTCAGCCAATTTATATCAATTATGCAACTAGGCATATTTTGATAAAAGATAACAGTTAAATCTTCTCCTCTGAATCTGCTGAACCAAATAAAAACAAATTTGGCTGGTATGGTCCCCTGTAAAAATTGTGTTTGACAGCTCTGTTCTTCATTCAAGATGGCGGTCAGGGTTTTTCGGTGAATTTTTTTTCAGCCAATTTACACCGATTAGACATATTATAAGAAAAGAATCATATCAAAATCTTCTGCACAGAAATTTGAGCTGAAATGATCTTTGGTTGGTCCTTTTTTTAAATTATGTGTGACACCCCTATCTACCTTAAAACTTGAGAAGTCTAAATTATGTGTGACACCCCTATCTACCTTAAAACATGAGAAGTCTAAATTATGTGTGACGCCCCTATCTACCTTAAAACATGAGAAGTCTAAATTATGTGTGATGCCCCTATCTACCTTAAAACATGAGAAGTCTAATTTATGTGTGACACCCCTATCTACCTTAAAACATGAGAAGTCTAAATTATGTGTGACACCCCTATCTACCTTAAAACATGAGAAGTCAAAAGTGAAAACTAGGTGAGCGATTACAGCAACCTGGGATCCTGTAGTTTTTTGTTTTTTTATAAATTAGTCAGGTGTTCATATTAAATAGAGTAAATGTCTAATGATTCTGGAACTACTTTTGAAGTTCAGGTTCAGGAAGGATTTTGGTTTGTTGAGAGTTTTGTTTAGACCTTTTTCATTGTACTCTTATATGACGAGTGTAAAATAGAATGATTACTGAATTATACATATGGAGCATTGTTGTACTTTACAAAAAATTAATGTACTTTATTCTTCTCTTTTTTTACACAACAAATGATGAAAATAACCTACCAGCTTTTAAATAAGTTTGAATATGAAAAATTCAATAAGTATACATGACTTAAGTAAATCAATAAATAAAAAGATTGATAAGTTCAGAACGATAAATAAGTGTAAAATTAGTTCACATGAAACAGAAAAACGTTCATAAAATCTATAAATTCTTTACACGATTTCACCTTTCGGCATAGCTAATTTGTACTTTTATGTCGTAGTTTAGATTTCTATCGAGGATTTTAATTCATAATATCTGAATTAAAAGATATCAAACAAAAATAACAAAAACTGAAATAAATATTAACTGCCGTCTTCAAACAAGTTTTTAAAACCCCTTATAATGACTGATACTGCAAATAATTGGTTATCGAGCAGAAAAATTGGATTACCGATGCTACGTCAAGTCAACCGTAATATCAACATATTAAAAACGGAGGCGATAATTCTAGATGTTGGAAATTTTCCTCTTGACTTCTCAAGCGGCAGCAATATATCTAAAATAAGCTGATAAAAAAAGTCAATTCTTCACCTTTCATTACATTCATATACAATTTTCGATGCATCTGCAGAAAAGATTTATTACTATGTTAAATGTTGATCAGTTAACAGGGGGCAGTTGTCACAAAGATGGAGTCTCATTTCGTAGATATAATCTCCTGTATTTTGACAAGAAAGCATGAAATTTAAGACCGGATTAACTGTGTCTGATCCAAAATTACAGTGTTTTCTTACAGCTAGTGAAATATATCACTATTAAAAAGTAAAAACGTGCTTTGAAATTTCAACAACGTTTTCTTTTGGATGAGTTGAAATATATAATGACGAAAAGCTGCATAATCTTAAGATTTGATATGAAATATGGTGTAGCTATTATAGGAAAGAAAAGGTTTAAGTTGTGAAATATGGTGTAACTATTATAGGAAAGAAAAGGTTTAAGTAGTTGTCATCCTTTCAACTTCTGTGTGTAAACTTAATGTTCTGATTTTCAATTCAGTAGAAAGTGTCTTTCAATAAAAATGGCTGCAATAATTCACCCTCATATAGGAACAAGAATGTACTGGTATATAGTTACAATCTTGATAGAGATTTGAATTATGTATCTTATCTAACATTGATATGCATGAGTCCTATAATAATCAATATTTGATTGTCAATTGCGTGATCTTGTAAACAGCAAATCATGTATAGAACCACATGAAATGTTTCAATGTGTAGATGTGCATTTTGATGATAATTTCATATTTTTGTTGAAATTAGGAATAAAATATATTATCAACCCAAGTGTCATGTAAGATATTGTTATGACTTTGTCCATCGTCAGCAAGCTTTTCACATTTTGATCTTCTTCCTCAAATCTGATTGGCCAATAGATATAAGATTTAATGGGAATGTTCATTGGACGGTTCTCTACAAAGTTTATGTAGTTTTCCTGTTTGGAAGCCCATCACAGAAACAAGAGGCGCTAATGTGCCAAAAATAATGTTTTCTGCTTTTTGTATGAGAAGGTTTAATTTTCAACCAATTTCAATGATTTTTTTTTCTATATTTTCCTTAAAAATAAAATTCTCATTATGCATTATGACAACTGATTTTGTATTGTTCATACCATTTGGTGTCAAAATGGGGCAAATACCCAAAATTTTGATTCTTTTTTTTTTTAATTTAAATCCAATTTTGATAGGTTTTTTTTCCATTAGATTCTTTATGAAATTTCATGCCTGTTTTTTTTTATCAAAGAGATTTGTCCTAGCTGTTAGTTTCCATGATAAAACTTAAACCAAAAAGAACCAACACTGAAAATGATAACTGTTTTATTTGAAGTTGAATTTGTATGCAGTTTCTAATGAATTCCTTTGAAAAATTCTTGTATGGAATATTTTGCTTGCACTTAATCTCTGTTGTCCTGGTGCTGTGCAGGGGTTGTGCTTCAGTCTGGTTTTGTTTGTACTTAAACCTCTGGTGTCCCAAGTACTGTGCAGGGACATGCTTTATTCTAGTTTTGTTTGCACTTAAAACTCAGGTGTAGGAGGAAGCTTCAGTCTAGTTTTCATTGTAAGGTTAGGTAACCACAACAACCTTTCTGGATGATTCCAATCGGTTAAAAGACTAGAAAGGCAGGATAACTATATTGAAACTTGTAGTCAGATGCTAAACTTCAATGAAATTAAGACAACTCTAATGATTTTTAAGAAGTAACTTGTTGAAGGGGAGACAACTCTAATGGCTTTATTTTATATTTCAGACATCACCCAAGATGATGTTATTACGTAAAGCTTATGAAGATGCTGTTATGGAGTATGGGCCCACAGATGCAGGTATTTTCATTGAATATTTAGATAATGACCTTTGATTTAGATACATGCTCTGTTGTTTTTTTTTATTGACAACGTAGTTCATCACCTAAATTTATTCTATTGAAATAAAACTGTCTAAATGAATATTTTTCTGGCATGTAGAGGGTTGACTTTTGGTGGGTTTTTTTTTAGAAATTTCAATTTAAAAACATTTTGCTCTGGTGTAAATTTCACTTGTCTTTCATGATTTACTGTTTTTATTTATTTTGTTGAACATTTTCTCAATCGGAGACATTATTTTGCATTTCAGTAATGCATGACTTTGAGAAAACATTGTTTCTTACTACAACCTGTCATTTGTCAAATCTTTATGATAAACCAACTTTGTAATGTATTAGAATATAATATTGAAAGAGTTTACATCTTGGAAACATTTCCTGTAAATCACAGTTTCCATAATACATCTCATTTAGATTTGACTTGTAAACTTTCCAATGTTTGCATGTATAGGGTCTCCAAATTTCAAGCTACATTTAATTAACATTACACAGTGTGACTTATAATGCCAGTCAAACATTACACAGTGTGACTTATAATGCCAGTCAAACATTACACAGTGTGACTTATAATGTCAGTCAAACATTACACAGTGTGACTTATAATGTCAGTCAAACATGACACAGTGTGACTTATAATGCCAGTCAAACATTACACAGTGTGACTTATAATGCCAGTCAAACATTACACAGTGTGACTTATAATGCCAGTCAAACATGACACAGTGTGACTTATAATGCCAGTCAAACATGACACAGTGTGTCTTATAATGCCAGTCAAACATGACACAGTGTGACTTATAATGCCAGTCAAACATGACACAGTGTGACTTATAATGCCAGTCAAACATGACACAGTGTGACTTATAATGCCAGTCAAACATGACACAGTGTGACTTATAATGTCAGTCAAACATGACACAGTGTGACTTATAATGCCAGTCAAACATGACACAGTGTGACTTATAATGCCAGTCAAACATGACACAGTGTGACTTATAATGTCAGTCAAACATTACACAGTGTGACTTATAATGCCAGTGAATCAGTACACAGTGTGACTTATAATGCCAGTCAAACAGTGTTTTGTAATTGTAAATGCATTATGTGAAAAGGAAAAAAAGACTAACAGATGCTTTTTGTTTTTTAACTTTTGTGAGGAATATGAAAATTCAAGTAATTAAGTAAAAATTCACTTATTTATCAGTTGATTTGTTTCACTTCTTAAAGATGACAAAAATTTAAATTGCATGAAATAGATATTGAGTCTTAAATGTCCTTGTATATATTCTGAGTATAGTAGTCCCCTTGTTATAAGGCTACCCATTTTGCAAAGAAAAGGTGGCCTCTCTTGAGGGAGACAATTTAGTAATATTTTACTATCTTAGTGTATTTATAATTTGCCCTGGTAAAAAGGGGGATGGCCTTTACAAGGGGTGTTAATGTACTAGTAATTTGTATCAAATAAAAGTTGCAACTATATTGTTTTCTCTCCAGACATATGGATAGATTACATCAAGCTGGAAATGACTCATTCACAAGGAAAGCCAGAAAATGTTGGAAATCTTCACTACAGAGCAGTTAAACAGTTAAATGGTGAACTCAATCAGGAGTTTATAACTCAGTTTACTTTACTACAGACTGGACACTTAGACATGGCTGTAGACAGCTAGTTTTTATAATAAACAATATACATACATATTAAATTTTTCTGCCTCTTTTTCTGTATCTGTCAGTGTTTTAAATGCAGTGGTGTAATGGTTAGCATGCTCACCTCAAGTGCAGTAGAACGTGGGTTTAAGCCTTAGTCAAACCAAAGACTATAAAATTGGTAGTTGTTAGCATGCAGCATTAAGGAGAAAGAGTAAAGACTGGTTGGCTTGGAATCAGGATAATGTGTCAGAGTGGAGCAACATATCTATCCACAAGACTATCGTTTCAGTGAGCTAGCACTATTAAAAATCCAACTAAGCGTGTTGGTCTAGTACAAAGCAGCCTTCATCCTCATCTCATTGAAAATTAACTTGTTCTCGCCATGATAGAGCTGAAAAATTAACTTGTTCTCGCCATGATATAGCTGAAAAATTAATTTCTTCTCGCCATGATATAGCTGAAAAATTAACTTCTTCTCGCCATAATATAGCTGAAAAATTAACTTGTTCTCACCATGATATAGCTGAAAAATTAACTTGTTCTCGCCATGATAGAGCTGAAAAATTAACTTGTTCTCGCCATGATATAGCTGAAAAATTAACTTGTTCTCGCCATGATAGAGCTGAAAAATTTATTTGTTCTCACCATGATGTAGCTGAAAAATTAATTTGTTCTCGCCATGATATAGCTGAAAAATTAATTTGTTCTCGCCATGATATAGCTGAAAAATTAACTTGTTCTCGTCATGATATAGCTGAAAAATTAATTTGTTCTCGCCATGATATAGCTGAAAAATTAACTTGTTCTCGCCATGATATAGCTGAAAAATTAACTTGTTCTCGCCATGATATAGCTGAAAAATTAACTTGTTCTCGCCATGATATAACTGAAAAATTAACTTGTTCTCCCCATGATATAGCTGAAAAATTAATTTGTTCTCGCCATGATATAGCTGAAAAATTAATTTGTTCTCACAATGATATAGCTGAAAAATTAACTTGTTCTCACCATGATATAGCTGAAAAATTAACTTGTTCTCTCCATGATATAGCTGAAAAATTAACTTGTTCTCACCATGATATAGCTGAAAAATTAATTTGTTCTCGCCATGATATAGCTGAAAAATTAACTTGTTCTCGCCATGATATAGCTGAAAAATTGCTTAGTTGGCATTAAACAACAATCACTCACTCACTCGCTCCCTTTAAATGAAGTGGAGACAAAATTTGTGTTAAGTAGAGAAACTAGTCTAATGTCTATTGGTCCCCTGTATTATCACAGCAGATCGTCTCCTGGGAATATAAATTAAACTTGGCAGGAATGGCCCTTGGATGGTCCCAATTTTAAATTATATACATTTGGTCAGGACTTCATCGCAGATGGATGCCATTACTAAAAATAGACATTTCTTAAATGGTCCAATGCAGCTTTATTAGAAGCCAGAATCAGCTCAAATTTTAACTGAAAGGGAAT
This sequence comes from Bathymodiolus septemdierum, assembly GCA_963383655.1. Classification (NCBI taxonomy): domain Eukaryota; kingdom Metazoa; phylum Mollusca; class Bivalvia; order Mytilida; family Modiolidae; genus Bathymodiolus; species Bathymodiolus septemdierum. The sequence continues at coordinate 1,161,372 of OY726522.1, read as the reverse complement.
TATTATGAGCTTTACAACCTCAAAGTGACCACACCTGGAGACTTTGTAAAATAAGAAATGTTCACATACTATATTCATTGGTTATGCAGTATTCCAAGATGATTTTAATTCATGTTTATTCTGGGTTGTCATGGGTGTTTTATCCCTTTTTTAACAGTATTTCAGTTATATCCTGACAGTATATATTGATGAAGAGAACCTAGTGAATGCCACCAACCTGCCACAATTTATTGACTTTTATCACAAAGTGGCATCAAGTACACCTCAATACAGGAGGGAATCAAACTCACATAGTGGTGGTAGTATTAGGTTTATCAATGTTTAACACAAATTTTAACAATATTTCAGTTTTATTGTGGTGGTCACTTTTATTGATGGGAGAAAACCAGAGCTCCCAAAGAAAACCACAGAACTGCTGCAAGCCACTGACTAACTTCATCACATATGGTTTTAAGCCACTGACTAACTTCATCACATATGGTTTTACCAAGTACACCTTGCCATTGTCCTGGCGACTCCTACTGTGGCGATAGGCATTGATTTCAGAGTATGTATTTTTAACTATCATATGATCATGCCCTCCATGTTTACTCTATATAGCTAAATAAATCTCTAAACTTATACACCTGTCTATTGTGTTCTAAATATTGAATCTAACAGTGTTATTCAGTTTAGACAGGTTTCATAACGGAATGAAAGCAAGAAGACATTTTTTTCATGAAATTTTGAATTTAATTGCAAAATTTAGTACAATAATTCTTTTTAAACAATATTTACACAACATCTTTGTAAAAAAAAATAATAAGTAACATGATTGAAATGCAATTAATTCTTATATTTACAAAAATAAGATTCCAGATTTTTTAAATCTGTATACATGATAAAACCGGTACATTAAAAAAAGTTTAACAAGTGATAAATGTGGTGTTGTTTGATAATACAGTGAGTGAGTGAGTGATTGTTGTTTAACACCGAATGAGCAATTTTTCAGCTATATCATGGCGAGAACGAATTGCATTCGATGATGGGATAATGATGTCCGTTTTGTACTAGACCAACATGATTAGTTTGATTTTTATAGTACTAGCTCACTAAAACAACAGTCTGCAGATAGACATGTCCATCCACTATCCTGATTCTGAGCCAATCGGTCTTTGCTCTTACTCATTAATACTGTATGCTTAGTGGAGAAGCAGCAAATACCAGATTTATAGTCTGGTTTTACACGATCAGGAGTTGAACTCGAGATCTACCTCATTTGAGATGAGCATGCTACCAATTACACCACGATGCAGTCTTGATACTAGAATAATGATCAAATGTCTACCATATTTTTCCGAAGTCTAAGTTTGTGTTCAAGAAAGTTAAAGGTAGTATTTGAAGATGGTCTATGGTAAATATTGAACAATAAAGGTAGATTTGTTTTCTCACAAAGACGATAAATAAATATATTTTAATGCAATCTATTTTGTTTTGTCAAAGAACAACAGACGACATGTGACTGTGGCAAATGCAAACTCTGTGTGTATAACAAAATAAGAAAAAAAAAATCTATTAATCATACATGTCTTTGTCTGCCATTTTAAATACATTTGTAGCTTCTTAATCATCTTCAAAGACACCTTAGATATCTATAAAGATATGATTCCAAATATGCACATTCAACTTGAAAAATCTATGAAGAATTTTGAAGATTCTACAATCAAGAATGCACCCCTGATATCCATATTTTGATATCATAGTAATGAAGACATTTTTTGAATCTGAATATCCTTTAGAGCCTATTATACTTGTTCACCATTACAAAATACAATGTAGTTAGATTTTTGAGTTGATTTAAAAGTGTTTAAAAATGTTTATGAGAAAGAAAGTTCTACAGGTTTCCATGATAATGTACATTTACAACACAAAATACAAGTTCAAAATCTAGATCATTACCATTGTAATGAGAGTTATCTCTCTTTGACCACATTTATACTATAACTCACACTTATACTATAACTGATGAATGAAAATTGTTGACTAAAATTTGCTAATTATCCATTAAAACACAACATAAATTAACATACACAAATAAAACCTTCAGGGCAAAATAAAAATTCCATAAGTTGCACAAATAAAACTCGTTCAGGGCAAAAAAAAATTCCATAAGTTGCATATTCTTATTTTAAAACTCAATTCATTTCAATCTTGTGTCCATATTCATTTTTTTTTTTTTGGGGGGGGGAGGGGGACTTTTGGGTATGATTAATTTAATCATCGACTTGGTTATGATACATACTTGCATTTATAAATTCTTTCTAACATTTTCACATTAAATACACATTGGTAACATTTAAAAGACTTTGAAAACATCTTACTCCTAATATATCATACCAAAAAAAACATGTATCTACATATATCTGATATTTCTAAAAGTTTTATAATAAATGCATATTTATCCAACCTAAGTACCGTATTTAGGGTTGTATAATGCACAGGATTTTGCCCAGATTCTTTATTTGGTAGGAGGTGTGTGCATTATAAACAGGAACAATGTGTTTCACTCTTTCCCAGACCGGGAAATCACATGTCAGCCAATAAAACCCAATACATTTAATATTTTGCAACTTTATTGAAGATGAAAAGAGATAAATGGTTCTAAAATTCTCCCAGCAAATGAAACATGCTCAAAGGACTGAAAAATATATATGACTGATATTTAATTTTTACATTTCCGACGACGATTTTTTTCAAAAGTTCATGCGCATTATAGACATGAACTAGTTTTTTCTGGAGATTTTCAAGGCCAAGAGGGGGTGCGCATTATGCAACCCTAAATACGGTAAACTTAGATCCTAGAACACTGTGTCCCCCTCTATCTAGCATTAACACTCAACGTATAAAGAACCTCAAAGATGATATATTATTGCACAGTTCTTACAAAAAAAAGCTGAAAATAAATTTCCGGGCAAAAAAAATGAAGGAATACATTTGTTAAAAATAACAGGTATTTTTTTATTAGGTGAATGGAGGACAATACTATGTTGATACAGGTACAGGGGTCAAGAGTCAGTAAAACAAATATACATAGAATTGTACTGTCTACCCTTTATACATGTATTGGGAGCATTCACACTTCGTAAAAAGATTTCTTAAACATTTTAAAATAAAAATAACATACTTACATCTAAAATTGCTAACAGTTCTCCCTTTTAAGTCGTTTCCTCAAAGGAATTTATTCGGTGAATACACAAAATGGACAACTTCTTGACTTCGAAAACGGAAATCACATGACTTTATTTCCTGTTCGGTTTCTCTTGTGATTGTTTGCATGTCCAAACAAAGACCAACTGTGCTTTGCTAGATTACAAATCAGTGCCAAATTTAGGTTTCAAAGATTCTGGGATATTTATAAAAAGAAACGTGGATGATGTCATTTGTTTCATCTTGCAGTAAGGCACAAAAGTGTACCCAATCAACCCAAGGTAAAACCTCAAACACAATGTAGTGTCAACAAGGGCAACGCAAAGCGTGGCATATCCCCTCGCCTAAAAATTTGGCCTTTGACCTTGAAAATCAATAGGGTTTCAGATTCTCTCAAGGACTAAGTACGTACCAAGTTTGGTCAAAATCCATTGAAGGATGTTGATTCTAGAGTGTTCACAAGGATGTTACAGGGTAAAAATTAGACCATGTGATCTTGACCTTTGACCTATGACCTTGAAAATCAATAGGTTTTCAGATTCTCTTAAGGACTAAGTATGTACCATGTTTGGTCAAAATCCATTGAAGGATGTTGATTCTAGAGTGTTCACAAGAATGTTACGGAAGGACGGATGGTAGCATTACTATATCCCTTCACAACTTCGTTGGCGAGTGAATAACAATCACATAAAGTCATGTGATTTCTACTTTATTTTCAAAGTAAGATGTTGTCCATTTTTTGAATTTGCCATTCAAATTCCTCTGAGAAATGACAATAATTGGGGTTAGGGTTATGGTATTTTAACGCCACTTTCAACCATATTTCAGTTATATCGTGGCGGTTCGTTTTATTGGTGGAGAAACTGGAGTACCGGAGAAAACCACCGACCTGTCGCAAGTCACTGACAAACTTTATCACATAATGTTGCATAGAGAAAACCACCAACCTGTCGCAAATCACTGACAAACTTGATCATTTTATGTTGTATAGAGAAAACCACAGACCTGTCACAAGTCACTGATAAACTTGATCATATAATGTTGTATCGAGTACACCTCACCTGAGCGGGATTCGAACTCACAACGTTAGTAGTGATAGACACTGATTGCATAGGTAGTTGTAAATCCAACAACAATACGATCACGACAGCCCCGACAATAATTGGCATAATGAAAAACCGTAAATGTTTTAATGCATAAATACATTGCTTCATCAATTTGAGGTGTAAGTAAAGTGGGAAGGGTAGTGATGTATGTCCTCCCTTGTATAAAGGACCTAGACAGTGCAAATTTGTTATTTTTACTGACTCTTGATAAGCCCCCTGTGAATACAAAGTACAAAATATGACAAACAAATAATTATTATACAAAGTATCCTGCAAAATTATCAGCTTATAATAAATAATCAATGATAAATCATTTCTTCTCCCTGATATTGTGTAAAATTGTACAAAATATAGATTATCTCCCCTGATATGAAACTATCAATAAAACACATCTATTAACTAACACTTGTAACAGTAAATACACATTACACAACATGTAGAGTTTTAATTGATCTTACATTGACCTTTATAGGCAGAGTTTGAAATAATAGCCCATCCAAGACAGTCTATTTTCACACAGGATGGACAGAAAGTGTATTTAGCATGCCCAGCGGTCAGACTGAAAATCTATTGTAGGTTATGGGTATTTTTGGAATCCCAGCATTTCTGATTTTCTAAATTTAGATCATTGATGTCTTTACCTTATTCACTGCAGAAATGCAGTATTTGACTCACATATTCTTACCTTGAATGAGGTAAAATTTATTTTTGTCAGCAATTCCCTGAATGGCTCATATTTTTGCATTGGCCAATCAAAGACTTGTTCACAAGTTTTCAATCAAAATAAGAAGCTGAAAGTCGCAATGTTGAGACAGTGTTTAAGACATTTGTTGAAGACGAGTCAATAACACCACATAAATAACATTTCGGCAGAAATTGCCTGAACTAGCTGATTTTGAGAAGGGCTGGTAAGTTTCTCCAGTAGCCAGCTCTGTAGTCTGGCTGCAATTTTCAATGAGTTTCAAACCCTGCTTTAAGGTCAGGTTGTTTTTTAACAACAAGTATAATACTACAGTTAATACTACATTCATTTTTTAGTATTTTTTTTAAACTTAAGATTTACAGGAGGCTACATTAAATAATTTTGTATTTACTGTTTGCTAACTGACAATTTTAATTTTTCATCTACCACTCAAAATGCTTTTTTTTTTTAATTTAACTAGAGGCTCACATGAGCATGTATCACTCGTTTGGTTATTCTTGTACAATGTTCAATCAAGTCCATGTTTTGCGAAAAATTATTTTTATTCATTTTCAGTCATATAACTTTAACTCATTAAAATAAAATTATAAAATATTGCCCAATGATCTCTTTAGCTTCTCTCAAAATATGTTGGAATACTCTAGACAATAATTTTTGAAAGGAAATTAATAGAAAGAGATCCATACAAAATCAATTTAATTTCTTTTTTTAAGTATCATTTTGGATAGCCATTGACCCCTTTTGTCTTTGAAACCATAAGAGAGAGCTACATCTAATCTGTTTGAAAAACACGGGCAGGAAATTCAAATGGAATCTAAAGAAATAAAACCAATCAAAAATGGGACAAAATAAAAATTAAATATGCTTGCTGTTGGTTCCTTTTTGACCCCTTTATATATCTTTGAAATGATAATAGCCATAAATTATGTTGGAATAATACACATATATAGAAAGTTTTATAAAGAGCACAAAGAAAACAAATCATCAGGTTAAAAATAACCTGTCCATATACAAAAGTAGACATTGCCCTGTTTGGAGGACTCTTTTCTGTAGATGATTTCTAGTTAAAACACATAAACACAGACTTTGTAGAGGACCATCCAATGAACATTCCTATCAAGTTTGGTTTCAATTTACCCAATGGTTTTAGAGAAGAAGATCATAATATTAAATCTTACAGACCACGATGAACGCAAAGCATTGACAATACCTCACATGACTAGACAATAGTCATATGTCAACTGTTAATATTTACCTGATTAAGGGTAGACAACTGACATGTCAAATTTAACATTCAGCTGATTAAGGGTAGACAACTGACATGTCAAATTTAACATTCAGCTGATTAAGGGTAGACAACTGACATGTCAAATTTTACATTCAGCTGATTAAGGGTAGACAACTGACATGTCAAATTTAACATTCAGCTGATTAAGGGTAGACAACTGACATGTCAAATTTAACATTCAGCTGATTAAGGGTAGACAACTGACATGTCAAATTTAACATTCAGCTGATTAAGGGTAGACAACTGACATGTCAAATTTAACATTCAGCTGATTAAGGGTAGACAACTGACATGTCAAATTTAACATTCAGCTGATTAAGGGTAGACAACTGACATGTCAAATTTAACATTCAGCTGATTAAGGGTAGACAACTGACATGTCAAATTTAACATTCAGCTGATTAAGGGTAGACAACTGACATGTCAAATTTAACATTCAGCTGATTAAGGGTAGACAACTGACATGTCAAATTTAACATTCAGCTGATTAAGTGTAGACAATTGACATGTCCAATTTTACTATTTAGCTGGTTAAGTGTAGACAACTGACATGTCAAATTTTACTATTTAGCTGGTTAAGTGTAGACAATTGACATGTCAAATTTTACTATTTAGCTGGTTAAGTGTAGACAATTGACATGTCAAATTTTACTATTTAGCTGGTTAAGTGTAGACAATTGACATGTCAAATTTTACTATTTAGCTGGTTAAGTGTAGGTAATTGTTAAGTGTCAGCTGTTAACAATTTTTTTTATCTGTTATTCTTCATTTTAAAAATTCAGGTATAAAATAAAATGTTGTTTGTTGGTTGATCACATATCCACAAAAAAATATTGTAGTTTCAATGAAAAAAATATTATTTTGTATTTACCATGTTTTTTAGCTGAAGGAGCTAAATGTTATCATATAATGTTGGTTTGATTTTGATATATATATATATATATATATATGAATTAAATATGAAATTCTTTAATTATTTAGTACACATATAGGTTTCCTTAGATGTAAAATCTAGAACTTTTGATTGTGTTGGTCTTTATATTAAAGATAATTGTCCTTTGATTAACCTTTAACCAGAAGAATACAGTTAATGGAGATTTCCTTAGATGTCAAATCTAGAACTTTTGATTTTCTTTATTTTGAAAAGATAATTTCCTGTTGAAAATTCCAACTTGGAATGAATAGCACTATGTGATATTTAGCATTTGTGGTTGTTTAAAAAAATGACTTTGTTTCTTAGTTGTACCTATCTGACAGGGTAGTTGTTTCTTAGTTGTACCTATCTGACAGGGTAATTGTTTCTTAGTTGTACCTATCTGACAGGGTAGTTGTTTCTTAGTTGTACCTATCTGACAGGGTAGTTGTTTCTTAGTTGTACCTATCTGACAGGGTAGTTGTTTCTTAGTTGTACCTATCTGACAGGGTAGTTGTTTCTTAGTTGTACCTATCTGACAGGGTAGTTGTTTCTTAGTTGTACCTATCTGACAGGGTAGTTGTTTCTTAGTTGTACCTATCTGACAGGGTAGTTGTTTCTTAGTTGTACCTATCTGACAGGGTAGTTGTTTCTTAGTTGTACCTATCTGACAGGGTAGTTGTTTCTTAGTTGTACCTATCTGACAGGGTAGTTTATAGTCTTTCATCCTTATAAGGTTATTTCAAACAAATTAAATTTGCTATATTATTATTGGAGAAGAATTGATAAGTTTTTAAAACTTGTGTCTAATCTATTTGTCGTTAGTTTCAACAATAAAATATGGGTAAAATATATCATTATTTCTACCCCAAATTATATCAAATATGTAGGGCTATTCCATTTAATTATATTAATTCCACTTTTTGTAGCAATTTTTATAGAAAGGTCATTCCATATTTTAGAATTATTGTATGAAATTTCACACATTTATTTGAATCCAAGATTTCAATCGAAAATCAGAAATTAAATTAACGTGATCGTCACAATTGGAATATATTAAACTAGGAGATAAAATATAGGAGAGTTATGGTGCTTAACGCCACTTTCCACAATATTTCAGTTATATCGTGGCAGAAGAGATAAAATGTAGGACTATCCATAAAATGTTAATTAATTTTAATATTCCTCCATTTTTTACTGCTTTCATGCAGAAATGTACATTTTTCTTAAAGGAACAAATCTGATGTTTAAATAATGTGATCTTGGTTAGGGTTACCTCCCATTTTCTCATTAGTTTGTGAATTATATAATGTGATCTTGGCTAGGGTTACCTCTCATTTTCTCATTAGTTTGTGAATTACAGTACTCTTCCTCCATCAACAACTATAGTTAAATAAAATAACCCTTAAAAAAATAAACCATTATGCACATTGATTTAAATTTGGCACGTTGTTAGATTCTCCTTCTATTAATGTCTATATTTTTGAGAATTATTTATCACATAATGCTTAATATTTTTTGCTCTGTTTTTTGAGATCGTCAAACGGTACACTGATGTGTCGTATTTCTGTCTTTGCCAATCAGATCTTTTCTTATCACCATGGAAACACAACTTAACCAGCTACGACTAGTCTGCATTTCACCCATTATTTCCCAGTTATCTGCTACAGGGTCATAACATTCTATGGTATCATGATACCTGAAAAAAGATGTCAAAATTATTTTTATGTACAAAATACTCACTTTTTTGCCCAGAAAGTCAATTGTCATGGAAACTATTCCACATAGTTGTATGAAATTTAATTTGTTGATTGTTGCTTAATTGTGAGCAGTATTTTGCTATGTTCATTATGGACAAAAACAATGAGATCATGAAAAGGGCAACATATGACATGAATAAAACTAGGATCTCATATTTTGTGAACATTTGAAAAGTAAGTGTTACAATGGTCCAACAATTCATCATCCATCTTGTTAGCTTAATTATTAAATACTAACCTATCCCAACCTTCCTCTCCACCACAAGCATATATTTTGCCACCAACAACTGCCACACCAGGTCTGTACCTCCTCTCATTTAGAGGACATTTCTCCATCCATGCATTTGTTTTAGGGTCATAACATTCCACTCTCTTTGTATTCTCAGTTGAAGCATGCCAACCTCCTACAATATAAAAGTTGATTTGATTTTAATTTGATTTGATTTTTGGTGGTTAACGCCACTTTCAGCAATATTTCAGTTATATCATGGCAACCAGTTTTAGTGGTGGAAGAAGCCGGAGTACCCGGAGAGAACCACCAACCATGGGCAAGCAACTGGTAAACTTTATCACTTACGGTTGCAAGTCGAGTGCACCCTTTTTTGTAATTTACAAAGCCGGGCGAGAACCCACGTCGTATTGGTGATAGGCTTGTATGAGTTGTTAGTTAATCCAACTACCTAGCTCATTGATCCACCCGGGCCCTATATAAAAGTTGATAGTGTTAATTTTGAAAGGCTTGAACTACTGCAATTTTTTTGTGTATGCCCAATTTGGTTACCATGGATATAAAATTTAATATAGGGCTTTTACCGGAAATGATTGTATGTGAAGGGAGTGCACCTTTAATTAAAATTTAGTGTGTCGTGGTATATAAGTCAGAAACAACTACAAGTGTTGTATGTATTAAAAATAAATTAAAATTTCATGCATATTAAAATAAAGTGTCAATTAAGACAAAGTGTAAGAATTGTTGGGTTGATGTTTGGGTTGATGTTTGGGTTGATGTTGGGTTGATGTTTGAGAACTCACAATTTCATTAGTGCTTAGGTAGGGGGAAATTTTGTTTATTTTTTTAAGCACCAACAAAAAAACATTTTTGAATATAAAATAATCAAGGAAAGAATAATATGAACATCATCTTATGTAATTGAACCCAATATAGTTGTGATAGGATCTGTTTGTAAAAGGTGGATGTAAATCCCACTAATGTTATATTTAGAAATGATGAAAAACAAAATAACCTATGACATATATTTTGCCATCCAGTACACATGCACCAGATCCAGATCTTGGGATTTTCATTGGTCTCATCTCTATCCACGTCTGTATACGTGGATTGTACAGTTGAACAATGTCAATACCATCTCCATCCTCCAACACAGCACCACCTGTAAGATACATATCAATGATACAACCCACCATTTCTTTAGAAATGCCTGTACCAAGTCAGGGTCATTACGGTTTTCACAGTTTTCCGGTTGTTGACTGATTTTGTCTGTTTATATACTTATGAGTTTTGACTTTCCCTTTGTAAGATTGTTCGGAGTTCGGTAATTTTGTTATTATCCTTATTCAGAATGTTAAAAAAAAATAGACTGCCTCAGTGGTATAATTCTTAGCTTATTTGCCTCAACATTGGATATAACTGCATTGGTGATGTAATGGTTAGCCTGGTCACCTGGAGTATGGTTGTTTATTCTAGCCTGGTCACCTGGAGTATGGTTGTTTGTTCTAGTCTGGTCACCTGGAGTATGGTTGTTTGTTCTAGCCTGGTCACCTGGAGTATGGTTGTTTGTTCTAGCCTGGTCACCTGGAGTATGGTTGTTTATTCTAGCCTGGTCACCTGGAGTATGGTTGTTTGTTCTAGTCTGGTCACCTGGAGTATGGTTGTTTGTTCTAGCCTGGTCACCTGGAGTATGGTTGTTTGTTCTAGCCTGGTCACCTGGAGTATGGTTGTTTATTCTAGCCTGGTCACCTGGAGTATGGTTGTTTGTTCTAGCCTGGTCACCTGGAGTATGGTTGTTTGTTCTAGCCTGGTCACCTGGAGTATGGTTGTTTGTTCTAGTCTGGTCACCTGGAGTATGGTTGTTTGTTCTAGCCTGGTCACCTGGAGTATGGTTGTTTATTCTAGCCTGGTCACCTGGAGTATGGTTGTTTGTTCTAGTCTGGTCACCTGGAGTATGGTTGTTTGTTCTAGCCTGGTCACCTGGAGTATGGTTGTTTGTTCTAGCCTGGTCACCTGGAGTATGGTTGTTTGTTCTAGCCTGGTCACCTGGAGTATGGTTGTTTGTTCTAGCCTGGTCACCTGGAGTATGGTTGTTTGTTCTAGCCTGGTCACCTGGAGTATGGTTGTTTGTTCTAGCCTGGTCACCTGGAGTATGGTTGTTTGTTCTAGCCTGGTCACCTGGAGTATGGTTGTTTGTTCTAGCCTGGTCACCTGGAGTATGGTTGTTTGTTCTAGCCTGGTCACCTGGAGTATGGTTGTTTGTTCTAGCCTGGTCACCTGGAGTATGGTTGTTTGTTCTAGCCTGGTCAGGTAAAACCACAAATTTATATAGACTGGCATTTGCTGCTTCTCTACTAAGAGAATAAGGATAGTGTGCTAGAGTTGAGCAGCATGTCTACTGGCAGATTTTTGTTTTAGTGACACTAGCTCTACATATTATATCCAACTAAGCCTGTTGGTCTAGTACAAAGATGACATCATCACCATCTCGTAGAAATGCAACTTGTGCTCACAATGATATAGCTGAAAAATTGCTGACTTGGCATTCAACAACAATCACTCAATTGTGGACTTAGTTCCAGGTAGGGTCAAACCTAAAACTATTGCTGGACTACTTGTCTATATGGACAATACATTTAGCTCTAATTGGCATATATAATGTACAGATTTGTACTACAAATATTGGTTCCTCCTTTTCGGAGGGGTCATCGTAGTCATGAACGTATGGTTGTTGGATTTACAACTCCCTGTGCAATCAGTGCATATCACCACTAAAGTTGTGAGTTGGAAGCCCGTTCATGGCGAGGTGTACTCAACAAAACATTATGTGATGAAGCTTGTCAGTGACTTGTGACAGGTCGGTGGTTTTCTACAGGTGCTCCGGTTTCCTCCACCAACAAAACATTATGTGATGAAGCTTGTCAGTGACTTGTGACAGGTCGGTGGTTTTCTACAGGTACTCCTGTTTCCTCCACCAACAAAACATTATGTGATGAAGCTTGTCAGTGACTTGTGACAGGTCGGTGGTTTTCTACAGGTACTCCTGTTTCCTCCACCAATAAAACATTATGTGATGAAGCTTGTCAGTGACTTGTGACAGGTCGGTGGTTTTCTACAGGTACTCCTGTTTCCTCCACCAATAAAACTGACCACCACGATATAACTGAAATATTGTTGAAAGTGGCATTAAACACCATAAACCTAACTCAACCTTTTCGTTTTAAATTACAGTAGTCTCCCTTTAATAAACTCTCCCTTTCTGCAATGAACTAGTGGACTCACTAGAAGAGAACAATTTATTAGTACTTAACTATCTAAGCAGATCTCAAATCTGGTCTGATAAGAAAAGTTGCCTGACCTTATAACTGGGGGACTACTGTATAGTGGAAACCTGGAAATCATATAGGTCATTTCCTTGAAAAACTCAAAAGTCAAACTTTTGTCCATTTGTCTTAGCTTCTGACTTAACTTATCCCATATACTGTATTTTGATTACTCTATGAAGAAAAATCATTAGTTTTGTCCTCTTTACAAAACAAAATTTGACCTAGTTTTATTTCTAGTGACAAACCTGTAACATATAACATGCCATTCAATGATACACAAGCAGGACTGGTCAGTGCCATCTTCATCGGAGATACCATTGTCCAGATATTTGTTTCTATGTTGTAAAATTCTACACTGTCAAGTCTAACAGTGCCGTCCCATCCACCAATAGCATACATAAACCCATCCAACATAACAAGACCTGCCAATCAAATGTATGTATCATTATTTATAAGTGTAGTGGTTACAATGTATGTATCATTATTTATAAGTGTAGTATGTATGTATCATTATTTATAAGTGTAGTGGTTACAATGTATGTATCATTATTTATAAGTGTAGTGGTTACAATGTATGTATCATTATTTATAAGTGTAGTATGTATGTATCATTATTTATAAGTGTAGTGGTTACAATGTATGTATCATTATTTATAAGTGTAGTATGTATGTATCATTATTTATAAGTGTAGTGGTTACAATGTATGTATCATTATTTATAAGTGTAGTGGTTACAATGTATGTATCATTATTTATAAGTGTAGTATGTATGTATCATTATTTATAAGTGTAGTGGTTACAATGTATGTATCATTATTTATAAGTGTAGTGGTTACAATGTATGTATCATTATTTATAAGTGTAGTGGTTACAATGTATGTATCATTATTTATAAGTGTAGTGGTTACAATGTATGTATCATTATTTATAAGTGTAGTATGTATGTATCATTATTTATAAGTGTAGTGGTTACAATGTATGTATCATTATTTATAAGTGTAGTATGTATGTATCATTATTTATAAGTGTAGTGGTTACAATGTATGTATCATTATTTATAAGTGTAGTGGTTACAATGTATGTATCATTATTTATAAGTGTAGTATGTATGTATCATTATTTATAAGTGTAGTGGTTACAATGTATGTATCATTATTTATAAGTGTAGTGGTTACAATGTATGTATCATTATTTATAAGTGTAGTGGTTACAATGTATGTATCATTATTTATAAGTGTAGTGGTTACAATGTATGTATCATTATTTATAAGTGTAGTATGTATGTATCATTATTTATAAGTGTAGTGGTTACAATGTATGTATCATTATTTATAAGTGTAGTGGTTACAATGTATGTATCATTATTTATAAGTGTAGTGGTTACAATGTATGTATCATTATTTATAAGTGTAGTATGTATGTATCATTATTTATAAGTGTAGTGGTTACAATGTATGTATCATTATTTATAAGTGTAGTATGTATGTATCATTATTTATAAGTGTAGTGGTTACAATGTATGTATCATTATTTATAAGTGTAGTGGTTACAATGTATGTATCATTATTTATAAGTGTAGTGGTTACAATGTATGTATCATTATTTATAAGTGTAGTGGTTACAATGTATGTATCATTATTTATAAGTGTAGTATGTATGTATCATTATTTATAAGTGTAGTATGTATGTATCATTATTTATAAGTGTAGTGGTTACAATGTATGTATCATTATTTATAAGTGTAGTGGTTACAATGTATGTATCATTATTTATAAGTGTAGTATGTATGTATCATTATTTATAAGTGTAGTGGTTACAATGTATGTATCATTATTTATAAGTGTAGTGGTTACAATGTATGTATCATTATTTATAAGTGTAGTGGTTACAATGTATGTATCATTATTTATAAGTGTAGTATGTATGTATCATTATTTATAAGTGTAGTGGTTACAATGTATGTATCATTATTTATAAGTGTAGTATGTATGTATCATTATTTATAAGTGTAGTGGTTACAATGTATGTATCATTATTTATAAGTGTAGTATGTATGTATCATTATTTATAAGTGTAGTGGTTACAATGTATGTATCATTATTTATAAGTGTAGTGGTTACAATGTATGTATCATTATTTATAAGTGTAGTGGTTACAATGTATGTATCATTATTTATAAGTGTAGTGGTTACAATGTATGTATCATTATTTATAAGTGTAGTGGTTACAATGTATGTATCATTATTTATAAGTGTAGTGGTTACAATTTGGGTTATTTTTTCATGACATAAATATTTCAACAGGGATTATATTAAAAACATAAATAAACACCAATTAGACTGTTTTGAAATTATAACGTCAACCTATTTTGATTTATTTCATGTAAACATATCTCAGGCTTATGGTGTTCAACAATATTTCAGTTATATCATGGTGGTCAGTTTTATTAGTGGAGGAAATCAGAGTAAACAGAAAAAAACATCGACCTGTCACACGTCACAGACAAACTTTATCACATAGAAAACCAGAAAATTCTTTCTGTCCTCATGAATATTTATTATAATTATATCACGCTTCATTTCACACTTGATTTCCTACTGCATGTTATCATTGATTTAGAAAAGGGAGAAATGGCGACAGATGAAAAACTTCTCCTAGTTTGCATGAAAAATTTAATGGATTCAGCTCTAGAAAAGATAGCACAAATTGTTTTTGTCAAGATATAATAAAACAAGTACATTTTTGTCTCAACATAGGGTGCCATCGAATGACAGTCAATGGGAGTGAAATGACGTTCTTATGGTTCTCAGATCAAGAGGTATAAAAATATTATCCCATTTGCTACACCTGTGTATAAATAAATAATGATGAAGTAGGTCATGTCTAATTAGTAAATATCAACCTGACTTTGTGGCATTTTGATGAGTATACACTTTTACCATCGTTAAGATTTGAACCAGCTACAACATGTGATAAAGAAGTTTGTCAGTGACTTGCGGAAAGTTGGTGGCTTTTTGCGGGTACTCTAGTTTCCTCCACCAATAACACTGACCGCCACGATAAAACTGAAATATTGCTGAAAGTGGCATTAAATACCATAACCCTAACCCGTTATTAAGACCATTACATGTAGTTTTGTGACATATCTAATGTTACCTACCTAATTCAGATCTAGCTATATTCATTGGTGCTACTTCTGTCCAAACATCTAGACATGTATCATATCTCATTACACTCTTGTTGGCTGATCCATCAGGGTATTCTCCTCCTGCTAAGAAAAGGTAGCTATCTCCTATAACAAAAACAATCCTATTATTGAGTAAAATAAAAAGTTCCAAGGTTACAAGAAGACAAAATTGTGTACCTACCACAGAGGCAACACTGTAACTTAAATATTCTTGACTGTACATGTGTATATTCCTTTTTTTATTTGTTTGTATTTAGTTTGACATTGGAAATCTGGTATATAGTACACATGGTTATAATACATAGTACACATGGTTATAATACATAGTACACATGGTTATAATACATAGTACACATGGTTATAATACATAGCAACACACATATTTTTGTGATTGCAAGATTTAAGGACTGAACATTCCTGCCAAGTTTGATCTGATTGGCTTCAGAGTAGAGGACAGAAATGTTTAAAGTTTACAGACGAAGACAGATGCATAGCAATGACAATAGCTCACCTGACCATGATTTGGGTCAGACAAACTAAAAAGTGAAACATAGTGACTTAACATACACATATTATCATATAACGTCTTGTGCAGAATTTTAAAGCCACTAATACAATGTACATAGGACTACAATAGTTCCCTTCTACAATAAAAAACAGGCCTTATAAGTGAGATGATCTCTCTTGAGAGGGAAACTTTAGTAGTACAGTAGAACTTGTCTAATCAGAACAGCCTTTGGACTAACTTTCGAGTTTGTAATAGAAAGGTATTTGGTTTATACAGGTTAAATTTAAAATAATTACCTATATTGGAACTTTATTTAGAGTTCAGTTTATACAGGATTCCAGTTTAGACAGGTTTCCATGTATTTTACTATATCATAACTGTATCCTAAATCTGGCCTGGTAAGAGTGATGGCATTATAATAGGGGGGTGGGGGACTGATTTTCACTATTTTTCTGAAAATTTTCAAATATTGTATTCATCAATCAATATGTCATCTTTAATATAATTCATTACCATCTACTTTTCTTTTACAACAATGAATAATTTGTGTTAATCTATATCACATATTACAGTCCTGTACAGTTCATAATGTTATACGAACAAACAAAGAACAAACCTGCAGAAACGATACCATGTTTACTAATTGCAAATGGCAGACACGCTAATGGTTTCCATGTTAATGTATTAGGGTCAAAGGTCTCTACACTTCTTAGCACCACTTTGTCATCTTCACCCCCTACTGCTACTATAACTTCAGTTTTATCTGTAACAAAATTAAAATATTTTACGATAGGTGTCATGTGCGTGTCCTTTTAGATCTTCGTTTGATATGAAGCGTTATTTTTTAATGAATCTTGTTGTAAATACATGTACTTTCATCAGTTTTAGAAATTAATTAACGAACAAATTAGGCCACAAATCATACTCATTTGACAGCGTTAAAAATCTGACAAGGTTAATCCACATAAATAAAACAACAAAAGACTATGAAAAGTGAAACATAAAATGAAAATTAAATAACATTGTAAATGATTTGATGGCATAATCTGTACTCCCTCTAAAAATAAATAACATTGTAATGATTTGATGGCATAATCTGTACTCCCTCTAAAAATAAATAACATTCTAAATGATTTGATGGCATAATCTGTACCTCCTCTAAAAATAAATAACATTGTAATGATTTGATGGCATAATCTGTACCCCCTCTAAAAATAAATAACATTGTAATGATTTGATGGCATAATCTGTACTCCCTCTAAAAATAAATAACATTCTAAATGATTTGATGGCATAATCTGTACTCCCTCTCAAAATAAATAACATTGTAAATGATTTGATGGCATAATCTGTACTCCCTCTAAAAATAAATAACATTCTAAATGATTTGATGGCATAATCTGTACTCCCTCTAAAAATAAATAACATTGTAAATGATTTGATGGCATAATCTGTACTCCCTCTAAAAATAAATAACATTCTAAATGATTTGATGGCATAATCTGTACTCTCTCTAAAAAAATAAATAACATTCTAAATGATTTGATGGCATAATCTGTACTCCCTCTAAAAAAATCAATAACATTGTAAATGATTTGATGGCATAATCTGTACTCCCTCTAAAAATAAATAACATTCAAAATGATTTGATGGCATAATCTGTACTCCCTCTAAAAAATAAATAACATTCTAAATGATTTGATGGCATAATCTGCACTCCCTCTAAAAAATAAATAACATTTTAAATGATTTGATGGTATAATCTGTACTCCTCTAAAAAAGAATAACATTGTAAATGATTTGATGGCATAATCTGTACTCCCTCTAAAAAAATAAATAATATTGTAAATGATTTGATGGCATAATCTGTACTCCCTCTAAAAAAATAAATAATATTCTAAACCATTTGATGGCATAATCTGTACTCCCTCTAAAAATAAATATCATTGTAAATGATTTGATGGCATAATCTGTACTCCCTCTAAAAATAAATAACATTCTAAATGATTTGATGGCATAATCTGTACTCCCTCAAAAAATAAATAACATTGTAAATGATTTGATGGCCTAATCTGTACTCCCTCTAAAAATAAATAACATTCTAAATGATTTGATGGCATAATCTGTACTCCCTCTAAAAATAAATAACATTCTAAATGATTTGATGGCATAATCTGTACTCCCTCTAAAAAAATAAATAATATTCTAAATGATTTGATGGCATAATCTGTACTCCTCTAAAAATAAATAACATTCTAAATGATTTGATGGCATAATCTGTACTCCCTC
The DNA here is from genome assembly GCA_963383655.1 of Bathymodiolus septemdierum. Classification (NCBI taxonomy): domain Eukaryota; kingdom Metazoa; phylum Mollusca; class Bivalvia; order Mytilida; family Modiolidae; genus Bathymodiolus; species Bathymodiolus septemdierum. The sequence continues at coordinate 1,142,877 of OY726522.1, read as the reverse complement.
TAAGAAAATAAATAATATATTCTAAATGATTTGATGGCATAATCTGTACTCCCTCTAAAAAAATAAATAACATTGTAAATGATTTGATGGCATAATCTGTACTCCCTCTAAAAATAAATAACATTCTAAATGATTTGATGGCATAATCTGTACTCCCTCTAAAAAAAATAATATTCTAAATGATTTGATGGCATAATCTGTACTCCCTCTAAAAAAATTAAAAATATTCTAAATGATTTCATGGCATAATCTGTACTCCCTCTAAAAATAAATAACATTGTAAATGATTTGATGGCATAATCTGTACTCCCTCTAAAAATAAATAACATTCTAAATGATTTGATGGCATAATCTGTACTCCCTCTAAAAAAAATAATATTCTAAATGATTTGATGGCATAATCTGTACTCCCTCTAAAAATAAATAACATTGTAAATGATTTGATGGCATAATCTGTACTCCCTCTAAAAATAAATAACATTGTAAATGATTTGATGGCATAATCTGTACTCCCTCTAAAAATAAATAACATTCTAAATGATTTGATGGCATAATCTGTACTCCCTCTAAAAAAAATAATATTCTAAATGATTTGATGGCATAATCTGTACTCCCTCTAAAAAAATAAATAACATTGTAAATGATTTGATGGCATAATCTGTACTCCCTCTAAAAATAAATAACATTCTAAATGATTTGATGGCATAATCTGTACTCCCTCTAAAAAAAATAATATTCTAAATGATTTGATGGCATAATCTGTACTCCCTCTAAAAAAATTAAAAATATTCTAAATGATTTCATGGCATAATCTGTACTCCCTCTAAAAATAAATAACATTGTAAATGATTTGATGGCATAATCTGTACTCCCTCTAAAAATAAATAACATTCTAAATGATTTGATGGCATAATCTGTACTCCCTCTAAAAAAAATAATATTCTAAATGATTTGATGGCATAATCTGTACTCTCTCTAAAAATAAATAACATTCTAAATGATTTGATGGCATAATCTGTACTCCCTCTAAAAAAATAAATAACATTGTAAATGATTTGATGGCATAATCTGTACTCCCTCTAAAAAAATTAATAATATTCTAAATGATTTGATGGCATAATCTGTACTCCCTCTAAAAAAATAAAAAATATTCTAAATGATTTGATGGCTTAATCTGTACTCCCTATAAAAATAAATAACATTGTAAATGATTTGATGGCATAATCTGTACTCCCTCTAAAAAAATTAATAATATTCTAAATGATTTGATGGCATAATCTGTACTCCCTCTAAAAAAATAAAAAATATTCTAAATGATTTGATGGCATAATCTGTACTCTCTCTAAAAATAAATAACATTGTAAATGATTTAATGGCATAATCTGTACTCCCTCTAAAAAAATTAATAATATTCTAAATGATTTGATGGCTTAATCTGTACTCCCTCTAAAAATAAATAACATTCTAAATGATTTGATGGCATAATCTGTACTCCCTCTCAGAAAATAAATAATATATTCTAAATGATTTGATGGCATAATCTGTACTCCCTCTAAAAAAATAAATAACATTGTAAATGATTTGATGGCATAATCTGTACTCCCTCTAAAAATAAATAACATTCTAAATGATTTGATGGCATAATCTGTACTCCCTCTAAAAAAAATAATATTCTAAATGATTTGATGGCATAATCTGTACTCCCTCTAAAAAAATTAAAAATATTCTAAATGATTTGATGGCATAATCTGTACTCCCTCTAAAAATAAATAACATTGTAAATGATTTGATGGCATAATCTGTACTCCCTCTAAAAATAAATAACATTCTAAATGATTTGATGGCATAATCTGTACTCCCTCTAAAAAAAATAATATTCTAAATGATTTGATGGCATAATCTGTACTCCCTCTAAAAATAAATAACATTCTAAATGATTTGATGGCATAATCTGTACTCCCTCTAAAAAAATTAATAATATTCCAAATGATTTGATGGCATAATCTGTACTCCCTCTAAAAAAATAAAAAATATTCTAAATGATTTGATGGCTTAATCTGTACTCCCTGTAAAAATAAATAACATTGTAAATGATTTGATGGCATAATCTGTACTCCCTCTAAAAAAAATTAATAATATTCTAAATGATTTGATGGCATAATCTGTACTCCCTCTAAAAAAATAAAAAAATTTCTAAATGATTTGATGGCATAATCTGTACTCTCTCTAAAAATAAATAACATTGTAAATGATTTAATGGCGTAATCTGTACTCCCTCTAAAAAAATTTATAATATTCTAAATGATTTGATGGCTTAATCTGTACTCCCTCTAAAAATAAATAACATTCTAAATGATTTGATGGCATAATCTGTACTCCCTCTAAGAAAATAAATAATATATTCTAAATGATTTGATGGCATAATCTGTACTCCCTCTAAAAAAATAAATAACATTGTAAATGATTTGATGGCATAATCTGTACTCCCTCTAAAAATAAATAACATTCTAAATGATTTGATGGCATAATCTGTACTCCCTCTAAAAAAAATAATATTCTAAATGATTTGATGGCATAATCTGTACTCCCTCTAAAAAAATTAAAAATATTCTAAATGATTTGATGGCATAATCTGTACTCCCTCTAAAAATAAATAACATTGTAAATGATTTGATGGCATAATCTGTACTCCCTCTAAAAATAAATAACATTGTAAATGATTTGATGGCATAATCTGTACTCCCTCTAAAAATAAATAACATTCTAAATGATTTGATGGCATAATCTGTACTCCCTCTAAAAAAAATAATATTCTAAATGATTTGATGGCATAATCTGTACTCCCTCTAAAAAAATTAAAAATATTCTAAATGATTTGATGGCTTAATCTGTACTCCCTGTAAAAATAAATAACATTGTAAATGATTTGATGGCATAATCTGTACTCCCTCTAAAAAAATTAATAATATTCTAAATGATTTGATGGCATAATCTGTACTCCCTCTAAAAAAATAAAAAATATTCTAAATGATTTGATGGCATAATCTGTACTCTCTCTAAAAATAAATAACATTGTAAATGATTTCATGGCATAATCTGTACTCCCTCTAAAAAATTAATAATATTCTAAATGATTTGATGGCTTAATCTGTACTCCCTCTAAAAATAAATAACATTCTAAATGATTTGATGGCATAATCTGTACTCCCTCTAAGAAAATAAATAATATATTCTAAATGATTTGATGGCATAATCTGTACTCCCTCTAAAAAAATAAATAACATTGTAAATGATTTGATGGCATAATCTGTACTCCCTCTAAAAATAAATAACATTCTAAATGATTTGATGGCATAATCTGTACTCCCTCTAAAAAAATTAAAAATATTCTAAATGATTTGATGGCATAATCTGTACTCCCTCTAAAAATAAATAACATTGTAAATGATTTGATGGCATAATCTGTACTCCCTCTAAAAATAAATAACATTCTAAATGATTTGATGGCATAATCTGTACTCCCTCTAAAAAAAAATAATATTCTAAATGATTTGATGGCATAATCTGTACTCCCTCTTAAAAAATTAAAAATATTCTAAATGATTTGATGGCTTAATCTGTACTCCCTGTAAAAATAAATAACATTGTAAATGATTTGATGGCATAATCTGTACTCCCTCTAAAAAAATTAATAATATTCTAAATGATTTGATGGCATAATCTGTACTCCCTCTAAAAATAAATAACATTGTAAATGATTTAATGGCATAATCTGTACTCCCTCTAAAAAAATTAATAATATTCTAAATGATTTGATGGCTTAATCTGTACTCCCTCTAAAAATAAATAACATTCTAAATGATTTGATGGCATAATCTATACTCCCTCTAAAAAAATAAATGACATTGTAAATGATTTGATGGCATAATCTGTACTCCCTCTAAAAAAATAAATAACATTCTAAATGATTTGATGGCATAATCTGTACTCCCTCTAAAAATAAATAATATTCTAAATGATTTGATGGCATAATCTGTACTCCCTCTAAAAAAATAAATAATATTCTAAATGATTTGATGGCATAATCTGTACTCCCTCTAAAAAAATAAATAACATTGTAAATGATTTGATGGCATAATCTGTACTCCCTCTAAAAATAAATAACATTCTAAATGATTTGATGGCATAATCTGTACTCCCTCTAAAAAAAATTATATTCTAAATGATTTGATGGCATAATCTGTACTCCCTCTAAAAAAATAAATAATATTCTAAATGATTTGATGGCATAATCTGTACTCCCTCTAAAAATAAATAACATTCTAAATGATTTGATGGCATAATCTGTACTTCCTCTAAAAAAATAAATAATATTCCAAATGATTTGATGGCATAATCTGTACTCCCTCTAAAAAAATAAATAATATTCTATATGATTTGATGGCATAATCTGTATTCCCTCTAAAAATAAATAACATTGTAAATGATTTGATGGCATAATCTGTACTCCCTCTAAAAATAAATAACATTCTAAATGATTTGATGGCATAATCTGTACTCCCTCTAAAAAAATAAATAATATTGTAAATGATTTGATGGCATAATCTGTACTCCCTCAAAAAATAAATAACATTGTAAATGATTTGATGGCCTAATCTGTACTCCCTCTAAAAATAAATAACATTCTAAATGATTTGATGGCATAATCTGTACTCCCTCTAAAAATAAATAACATTCTAAATGATTTGGTGGCATAATCTGTACTCCCTCTAAAAAAATAAATAATATTCTAAATGATTTGATGGCATAATCTGTACTCCCTCTAAAAATAAATAACATTCTAAATGATTTGATGGCATAATCTGTACTCCCTCTAAGAACATAAATAATATATTCTAAATGATTTGATGGCATAATCTGTACTCCCTCTAAAAAAATAAATAACATTGTAAATGATTTGATGGCATAATCTGTACTCCCTCTAAAAATAAATAACATTCTAAATGATTTGATGGCATAATCTGTACTCCCTCTAAAAAAAATTATATTCTAAATGATTTGATGGCATAATCTGTACTCCCTCTAAAAAAATTAAAAATATTCTAAATCATTTGATGGCATAATCTGTACTCCCTCTAAAAATAAATATCATTGTAAATGATTTGATGGCATAATCTGTACTCCCTCTAAAAATAAATAACATTCTAAATGATTTGATGGCATAATCTGTACTCCCTCAAAAAATAAATAACATTGTAAATGATTTGATGGCCTAATCTGTACTCCCTCTAAAAATAAATAACATTCTAAATGATTTGATGGCATAATCTGTACTCCCTCTAAAAATAAATAACATTCTAAATGATTTGATGGCATAATCTGTACTCCCTCTAAAAAAAAATAATATTCTAAATGATTTGATGGCATAATCTGTACTCCCTCTTAAAAAATTAAAAATATTCTAAATGATTTGATGGCTTAATCTGTACTCCCTGTAAAAATAAATAACATTGTAAATGATTTGATGGCATAATCTGTACTCCCTCTAAAAAAATTAATAATATTCTAAATGATTTGATGGCATAATCTGTACTCCCTCTAAAAATAAATAACATTGTAAATGATTTAATGGCATAATCTGTACTCCCTCTAAAAAAATTAATAATATTCTAAATGATTTGATGGCTTAATCTGTACTCCCTCTAAAAATAAATAACATTCTAAATGATTTGATGGCATAATCTATACTCCCTCTAAAAAAATAAATGACATTGTAAATGATTTGATGGCATAATCTGTACTCCCTCTAAAAAAATAAATAACATTCTAAATGATTTGATGGCATAATCTGTACTCCCTCTAAAAATAAATAATATTCTAAATGATTTGATGGCATAATCTGTACTCCCTCTAAAAAAATAAATAATATTCTAAATGATTTGATGGCATAATCTGTACTCCCTCTAAAAAAATAAATAACATTGTAAATGATTTGATGGCATAATCTGTACTCCCTCTAAAAATAAATAACATTCTAAATGATTTGATGGCATAATCTGTACTCCCTCTAAAAAAAATTATATTCTAAATGATTTGATGGCATAATCTGTACTCCCTCTAAAAAAATAAATAATATTCTAAATGATTTGATGGCATAATCTGTACTCCCTCTAAAAATAAATAACATTCTAAATGATTTGATGGCATAATCTGTACTTCCTCTAAAAAAATAAATAATATTCCAAATGATTTGATGGCATAATCTGTACTCCCTCTAAAAAAATAAATAATATTCTATATGATTTGATGGCATAATCTGTATTCCCTCTAAAAATAAATAACATTGTAAATGATTTGATGGCATAATCTGTACTCCCTCTAAAAATAAATAACATTCTAAATGATTTGATGGCATAATCTGTACTCCCTCTAAAAAAATAAATAATATTGTAAATGATTTGATGGCATAATCTGTACTCCCTCAAAAAATAAATAACATTGTAAATGATTTGATGGCCTAATCTGTACTCCCTCTAAAAATAAATAACATTCTAAATGATTTGATGGCATAATCTGTACTCCCTCTAAAAATAAATAACATTCTAAATGATTTGGTGGCATAATCTGTACTCCCTCTAAAAAAATAAATAATATTCTAAATGATTTGATGGCATAATCTGTACTCCCTCTAAAAATAAATAACATTCTAAATGATTTGATGGCATAATCTGTACTCCCTCTAAGAACATAAATAATATATTCTAAATGATTTGATGGCATAATCTGTACTCCCTCTAAAAAAATAAATAACATTGTAAATGATTTGATGGCATAATCTGTACTCCCTCTAAAAATAAATAACATTCTAAATGATTTGATGGCATAATCTGTACTCCCTCTAAAAAAAATTATATTCTAAATGATTTGATGGCATAATCTGTACTCCCTCTAAAAAAATTAAAAATATTCTAAATCATTTGATGGCATAATCTGTACTCCCTCTAAAAATAAATATCATTGTAAATGATTTGATGGCATAATCTGTACTCCCTCTAAAAATAAATAACATTCTAAATGATTTGATGGCATAATCTGTACTCCCTCAAAAAATAAATAACATTGTAAATGATTTGATGGCCTAATCTGTACTCCCTCTAAAAATAAATAACATTCTAAATGATTTGATGGCATAATCTGTACTCCCTCTAAAAATAAATAACATTCTAAATGATTTGATGGCATAATCTGTACTCCCTCTAAAAAAATAAATAATATTCTAAATGATTTGATGGCATAATCTGTACTCCCTCTAAAAATAAATAACATTCTAAATGATTTGATGGCATAATCTGTACTCCCTCTAAGAAAATAAATAATATATTCTAAATGATTTGATGGCATAATCTGTACTCCCTCTAAAAAAATAAATAACATTGTAAATGATTTGATGGCATAATCTGTACTCCCTCTAAAAATAAATAACATTCTAAATGATTTGATGGCATAATCTGTACTCCCTCTAAAAAAAATAATATTCTAAATGATTTGATGGCATAATCTGTACTCCCTCTAAAAAAATTAAAAATATTCTAAATGATTTCATGGCATAATCTGTACTCCCTCTAAAAATAAATAACATTGTAAATGATTTGATGGCATAATCTGTACTCCCTCTAAAAATAAATAACATTCTAAATGATTTGATGGCATAATCTGTACTCCCTCTAAAAAAAATAATATTCTAAATGATTTGATGGCATAATCTGTACTCCCTCTAAAAATAAATAACATTGTAAATGATTTGATGGCATAATCTGTACTCCCTCTAAAAATAAATAACATTGTAAATGATTTGATGGCATAATCTGTACTCCCTCTAAAAATAAATAACATTCTAAATGATTTGATGGCATAATCTGTACTCCCTCTAAAAAAAATAATATTCTAAATGATTTGATGGCATAATCTGTACTCCCTCTAAAAAAATAAATAACATTGTAAATGATTTGATGGCATAATCTGTACTCCCTCTAAAAATAAATAACATTCTAAATGATTTGATGGCATAATCTGTACTCCCTCTAAAAAAAATAATATTCTAAATGATTTGATGGCATAATCTGTACTCCCTCTAAAAAAATTAAAAATATTCTAAATGATTTCATGGCATAATCTGTACTCCCTCTAAAAATAAATAACATTGTAAATGATTTGATGGCATAATCTGTACTCCCTCTAAAAATAAATAACATTCTAAATGATTTGATGGCATAATCTGTACTCCCTCTAAAAAAAATAATATTCTAAATGATTTGATGGCATAATCTGTACTCTCTCTAAAAATAAATAACATTCTAAATGATTTGATGGCATAATCTGTACTCCCTCTAAAAAAATAAATAACATTGTAAATGATTTGATGGCATAATCTGTACTCCCTCTAAAAAAATTAATAATATTCTAAATGATTTGATGGCATAATCTGTACTCCCTCTAAAAAAATAAAAAATATTCTAAATGATTTGATGGCTTAATCTGTACTCCCTATAAAAATAAATAACATTGTAAATGATTTGATGGCATAATCTGTACTCCCTCTAAAAAAATTAATAATATTCTAAATGATTTGATGGCATAATCTGTACTCCCTCTAAAAAAATAAAAAATATTCTAAATGATTTGATGGCATAATCTGTACTCTCTCTAAAAATAAATAACATTGTAAATGATTTAATGGCATAATCTGTACTCCCTCTAAAAAAATTAATAATATTCTAAATGATTTGATGGCTTAATCTGTACTCCCTCTAAAAATAAATAACATTCTAAATGATTTGATGGCATAATCTGTACTCCCTCTCAGAAAATAAATAATATATTCTAAATGATTTGATGGCATAATCTGTACTCCCTCTAAAAAAATAAATAACATTGTAAATGATTTGATGGCATAATCTGTACTCCCTCTAAAAATAAATAACATTCTAAATGATTTGATGGCATAATCTGTACTCCCTCTAAAAAAAATAATATTCTAAATGATTTGATGGCATAATCTGTACTCCCTCTAAAAAAATTAAAAATATTCTAAATGATTTGATGGCATAATCTGTACTCCCTCTAAAAATAAATAACATTGTAAATGATTTGATGGCATAATCTGTACTCCCTCTAAAAATAAATAACATTCTAAATGATTTGATGGCATAATCTGTACTCCCTCTAAAAAAAATAATATTCTAAATGATTTGATGGCATAATCTGTACTCCCTCTAAAAATAAATAACATTCTAAATGATTTGATGGCATAATCTGTACTCCCTCTAAAAAAATTAATAATATTCCAAATGATTTGATGGCATAATCTGTACTCCCTCTAAAAAAATAAAAAATATTCTAAATGATTTGATGGCTTAATCTGTACTCCCTGTAAAAATAAATAACATTGTAAATGATTTGATGGCATAATCTGTACTCCCTCTAAAAAAAATTAATAATATTCTAAATGATTTGATGGCATAATCTGTACTCCCTCTAAAAAAATAAAAAAATTTCTAAATGATTTGATGGCATAATCTGTACTCTCTCTAAAAATAAATAACATTGTAAATGATTTAATGGCGTAATCTGTACTCCCTCTAAAAAAATTTATAATATTCTAAATGATTTGATGGCTTAATCTGTACTCCCTCTAAAAATAAATAACATTCTAAATGATTTGATGGCATAATCTGTACTCCCTCTAAGAAAATAAATAATATATTCTAAATGATTTGATGGCATAATCTGTACTCCCTCTAAAAAAATAAATAACATTGTAAATGATTTGATGGCATAATCTGTACTCCCTCTAAAAATAAATAACATTCTAAATGATTTGATGGCATAATCTGTACTCCCTCTAAAAAAAATAATATTCTAAATGATTTGATGGCATAATCTGTACTCCCTCTAAAAAAAATAAAAATATTCTAAATGATTTGATGGCATAATCTGTACTCCCTCTAAAAATAAATAACATTGTAAATGATTTGATGGCATAATCTGTACTCCCTCTAAAAATAAATAACATTGTAAATGATTTGATGGCATAATCTGTACTCCCTCTAAAAATAAATAACATTCTAAATGATTTGATGGCATAATCTGTACTCCCTCTAAAAAAAATAATATTCTAAATGATTTGATGGCATAATCTGTACTCCCTCTAAAAAAATTAAAAATATTCTAAATGATTTGATGGCTTAATCTGTACTCCCTGTAAAAATAAATAACATTGTAAATGATTTGATGGCATAATCTGTACTCCCTCTAAAAAAATTAATAATATTCTAAATGATTTGATGGCATAATCTGTACTCCCTCTAAAAAAATAAAAAATATTCTAAATGATTTGATGGCATAATCTGTACTCTCTCTAAAAATAAATAACATTGTAAATGATTTCATGGCATAATCTGTACTCCCTCTAAAAAATTAATAATATTCTAAATGATTTGATGGCTTAATCTGTACTCCCTCTAAAAATAAATAACATTCTAAATGATTTGATGGCATAATCTGTACTCCCTCTAAGAAAATAAATAATATATTCTAAATGATTTGATGGCATAATCTGTACTCCCTCTAAAAAAATAAATAACATTGTAAATGATTTGATGGCATAATCTGTACTCCCTCTAAAAATAAATAACATTCTAAATGATTTGATGGCATAATCTGTACTCCCTCTAAAAAAATTAAAAATATTCTAAATGATTTGATGGCATAATCTGTACTCCCTCTAAAAATAAATAACATTGTAAATGATTTGATGGCATAATCTGTACTCCCTCTAAAAATAAATAACATTCTAAATGATTTGATGGCATAATCTGTACTCCCTCTAAAAAAAAATAATATTCTAAATGATTTGATGGCATAATCTGTACTCCCTCTTAAAAAATTAAAAATATTCTAAATGATTTGATGGCTTAATCTGTACTCCCTGTAAAAATAAATAACATTGTAAATGATTTGATGGCATAATCTGTACTCCCTCTAAAAAAATTAATAATATTCTAAATGATTTGATGGCATAATCTGTACTCCCTCTAAAAATAAATAACATTGTAAATGATTTAATGGCATAATCTGTACTCCCTCTAAAAAAATTAATAATATTCTAAATGATTTGATGGCTTAATCTGTACTCCCTCTAAAAATAAATAACATTCTAAATGATTTGATGGCATAATCTATACTCCCTCTAAAAAAATAAATGACATTGTAAATGATTTGATGGCATAATCTGTACTCCCTCTAAAAAAATAAATAACATTCTAAATGATTTGATGGCATAATCTGTACTCCCTCTAAAAATAAATAATATTCTAAATGATTTGATGGCATAATCTGTACTCCCTCTAAAAAAATAAATAATATTCTAAATGATTTGATGGCATAATCTGTACTCCCTCTAAAAAAATAAATAACATTGTAAATGATTTGATGGCATAATCTGTACTCCCTCTAAAAATAAATAACATTCTAAATGATTTGATGGCATAATCTGTACTCCCTCTAAAAAAAATTATATTCTAAATGATTTGATGGCATAATCTGTACTCCCTCTAAAAAAATAAATAATATTCTAAATGATTTGATGGCATAATCTGTACTCCCTCTAAAAATAAATAACATTCTAAATGATTTGATGGCATAATCTGTACTTCCTCTAAAAAAATAAATAATATTCCAAATGATTTGATGGCATAATCTGTACTCCCTCTAAAAAAATAAATAATATTCTATATGATTTGATGGCATAATCTGTATTCCCTCTAAAAATAAATAACATTGTAAATGATTTGATGGCATAATCTGTACTCCCTCTAAAAATAAATAACATTCTAAATGATTTGATGGCATAATCTGTACTCCCTCTAAAAAAATAAATAATATTGTAAATGATTTGATGGCATAATCTGTACTCCCTCAAAAAATAAATAACATTGTAAATGATTTGATGGCCTAATCTGTACTCCCTCTAAAAATAAATAACATTCTAAATGATTTGATGGCATAATCTGTACTCCCTCTAAAAATAAATAACATTCTAAATGATTTGGTGGCATAATCTGTACTCCCTCTAAAAAAATAAATAATATTCTAAATGATTTGATGGCATAATCTGTACTCCCTCTAAAAATAAATAACATTCTAAATGATTTGATGGCATAATCTGTACTCCCTCTAAGAACATAAATAATATATTCTAAATGATTTGATGGCATAATCTGTACTCCCTCTAAAAAAATAAATAACATTGTAAATGATTTGATGGCATAATCTGTACTCCCTCTAAAAATAAATAACATTCTAAATGATTTGATGGCATAATCTGTACTCCCTCTAAAAAAAATTATATTCTAAATGATTTGATGGCATAATCTGTACTCCCTCTAAAAAAATTAAAAATATTCTAAATGATTTGATGGCATAATCTGTACTCCCTCTAAAAATAAATAACATTGTAAATGATTTGATGGCATAATCTGTACTCCCTCTAAAAATAAATAACATTGTAAATGATTTGATGGCATAATCTGTACTCCCTCTAAAAATAAATAACATTCTAAATGATTTGATGGCATAATCTGTACTCCCTCTAAAAAAAATAATATTCTAAATGATTTGATGGCATAATCTGTACTCCCTCTAAAAATAAATAACATTCTAAATGATTTGATGGCATAATCTATACTCCCTCTAAAAAAATAAATGACATTGTAAATGATTTGATGGCATAATCTGTACTCCGTCTAAAAAAATAAATAACATTCTAAATGATTTGATGGCATAATCTGTACTCCCTCTAAAAATAAATAATATTCTAAATGATTTGATGGCATAATCTGTACTCCCTCTAAAAAAATAAATAATATTCTAAATGATTTGATGGCATAATCTGTACTCGCTCTAAAAAAATAAATAACATTGTAAATGATTTGATGGCATAATCTGTACTCCCTCTAAAAATAAATAACATTCTAAATGATTTGATGGCATAATCTGTACTCCCTCTAAAAAAAATTATATTCTAAACGATTTGATGGCATAATCTGTACTCCCTCTAAAAAAATAAATAATATTCTAAATGATTTGATGGCATAATCTGTACTCCCTCTAAAAATAAATAACATTCTAAATGATTTGATGGCATAATCTGTACTTCCTCTAAAAAAATTAATAATATTCCAAATGATTTGATGGCATAATCTGTACTCCCTCTAAAAAAATAAATAATATTCTATATGATTTGATGGCATAATCTGTATTCCCTCTAAAAATAAATAACATTGTAAATGATTTGATGGCATAATCTGTACTCCCTCTAAAAATAAATAACATTCTAAATGATTTGATGGCATAATCTGTACTCCCTCTAAAAAAATAAATAATATTGTAAATGATTTGATGGCATAATCTGTACTCCCTCTAAAAATAAATAACATTGTAAATGATTTGATGGCCTAATCTGTACTCCCTCTAAAAATAAATAACATTCTAAATGATTTGATGGCATAATCTGTACTCCCTCTAAAAATAAATAACATTCTAAATGATTTGATGGCATAATCTGTACTCCCTCTAAGAAAATAAATAATATATTCTAAATGATTTGATGGCATAATCTGTACTCCCTCTAAAAAAATAAATAACATTGTAAATGATTTGATGGCATAATCTGTACTCCCTCTAAAAATAAATAACATTCTAAATGATTTGATGGCATAATCTGTACTCCCTCTAAAAAAAATAATATTCTAAATGATTTGATGGCATAATCTGTACTCCCTCTAAAAAAATTAAAAATATTCTAAATGATTTGATGGCATAATCTGTACTCCCTCTAAAAATAAATAACATTGTAAATGATTTGATGGCATAATCTGTACTCCCTCTAAAAATAAATAACATTCTAAATGATTTGATGGCATAATCTGTACTCCCTCTAAAAAAAATAATATTCTAAATGATTTGATGGCATAATCTGTACTCCCTCTAAAAATAAATAACATTCTAAATGATTTGATGGCATAATCTGTACTCCCTCTAAAAAAACTAATAATATTCCAAATGATTTGATGGCATAATCTGTACTCCCTCTAAAAAAATAAAAAATATTCTAAATGATTTGATGGCTTAATCTGTACTCCCTGTAAAAATAAATAACATTGTAAATGATTTGATGGCATAATCTGTACTCCCTCTAAAAAAATTTATAATATTCTAAATGATTTGATGGCATAATCTGTACTCCCTCTAAAAAAATAAATAACATTCTAAATGATTTGATGGCATAATCTGTACTCCCTCTAAAAATAAATAATATTCTAAATGATTTGATGGCATAATCTGTACTCCCTCTAAAAAAATAAATAATATTCTAAATGATTTGATGGCATAATCTGTACTCCCTCTAAAAAAATAAATAACATTGTAAATGATTTGATGGCATAATCTGTACTCCCTCTAAAAATAAATAACATTCTAAATGATTTGATGGCATAATCTGTACTCCCTCTAAAAAAAATTATATTCTAAACGATTTGATGGCATAATCTGTACTCCCTCTAAAAAAATAAATAATATTCTAAATGATTTGATGGCATAATCTGTACTCCCTCTAAAAATAAATAACATTCTAAATGATTTGATGGCATAATCTGTACTTCCTCTAAAAAAATTAATAATATTCCAAATGATTTGATGGCATAATCTGTACTCCCTCTAAAAAAATAAATAATATTCTATATGATTTGATGGCATAATCTGTATTCCCTCTAAAAATAAATAACATTGTAAATGATTTGATGGCATAATCTGTACTCCCTCTAAAAATAAATAACATTCTAAATGATTTGATGGCATAATCTGTACTCCCTCTAAAAAAAATAATATTCTAAATGATTTGATGGCATAATCTGTACTCCCTCTAAAAATAAATAACATTCTAAATGATTTGATGGCATAATCTGTACTTCCTCTAAAAAAATTAATAATATTCCAAATGATTTGATGGCATAATCTGTACTCCCTCTAAAAAAATAAATAATATTCTATATGATTTGATGGCATAATCTGTATTCCCTCTAAAAATAAATAACATTGTAAATGATTTGATGGCATAATCTGTACTCCCTCTAAAAATAAATAACATTCTAAATGATTTGATGGCATAATCTGTACTCCCTCTAAAAAAATAAATAATATTGTAAATGATTTGATGGCATAATCTGTACTCCCTCTAAAAATAAATAACATTGTAAATGATTTGATGGCCTAATCTGTACTCCCTCTAAAAATAAATAACATTCTAAATGATTTGATGGCATAATCTGTACTCCCTCTAAAAATAAATAACATTCTAAATGATTTGATGGCATAATCTGTACTCCCTCTAAGAAAATAAATAATATATTCTAAATGATTTGATGGCATAATCTGTACTCCCTCTAAAAAAATAAATAACATTGTAAATGATTTGATGGCATAATCTGTACTCCCTCTAAAAATAAATAACATTCTAAATGATTTGATGGCATAATCTGTACTCCCTCTAAAAAAAATAATATTCTAAATGATTTGATGGCATAATCTGTACTCCCTCTAAAAAAATTAAAAATATTCTAAATGATTTGATGGCATAATCTGTACTCCCTCTAAAAATAAATAACATTGTAAATGATTTGATGGCATAATCTGTACTCCCTCTAAAAATAAATAACATTCTAAATGATTTGATGGCATAATCTGTACTCCCTCTAAAAAAAATAATATTCTAAATGATTTGATGGCATAATCTGTACTCCCTCTAAAAATAAATAACATTCTAAATGATTTGATGGCATAATCTGTACTCCCTCTAAAAAAACTAATAATATTCCAAATGATTTGATGGCATAATCTGTACTCCCTCTAAAAAAATAAAAAATATTCTAAATGATTTGATGGCTTAATCTGTACTCCCTGTAAAAATAAATAACATTGTAAATGATTTGATGGCATAATCTGTACTCCCTCTAAAAAAATTTATAATATTCTAAATGATTTGATGGCATAATCTGTACTCCCTCTAAAAAAATAAATAACATTCTAAATGATTTGATGGCATAATCTGTACTCCCTCTAAAAATAAATAATATTCTAAATGATTTGATGGCATAATCTGTACTCCCTCTAAAAAAATAAATAATATTCTAAATGATTTGATGGCATAATCTGTACTCCCTCTAAAAAAATAAATAACATTGTAAATGATTTGATGGCATAATCTGTACTCCCTCTAAAAATAAATAACATTCTAAATGATTTGATGGCATAATCTGTACTCCCTCTAAAAAAAATTATATTCTAAACGATTTGATGGCATAATCTGTACTCCCTCTAAAAAAATAAATAATATTCTAAATGATTTGATGGCATAATCTGTACTCCCTCTAAAAATAAATAACATTCTAAATGATTTGATGGCATAATCTGTACTTCCTCTAAAAAAATTAATAATATTCCAAATGATTTGATGGCATAATCTGTACTCCCTCTAAAAAAATAAATAATATTCTATATGATTTGATGGCATAATCTGTATTCCCTCTAAAAATAAATAACATTGTAAATGATTTGATGGCATAATCTGTACTCCCTCTAAAAATAAATAACATTCTAAATGATTTGATGGCATAATCTGTACTCCCTCTAAAAAAATAAATAATATTGTAAATGATTTGATGGCATAATCTGTACTCCCTCTAAAAATAAATAACATTGTAAATGATTTGATGGCCTAATCTGTACTCCCTCTAAAAATAAATAACATTCTAAATGATTTGATGGCATAATCTGTACTCCCTCTAAAAATAAATAACATTCTAAATGATTTGATGGCATAATCTGTACTCCCTCTAAGAAAATAAATAATATATTCTAAATGATTTGATGGCATAATCTGTACTCCCTCTAAAAAAATAAATAACATTGTAAATGATTTGATGGCATAATCTGTACTCCCTCTAAAAATAAATAACATTCTAAATGATTTGATGGCATAATCTGTACTCCCTCTAAAAAAAATAATATTCTAAATGATTTGATGGCATAATCTGTACTCCCTCTAAAAAAAATAAAAATATTCTAAATGATTTGATGGCATAATCTGTACTCCCTCTAAAAATAAATAACATTGTAAATGATTTGATGGCATAATCTGTACTCCCTCTAAAAATAAATAACATTCTAAATGATTTGATGGCATAATCTGTACTCCCTCTAAAAAAAATAATATTCTAAATGATTTGATGGCATAATCTGTACTCCCTCTAAAAATAAATAACATTCTAAATGATTTGATGGCATAATCTGTACTCCCTCTAAAAAAACTAATAATATTCCAAATGATTTGATGGCATAATCTGTACTCCCTCTAAAAAAATAAAAAATATTCTAAATGATTTGATGGCTTAATCTGTACTCCCTGTAAAAATAAATAACATTGTAAATGATTTGATGGCATAATCTGTACTCCCTCTAAAAAAATTTATAATATTCTAAATGATTTGATGGCATAATCTGTACTCCCTCTAAAAAAAATAATATTCTAAATGATTTGATGGCATAATCTGTACTCCCTCTAAAAAAATTAAAAATATTCTAAATGATTTGATGGCTTAATCTGTACTCCCTGTAAAAATAAATAACATTGTAAATGATTTGATGGCATAATCTGTACTCCCTCTAAAAAAATTAATAATATTCTAAATGATTTGATGGCATAATCTGTACTCCCTCTAAAAAAATAAAAAATATTCTAAATGATTTGATGGCATAATCTGTACTCTCTCTAAAAATAAATAACATTGTAAATGATTTAATGGCATAATCTGTACTCCCTCTAAAAAATTAATAATATTCTAAATGATTTGATGGCTTAATCTGTACTCCCTCTAAAAATAAATAACATTCTAAATGATTTGATGGCATAATCTGTACTCCCTCTAAGAAAATAAATAATATATTCTAAATGATTTGATGGCATAATCTGTACTCCCTCTAAAAAAATAAATAACATTGTAAATGATTTGATGGCATAATCTGTACTCCCTCTAAAAATAAATAACATTCTAAATGATTTGATGGCATAATCTGTACTCCCTCTAAAAAAAACAATATTCTAAATGATTTGATGGCATAATCTGTACTCCCTCTAAAAAAATTAAAAATATTCTAAATGATTTGATGGCATAATCTGTACTCCCTCTAAAAATAAATAACATTGTAAATGATTTGATGGCATAATCTGTACTCCCTCTAAAAATAAATAACATTCTAAATGATTTGATGGCATAATCTGTACTCCCTCTAAAAAAAATTATATTCTAAATGATTTGATGGCATAATCTGTACTCCCTCTAAAAAAATTAAAAATATTCTAAATGATTTGATGGCTTAATCTGTACTCCCTGTAAAAATAAATAACATTGTAAATGATTTGATGGCATAATCTGTACTCCCTCTAAAAAAATTAATAATATTCTAAATGATTTGATGGCATAATCTGTACTCCCTCTAAAAAAATAAAAAATATTCTAAATGATTTGATGGCATAATCTGTACTCCCTCTAAAAATAAATAACATTGTAAATGATTTAATGGCATAATCTGTACTCCCTCTAAAAAAATTAATAATATTCTAAATGATTTGATGGCTTAATCTGTACTCCCTCTAAAAAAATAAATAATATTCTATATGATTTGATGGCATAATCTGTATTCCCTCTAAAAATAAATAACATTGTAAATGATTTGATGGCATAATCTGTACTCCCTCTAAAAATAAATAACATTCTAAATGATTTGATGGCATAATCTGTACTCCCTCTAAAAAAATAAATAATATTGTAAATGATTTGATGGCATAATCTGTACTCCCTCAAAAAATAAATAACATTGTAAATGATTTGATGGCCTAATCTGTACTCCCTCTAAAAATAAATAACATTCTAAATGATTTGATGGCATAATCTGTACTCCCTCTAAAAATAAATAACATTCTAAATGATTTGGTGGCATAATCTGTACTCCCTCTAAAAAAATAAATAATATTCTAAATGATTTGATGGCATAATCTGTACTCCCTCTAAAAATAAATAACATTCTAAATGATTTGATGGCATAATCTGTACTCCCTCTAAGAAAATAAATAATATATTCTAAATGATTTGATGGCATAATCTGTACTCCCTCTAAAAAAATAAATAACATTGTAAATGATTTGATGGCATAATCTGTACTCCCTCTAAAAATAAATAACATTCTAAATGATTTGATGGCATAATCTGTACTCCCTCTAAAAAAAATAATATTCTAAATGATTTGATGGCATAATCTGTACTCCCTCTAAAAAAATTAAAAATATTCTAAATGATTTGATGGCATAATCTGTACTCCCTCTAAAAATAAATAACATTGTAAATGATTTGATGGCATAATCTGTACTCCCTCTAAAAATAAATAACATTCTAAATGATTTGATGGCATAATCTGTACTCCCTCTAAGAAAATAAATAATATATTCTAAATGATTTGATGGCATAATCTGTACTCCCTCTAAAAAAATAAATAACATTGTAAATGATTTGATGGCATAATCTGTACTCCCTCTAAAAATAAATAACATTCTAAATGATTTGATGGCATAATCTGTACTCCCTCTAAAAAAAACAATATTCTAAATGATTTGATGGCATAATCTGTACTCCCTCTAAAAAAATTAAAAATATTCTAAATGATTTGATGGCATAATCTGTACTCCCTCTAAAAATAAATAACATTGTAAATGATTTGATGGCATAATCTGTACTCCCTCTAAAAATAAATAACATTCTAAATGATTTGATGGCATAATCTGTACTCCCTCTAAAAAAAATTATATTCTAAATGATTTGATGGCATAATCTGTACTCCCTCTAAAAAAATTAAAAATATTCTAAATGATTTGATGGCTTAATCTGTACTCCCTGTAAAAATAAATAACATTGTAAATGATTTGATGGCATAATCTGTACTCCCTCTAAAAAAATTAATAATATTCTAAATGATTTGATGGCATAATCTGTACTCCCTCTAAAAAAATAAAAAATATTCTAAATGATTTGATGGCATAATCTGTACTCCCTCTAAAAATAAATAACATTGTAAATGATTTAATGGCATAATCTGTACTCCCTCTAAAAAAATTAATAATATTCTAAATGATTTGATGGCTTAATCTGTACTCCCTCTAAAAAAATAAATAATATTCTATATGATTTGATGGCATAATCTGTATTCCCTCTAAAAATAAATAACATTGTAAATGATTTGATGGCATAATCTGTACTCCCTCTAAAAATAAATAACATTCTAAATGATTTGATGGCATAATCTGTACTCCCTCTAAAAAAATAAATAATATTGTAAATGATTTGATGGCATAATCTGTACTCCCTCAAAAAATAAATAACATTGTAAATGATTTGATGGCCTAATCTGTACTCCCTCTAAAAAAAATTATAATATTCTAAATGATTTGATGGCATAATCTGTACTCCCTCTAAAAAAATAAAAAATATTCTAAATGATTTGATGGCATAATCTGTACTCTCTCTAAAAATAAATAACATTGTAAATGATTTAATGGCATAATCTGTACTCCCTCTAAAAAAATTAATAATATTCTATATGATTTGATGGCATAATCTGTACTCCCTCTAAAAAAAATAATATTCTAAATGATTTGATGGCATAATCTGTACTCCCTCTAAAAAAAATTATATTCTAAATGATTTGATGGCATAATCTGTACTCCCTCTAAAAAAATTAAAAATATTCTAAATGATTTGATGGCTTAATCTGTACTCCCTGTAAAAATAAATAACATTGTAAATGATTTGATGGCATAATCTGTACTCCCTCTAAAAAAATTAATAATATTCTAAATGATTTGATGGCATAATCTGTACTCCCTCTAAAAAAATAAAAAATATTCTAAATGATTTGATGGCATAATCTGTACTCCCTCTAAAAATAAATAACATTGTAAATGATTTAATGGCATAATCTGTACTCCCTCTAAAAAAATTAATAATATTCTAAATGATTTGATGGCTTAATCTGTACTCCCTCTAAAAAAATAAATAATATTCTATATGATTTGATGGCATAATCTGTATTCCCTCTAAAAATAAATAACATTGTAAATGATTTGATGGCATAATCTGTACTCCCTCTAAAAATAAATAACATTCTAAATGATTTGATGGCATAATCTGTACTCCCTCTAAAAAAATAAATAATATTGTAAATGATTTGATGGCATAATCTGTACTCCCTCAAAAAATAAATAACATTGTAAATGATTTGATGGCCTAATCTGTACTCCCTCTAAAAATAAATAACATTCTAAATGATTTGATGGCATAATCTGTACTCCCTCTAAAAATAAATAACATTCTAAATGATTTGGTGGCATAATCTGTACTCCCTCTAAAAAAATAAATAATATTCTAAATGATTTGATGGCATAATCTGTACTCCCTCTAAAAATAAATAACATTCTAAATGATTTGATGGCATAATCTGTACTCCCTCTAAGAAAATAAATAATATATTCTAAATGATTTGATGGCATAATCTGTACTCCCTCTAAAAAAATAAATAACATTGTAAATGATTTGATGGCATAATCTGTACTCCCTCTAAAAATAAATAACATTCTAAATGATTTGATGGCATAATCTGTACTCCCTCTAAAAAAAATAATATTCTAAATGATTTGATGGCATAATCTGTACTCCCTCTAAAAAAATTAAAAATATTCTAAATGATTTGATGGCATAATCTGTACTCCCTCTAAAAATAAATAACATTGTAAATGATTTGATGGCATAATCTGTACTCCCTCTAAAAATAAATAACATTCTAAATGATTTGATGGCATAATCTGTACTCCCTCTAAGAAAATAAATAATATATTCTAAATGATTTGATGGCATAATCTGTACTCCCTCTAAAAAAATAAATAACATTGTAAATGATTTGATGGCATAATCTGTACTCCCTCTAAAAATAAATAACATTCTAAATGATTTGATGGCATAATCTGTACTCCCTCTAAAAAAAACAATATTCTAAATGATTTGATGGCATAATCTGTACTCCCTCTAAAAAAATTAAAAATATTCTAAACGATTTGATGGCATAATCTGTACTCCCTCTAAAAATAAATAACATTGTAAATGATTTGATGGCATAATCTGTACTCCCTCTAAAAATAAATAACATTCTAAATGATTTGATGGCATAATCTGTACTCCCTCTAAAAAAAATTATATTCTAAATGATTTGATGGCATAATCTGTACTCCCTCTAAAAAAATTAAAAATATTCTAAATGATTTGATGGCTTAATCTGTACTCCCTGTAAAAATAAATAACATTGTAAATGATTTGATGGCATAATCTGTACTCCCTCTAAAAAAATTAATAATATTCTAAATGATTTGATGGCATAATCTGTACTCCCTCTAAAAAAATAAAAAATATTCTAAATGATTTGATGGCATAATCTGTACTCCCTCTAAAAATAAATAACATTGTAAATGATTTAATGGCATAATCTGTACTCCCTCTAAAAAAATTAATAATATTCTAAATGATTTGATGGCTTAATCTGTACTCCCTCTAAAAAAATAAATAATATTCTATATGATTTGATGGCATAATCTGTATTCCCTCTAAAAATAAATAACATTGTAAATGATTTGATGGCATAATCTGTACTCCCTCTAAAAATAAATAACATTCTAAATGATTTGATGGCATAATCTGTACTCCCTCTAAAAAAATAAATAATATTGTAAATGATTTGATGGCATAATCTGTACTCCCTCAAAAAATAAATAACATTGTAAATGATTTGATGGCCTAATCTGTACTCCCTCTAAAAAAATTTATAATATTCTAAATGATTTGATGGCATAATCTGTACTCCCTCTAAAAAAATAAAAAATATTCTAAATGATTTGATGGCATAATCTGTACTCTCTCTAAAAATAAATAACATTGTAAATGATTTAATGGCATAATCTGTACTCCCTCTAAAAAAATTAATAATATTCTATATGATTTGATGGCATAATCTGTACTCCCTCTAAAAAAAATAATATTCTAAATGATTTGATGGCATAATCTGTACTCCCTCTAAAAAAATTAAAAATATTCTAAATGATTTGATGGCTTAATCTGTACTCCCTGTAAAAATAAATAACATTGTAAATGATTTGATGGCATAATCTGTACTCCCTCTAAAAAAATTAATAATATTCTAAATGATTTGATGGCATAATCTGTACTCCCTCTAAAAAAATAAAAAATATTCTAAATGATTTGATGGCATAATCTGTACTCTCTCTAAAAATAAATAACATTGTAAATGATTTAATGGCATAATCTGTACTCCCTCTAAAAAATTAATAATATTCTAAATGATTTGATGGCTTAATCTGTACTCCCTCTAAAAATAAATAACATTCTAAATGATTTGATGGCATAATCTGTACTCCCTCTAAGAAAATAAATAATATATTCTAAATGATTTGATGGCATAATCTGTACTCCCTCTAAAAAAATAAATAACATTGTAAATGATTTGATGGCATAATCTGTACTCCCTCTAAAAAAAACAATATTCTAAATGATTTGATGGCATAATCTGTACTCCCTCTAAAAAAATTAAAAATATTCTAAATGATTTGATGGCATAATCTGTACTCCCTCTAAAAATAAATAACATTGTAAATGATTTGATGGCATAATCTGTACTCCCTCTAAAAATAAATAACATTCTAAATGATTTGATGGCATAATCTGTACTCCCTCTAAAAAAAATTATATTCTAAATGATTTGATGGCATAATCTGTACTCCCTCTAAAAAAATTAAAAATATTCTAAATGATTTGATGGCTTAATCTGTACTCCCTGTAAAAATAAATAACATTGTAAATGATTTGATGGCATAATCTGTACTCCCTCTAAAAAAATTAATAATATTCTAAATGATTTGATGGCATAATCTGTACTCCCTCTAAAAAAATAAAAAATATTCTAAATGATTTGATGGCATAATCTGTACTCCCTCTAAAAATAAATAACATTGTAAATGATTTAATGGCATAATCTGTACTCCCTCTAAAAAAATTAATAATATTCTAAATGATTTGATGGCTTAATCTGTACTCCCTCTAAAAAAATAAATAATATTCTATATGATTTGATGGCATAATCTGTATTCCCTCTAAAAATAAATAACATTGTAAATGATTTGATGGCATAATCTGTACTCCCTCTAAAAATAAATAACATTCTAAATGATTTGATGGCATAATCTGTACTCCCTCTAAAAAAATAAATAATATTGTAAATGATTTGATGGCATAATCTGTACTCCCTCAAAAAATAAATAACATTGTAAATGATTTGATGGCCTAATCTGTACTCCCTCTAAAAATAAATAACATTCTAAATGATTTGATGGCATAATCTGTACTCCCTCTAAAAATAAATAACATTCTAAATGATTTGGTGGCATAATCTGTACTCCCTCTAAAAAAATAAATAATATTCTAAATGATTTGATGGCATAATCTGTACTCCCTCTAAAAATAAATAACATTCTAAATGATTTGATGGCATAATCTGTACTCCCTCTAAGAAAATAAATAATATATTCTAAATGATTTGATGGCATAATCTGTACTCCCTCTAAAAAAATAAATAACATTGTAAATGATTTGATGGCATAATCTGTACTCCCTCTAAAAATAAATAACATTCTAAATGATTTGATGGCATAATCTGTACTCCCTCTAAAAAAAATAATATTCTAAATGATTTGATGGCATAATCTGTACTCCCTCTAAAAAAATTAAAAATATTCTAAATGATTTGATGGCATAATCTGTACTCCCTCTAAAAATAAATAACATTGTAAATGATTTGATGGCATAATCTGTACTCCCTCTAAAAATAAATAACATTCTAAATGATTTGATGGCATAATCTGTACTCCCTCTAAGAAAATAAATAATATATTCTAAATGATTTGATGGCATAATCTGTACTCCCTCTAAAAAAATAAATAACATTGTAAATGATTTGATGGCATAATCTGTACTCCCTCTAAAAATAAATAACATTCTAAATGATTTGATGGCATAATCTGTACTCCCTCTAAAAAAAACAATATTCTAAATGATTTGATGGCATAATCTGTACTCCCTCTAAAAAAATTAAAAATATTCTAAATGATTTGATGGCATAATCTGTACTCCCTCTAAAAATAAATAACATTGTAAATGATTTGATGGCATAATCTGTACTCCCTCTAAAAATAAATAACATTCTAAATGATTTGATGGCATAATCTGTACTCCCTCTAAAAAAAATTATATTCTAAATGATTTGATGGCATAATCTGTACTCCCTCTAAAAAAATTAAAAATATTCTAAATGATTTGATGGCTTAATCTGTACTCCCTGTAAAAATAAATAACATTGTAAATGATTTGATGGCATAATCTGTACTCCCTCTAAAAAAATTAATAATATTCTAAATGATTTGATGGCATAATCTGTACTCCCTCTAAAAAAATAAAAAATATTCTAAATGATTTGATGGCATAATCTGTACTCCCTCTAAAAATAAATAACATTGTAAATGATTTAATGGCATAATCTGTACTCCCTCTAAAAAAATTAATAATATTCTAAATGATTTGATGGCTTAATCTGTACTCCCTCTAAAAAAATAAATAATATTCTATATGATTTGATGGCATAATCTGTATTCCCTCTAAAAATAAATAACATTGTAAATGATTTGATGGCATAATCTGTACTCCCTCTAAAAATAAATAACATTCTAAATGATTTGATGGCATAATCTGTACTCCCTCTAAAAAAATAAATAATATTGTAAATGATTTGATGGCATAATCTGTACTCCCTCAAAAAATAAATAACATTGTAAATGATTTGATGGCCTAATCTGTACTCCCTCTAAAAATAAATAACATTCTAAATGATTTGATGGCATAATCTGTACTCCCTCTAAAAATAAATAACATTCTAAATGATTTGGTGGCATAATCTGTACTCCCTCTAAAAAAATAAATAATATTCTAAATGATTTGATGGCATAATCTGTACTCCCTCTAAAAATAAATAACATTCTAAATGATTTGATGGCATAATCTGTACTCCCTCTAAGAAAATAAATAATATATTCTAAATGATTTGATGGCATAATCTGTACTCCCTCTAAAAAAATAAATAACATTGTAAATGATTTGATGGCATAATCTGTACTCCCTCTAAAAATAAATAACATTCTAAATGATTTGATGGCATAATCTGTACTCCCTCTAAAAAAAATAATATTCTAAATGATTTGATGGCATAATCTGTACTCCCTCTAAAAAAATTAAAAATATTCTAAATGATTTGATGGCATAATCTGTACTCCCTCTAAAAATAAATAACATTGTAAATGATTTGATGGCATAATCTGTACTCCCTCTAAAAATAAATAACATTCTAAATGATTTGATGGCATAATCTGTACTCCCTCTAAAAAAAATAATATTCTAAATGATTTGATGGCATAATCTGTACTCCCTCTAAAAATAAATAACATTCTAAATGATTTGATGGCATAATCTGTACTCCCTCTAAAAAAACTAATAATATTCCAAATGATTTGATGGCATAATCTGTACTCCCTCTAAAAAAATAAAAAATATTCTAAATGATTTGATGGCTTAATCTGTACTCCCTGTAAAAATAAATAACATTGTAAATGATTTGATGGCATAATCTGTACTCCCTCTAAAAAAATTTATAATATTCTAAATGATTTGATGGCATAATCTGTACTCCCTCTAAAAAAATAAAAAATATTCTAAATGATTTGATGGCATAATCTGTACTCTCTCTAAAAATAAATAACATTGTAAATGATTTAATGGCATAATCTGTACTCCCTCTAAAAAAATTAATAATATTCTATATGATTTGATGGCATAATCTGTACTCCCTCTAAAAAAAATAATATTCTAAATGATTTGATGGCATAATCTGTACTCCCTCTAAAAAAATTAAAAATATTTTAAATGATTTGATGGCTTAATCTGTACTCCCTGTAAAAATAAATAACATTGTAAATGATTTGATGGCATAATCTGTACTCCCTCTAAAAAAATTAATAATATTCTAAATGATTTGATGGCATAATCTGTACTCCCTCTAAAAAAATAAAAAATATTCTAAATGATTTGATGGCATAATCTGTACTCTCTCTAAAAATAAATAACATTGTAAATGATTTCATGGCATAATCTGTACTCCCTCTAAAAAATTAATAATATTCTAAATGATTTGATGGCTTAATCTGTACTCCCTCTAAAAATAAATAACATTCTAAATGATTTGATGGCATAATCTGTACTCCCTCTAAGAAAATAAATAATATATTCTAAATGATTTGATGGCATAATCTGTACTCCCTCTAAAAAAATAAATAACATTGTAAATGATTTGATGGCATAATCTGTACTCCCTCTAAAAATAAATAACATTCTAAATGATTTGATGGCATAATCTGTACTCCCTCTAAAAAAAACAATATTCTAAATGATTTGATGGCATAATCTGTACTCCCTCTAAAAAAATTAAAAATATTCTAAATGATTTGATGGCATAATCTGTACTCCCTCTAAAAATAAATAACATTGTAAATGATTTGATGGCATAATCTGTACTCCCTCTAAAAATAAATAACATTCTAAATGATTTGATGGCATAATCTGTACTCCCTCTAAAAAAAATTATATTCTAAATGATTTGATGGCATAATCTGTACTCCCTCTAAAAAAATTAAAAATATTCTAAATGATTTGATGGCTTAATCTGTACTCCCTGTAAAAATAAATAACATTGTAAATGATTTGATGGCATAATCTGTACTCCCTCTAAAAAAATTAATAATATTCTAAATGATTTGATGGCATAATCTGTACTCCCTCTAAAAAAATAAAAAATATTCTAAATGATTTGATGGCATAATCTGTACTCCCTCTAAAAATAAATAACATTGTAAATGATTTAATGGCATAATCTGTACTCCCTCTAAAAAAATTAATAATATTCTAAATGATTTGATGGCTTAATCTGTACTCCCTCTAAAAATAAATAACATTCTAAATGATTTGATGGCATAATCTGTACTCCCTCTAAAAAAATAAATGACATTGTAAATGATTTGATGGCATAATCTGTACTCCCTCTAAAAAAATAAATAACATTCTAAATGATTTGATGGCATAATCTGTACTCCCTCTAAAAATAAATAATATTCTAAATGATTTGATGGCATAATCTGTACTCCCTCTAAAAAAATAAATAATATTCTAAATGATTTGATGGCATAATCTGTACTCCCTCTAAAAAAATAAATAACATTGTAAATGATTTGATGGCATAATCTGTACTCCCTCTAAAAATAAATAACATTCTAAATGATTTGATGGCATAATCTGTACTCCCTCTAAAAAAAATTATATTCTAAATGATTTGATGGCATAATCTGTACTTCCTCTAAAAATAAATAACATTCTAAATGATTTGATGGCATAATCTGTACTTCCTCTAAAAAAATTAATAATATTCCAAATGATTTGATGGTATAATCTGTACTCCCTCTAAAAAAATAAATAATATTCTATATGATTTGATGGCATAATCTGTACTCCCTCTAAAAATAAATAACATTCTAAATGATTTGATGGCATAATCTATACTCCCTCTAAAAAAAATAATATTCTAAATGATTTGATGGCATAATCTGTACTCCCTCTAAAAAAATTAATAATATTACAAATGATTTGATGGCATAATCTGTACTCCCTCTAAAAAAAATTAAAATATTCTAAATGATTTGATGGCATAATCTGTACTCCCTCTAAAAATAAATAACATTGTAAATGATTTGATGGCATAATCTGTACTTCCTCTAAAAAAATAAATAATATTCTAAATGATTTGATGGCATAATCTGTACTCCCTCTAAAAAAATAAAAAATATTCTAAATGATTTGATGGCATAATCTGTACTTCCTCTAAAAATAAATAACATTGTAAATGATTTGATGGCATAATCTGTACTCCCTCTAAAAAAATTAATAATATTCTAAATGATTTGATGGCTTAATCTGTACTCCCTCTAAAAATAAATAACATTCTAAATGATTTGATGGCATAATCTGTACTCCCTCTAAGAAAATAAATAATATATTCTAAATGATTTGATGGCATAATCTGTACTCCCTCTAAAAAAATAAATAATACTGTAAATGATTTGATGGCATAATCTGTACTCCCTCTAAAAATAAATAACATTCTAAATGATTTGATGGCATAATCTGTACTCCCTCTAAAAAAAATAATATTCTAAATGATTTGATGGCATAATCTGTACTGCCTCTAAAAAAATGCCCAGTGAAACTAGGTGGTTTGTAAGAGCCAGTATTTCCAGCTCCATCCATGGTACCTTCCTTTCTTTTCTTTTTTTTACATTTTCATTAACCCTACATGTACGTTACCTGACGATTTCCTCACTTTTGTCCTTGGACTATAAAATTCAGCTCGCCTATCTTGTAACAAATGGAAATCTTTAGCCTCCTTTACAAGTTTCTGACATGCCTGAGATGCCCGAATCACCTCATGGCATTCAACATTGTCATGAATAAAATAACAACTAACTAATGGTAGCCGAACACATTCTAAAACACTTTCAAAACCGTTACGTCTATTTCCTAGATCATGGTCAAGCCATCGTGTGGCAGCGTGGTAAACAGTTTCTTCTGTATCAACATTGAGATCGTCATCTGATAAAAGTTCTACTAATTTCACCTTGGCTAACTGAAGAAATTCGTCTTGAGGCCAAACTGATTGAAAATGCTGTAAAATAAAATCTTTTGATTTCTGTTGTAATTCAGAGCAAGAGTGAAGTTCTGCAAAACAATGTATGCCAACACAGTTGAGTTCGTCCATATTTTGTTCGAGATATAAACAACAAGCTTCTTTCACTGGAATTATTTCTAATAAATTGGCAGCTGACAAAAGAGACTGAACATTTTGACGGGTGATGACTACTTCAGATGTGTAGCCATAGTCAATCAGAGTTTTAACCATTGAAGGTTCTACGCCATTTAAAGATACTTTCCTCTGTTGGCTTTCAGCTAAACCTCCACCAAACATTGCCCTGAAATACTGACTAAATGCAGACAATACTACTTTATGACAAGGAAATTCTTGTCCATCAACAGCAATAATAACATCACAGAATTGTGTATTGTTCTGTAAATCACGTAATCCTGATAAAAGCTGAGCTGGATGTGAAAGTTCAACGTATCGATACTCTTCGTCTGGTTGTACAGATTCTTGGACACTTGCAACTGTTTCTGCACTAATGCCACTTGAACAGTTTCGATTCGGGGACAAACTAGGTCCAAAGTTCACAGGAATTCCTTTCTCGGCACCACCATCTGCAGAGTCTCCCATTTTAAAAATTTCGCTTTAAAATCTATCACTTCATACTATAAATATTCTGAAAGCATAAAAAAAATCATTCAAAATGCTTGTAAGGATAAGATAAGAAAAGCAATATGACCGGTTGTTCTGCTTGTAGTTAATTACATGCTTCAATCTATTTGATGGTTTAATAAAGATTGGAATATTGGCGTTATCCAATCTTTATTAAAACATTCAAGATAATAAAGATTGGAATATTGGCGTTATCCAATCTTTATTAAAACATTCAAGATAATAAAGATTGGAATATTGGCGTTATCCAATCTTTATTAAAACATTCAAGATAATAAAGATTGGAATATTGGCGTTATCCAATCTTTATTAAAACATTCAAGATAATAAAGATTGGAATATTGGCGTTATCCAATCTTTATTAAAACATTCAAGATAATAAAGATTGGAATATTGGCGTTATCCAATCTTTATTAAAACATTCAAGATAATAAAGATTGGAATATTGGCGTTATCCAATCTTTATTAAAACATTCAAGATAATAAAGATTGGAATATTGGCGTTATCCAATCTTTATTAAAACATTCAAGATAATAAAGATTGGAATATTGGCATTATCCAATCTTTATTAAAACATTCAAGATAATAAAGAATAAAGAAAAATTTAATAAAGAAACTAAAATATCTAAATTAAACAACTTTTACAATCTAGATCTAGCAATGTAATGAAATCAGTGTACATGTATATCACAACTAAAGCATGCTGGTTTGAAACCAGTCCTGTAGATGTACTACCACATCATCAGTGGTGTAATGGTTGATATGCTTGCCTCCAGAGTAAAAGGGGTTTAGGGTTATAGTGTTTAATGCCACTTTCAGCTATATTGTTGGCAGTCAGTTTTATTGCTGGAGGAAACCGGAGTACCTAGAGAAAATCACCGACTGTCGCAAGTCACTGACAAATGTTATCACATAATGTTGTATCGAGTACATCTCGCCGGAGTGGTATTCAAACTCACATTAGTGCTGACAGTCACTGATTGTAGTTGTAAATTCATATGGTCTGCACCTATCAAAAAAACATCATAAGGACCATAACTAAGAATTATGGTTCCACAGATAAAATCAGGAACACTAGCATTGATTTTGCAATGTTTATGTAGTGTGACAAGGGAACCATTATGACTTTGAATGTCAATGTTCAAATTGTTGATATTTTTAACTTGATTTACATATATAGAGACAATGTGATTTTTACATGTCTAACTGGAGATTCTCAATAACAGATTTTCAGGAAACCAAAAATAGTTACACGCACTATGTAAAATGTATAATGTAGTTTCATTTTCAGTTTCCGTACATTGTCATTACATAGACATGACATAATTTTCTGATCATATGGAAGTCTTTCTATGGTATGACTAGCATATTAGTTGATCGCTTCTTAGGTTCCACCTGCTCTTAATAACATGAATAACAAATATACAAACAATTTTTTTTATATGACAAGCCCTAGTGCCGTGAATGTAGCCTGTGAAGTCTGTCTCACTCTGTATCTGTATTGAGTACATGTATGTTGTAGTTCCCAGAAAACGTTTTTTATACAACGGTAGAGAGAGGCGCCCAGATTTATTGGCACAGGTCCGCTAAGGCGGTCTTGAATGCCTCAAGGGACTTTGCACATGCAACTGTGTCTGGTAGATGGTTCCAACGTATGACGGTGTCCACGAAGAAGCTGTTCTGATATTGAGCTGTCCTACTATTTGGGATGGTCAAGCACTTTGCGTTGTTAGTTTTGTGCTTTTCGACTGGGTTGATGGATACACAATCCCTAAATGTCTTTGGTTTTATTTGCCTTTTACTCTTACTGAATGTGACAAAAGTGTCGGTTGGTAGAGCCGGCACCAACCCCTCAACCATCTTGTACATTAAAATGAGACGGAGGCTTTGTCGTCTTTCTTCCAGTGTTTCTAGCTCTAGTTCTTTTCTCATTTACGTTATGCACTCCCTTTCTCTGCTTCTATAATTCATTTTAATGAAGCGTATAGCTCAGTTTTGTATCTTTTCTAATTTGTCAATGCCCCCCTTGAGATATGGGTTCCAGATTGTTGCTCCATACTCCATAACTGATCGTACTAGGGATATGTAGGCTGTTTTTCTACAATTTTCTGGGACGTTTCTTAGGTTTCTCCTTAGAAAGCCGAGGGTGGCGTTAGCTTTATTGGGTAGCTTTATTGCATACATTGTTGATATGTATGCAACATTTGAGGTCGTTTGAAATTTGTAAACCGAGGTATGGGTTGTCGTTTACTTCTTGAAGGATGTGGTTATTTAGTTGGTAAAGTCTTGTTGAATTCTTGTTATCCTCTCGTCCGTTAAAATTGGTCACCATTTTGGAATGCACTGTCACGTGAGTTCAGATGTCGATGAGATCATTTATCCTGCAAACTGCGTCCAGATAGTGTTTTATCTAAGACTGAAAAGGGACATGGTATTTTTTTTAAAAAGGGCACTTTGCGCATAGAATTTACCAAAAAGGGCACATAGAAAAAATAGGGTAGGTATAAATGTAGGTGGGTAAAACCATTTTATTTTTCAAAATTATTTTGATTTCTTGACTTTAACAATAACAGTGCTTAACCAAAATGTGATGACTTAGCGGCGTTTTACAAAAAATACCAATAAAATGTGCTAGGGTAGGCCGAAAAAATAGGGACGGTACTGTAGGGAAACCTTGAACAGAGATATATTTATTTCTGGCCTTATTCATACACACAAGACACAGGTACACAGGGATTTAGCCAGGATTTTGAGACCATTAGTCACTTTTGTGGAACAGATTTTTTTTTAAATTATGAATAAACAAGAATATAATGAGCTTAATCTTATAATCAGTTACATTGCCTTATTGGTTAGTAATGGAGATTAAAACCTCCTAGGATGGGAACATACTCTGCAAATTAACAACCAACCGATAAAACATAACATTGCCACTATTTTTATCTCAATACCACACAAATGAATACCCCGCCCCCCTTTTGAAATATTACTGTGCTTTGGTCCAATACCACACAAATTGCAAATACCCCCTCCCCCACCCTTTTTGAAATGTCACTGTGCTTTGGTCTAATACCACAACAATTATAATAACTCATATTTGTGTAGTCTTCAGCAAAAAACAAAATTCTGCCAGTTTGCCCAATGGTCCAACTTCTATCTAGATTCTTTGTAGGAAATCAGTATAAAACTGAAGCAAGTTGTAAAATAAATAATTATTTCTCAGACCTCATAATCAAATTGCAACAATTGGAATAAAAATACTGTAGTTATTTTTTTTAATTGCAGACATGTGTCTGTTTGTAAATAGTTCTATAAATAGAACGCAATTGTTACCCGGATGCTGATCAATATATAAAAACAACTTATATGCGCCCTCGTGCAGTGCATTTCAACGAAGTGAATGGCCAACCTTTGCATATAAATGAAATATAAAATATGAGAACTAAGATTTCATTTCACAGAAATGAGAATAAATACATCAAAAGTTTGTTTGGTTAAAAGTAGCCTCGGTGGATTGCGAACTCCTGTTGATCACGTCATTTTTTTTTTTTTTAGTTTCTTCAAAGGACTACACATCCTTGGTTTCTTTGATCAAAGTTATGACTTTTCGAGAACATCACTTTCAAAATACTTAATGGATACGATAGATTTCAATAAACATGATATCGACATTTTCATAAATTTGGCAAAAATAGTTCGCTATGGCAGACATTGAGACGAATCGTGCAATGAATGACGATACGATACTATTAATTATATATTTTGACGGCAACTTTCCCAATGCGAAATTGTGCCCATATGACGATTATAAAAATATGTCCACTTTAAATACATACTGTGGCATTTTGAGTACATGTCATAACTATAAAAAAAATATTATCGTTGATTGAATTCTTTGTCCAGGTGAGATCAAAGATTACGCAATCAAAACAAAAATTCTATAATCCGTTGATTGGCTTGTAACATGTAATAAAATTGTCATTGTAGTGACTAATTAGTTTTAATCAGCAAATGAAGAAGAATGGATTGTTACAAACATTTTTTTTACGATTTTTTGAAAATTCAAGTGACAAATTACGGATCGTTTGAAGAAATGAAAAAGGGCACATCGGCAATACATGGCGCCACGTTTTTTTTATCAAAAGGGGAATGGCGCTCAGAAAAAGGGGCATGGTGCCACGCTATTCTATTTTTCTTTAGATAAAACACTACCAGAAATAGATAATCAATTTACTTTCACTTTGATCAAGACAACAATGAGATTTAAACAGATAAGAATGATATCTATAGATTTTGGTGCCAAAATGATGCCATTTTACTACTATCATTTTGACTTAATAATGAAAGTCAAATATTTCCAGAAAAACATTGACAAGGTGTAGCATTTCTTAGCGTTGAATCGCATACCCCATTTATTTGCCCATTCCTCTAAGTTCTTTAGATCTTTCTGTAGAGCTTGGTGATCGTCTTCTTGTTTGATGGTACGATAAAGAAGGCAATCATTGGCAAATAAACGGACGGATTAGGTGACGCTATCGGGGAGGTCATTTAAAAATGTATAGGCATAGGAACATTAGCGGTCCTAACCTAATACGGTTCCAAGTAAACGAAACCAGAAATATGTTACTGTATCGCAAAAACATAAAACGATGAAATATTTACATAGACTATAGCATTATTGTCTTTACTGGTACAGCAGAAACGACCAGAAGAGATGTATCAATACATTCTTTAAGAAAAATAATTTCGGTCAATATTTTAATACCGGAAGTGAATATTTTTACCTCCAGATATAAGATCACATTTCAATGCAATCCCGAACTGCAGTAGTCACTTTTGACTATTATTGCACGGGGGGGGGGGGGGGGGGGGGTTGCGCACTAATTTAAATAAATAATTTGTACAATCCTTAAGAAAAAGTATGAATTACAGAGAAAGTAGGAAAGATAGAAAAAGTGTACATAGGAAATTCAGAGGAATAGGATTTGTCAAGTTGCATGTTCATACCTTCAGCAATAGTCCACTCTGGCTACCGTAGCGGCCACTGGGTATACACCCAACCAGCACAGCACTATCAGCCTCACTAGATACTACTTACAACTTGACGATCCTAAACTTAGATAGAGGCAGGAGACAGCTACTGTTTGAAAGATACCAAACAGGGAGCCTCAGCAACTGGTGCTGGCAAAGTATTCCAAATACTGGTGGTCTGTGGGAAGAAACTATGTTTGTAGTAATCTGTGGATGCTGAGAACTGTTGGTACTTCAAGGAATGTCTAGATCTTGTTTGACGAGTTGGTTTGGTCAGGTACTCTTCTGCT
This sequence comes from Bathymodiolus septemdierum, assembly GCA_963383655.1. NCBI lineage: Eukaryota > Metazoa > Mollusca > Bivalvia > Mytilida > Modiolidae > Bathymodiolus > Bathymodiolus septemdierum. The sequence continues at coordinate 1,106,814 of OY726522.1, read as the reverse complement.
CTGATGTCAATTAAGTTGTTGATGATCTTGTACGTAGTAAGATCTTGTAAGTCGGATTTTCTTTCGTCTTGTTTCAAGTGTGTCCCATTCTAGATCTCCAAGCATGGAAGTTACGCTGCTGGTGTTTCTATAGCGATTTGTCACGTACCTAGCCGCTAGTAAATGTAAACTGGGAGTAACACTCCAAGGTGTAGGGTACTACAAGAATTTGTATAGTATACTAGTCTATGCAAATCCTTGGGTACCATAAAGAAGAAATAATTATGAATATAAATTCATGTTAAAATTAAGTGAAAATCCAAACACTATATAACAGAAATATCGTATATTCATAATTATTGTGATGTTTTCAGGGTTATCGAATACAAAAAAAAATTATGTATAATATTTTCTTAGTATATACCTGGGAGTAGTATTAATATTATTTAGTTTATATACTGAATTCGAATATAAAATGTAGTAAGTTAATTACAGAATTATATATTGTTGAATCTTGTATATATGCTAAACTGGGAGTAATAATACAAACAAAAAATGTGTTGCTCTTAGATGCTAAGTTATATTTAAAAATTGTTTATAGATACTTTTTTAGTTTATAAAAGTAATTTCTTTGATTTATCTTTTTAACAATTATTATCTTTTAAGTAATATTGAATTATTGAATGGCATACAATAATACCCCAAGCAATGCTAGACCGCTGTTAGAGGTCGGTGTTACAGGCCGATGTTTTTGCAGTTCTTTTTATGAACCAACATAAGAATTTGACCAATGTTGTAATAGGAAAATTAGGTAAACTCGTTCACAAACAAAACCGTTCTGGCGACTTTTCCTATTTTATGAATTATAACCTGATTATTGTACAAGTAAGATACATTTAGTACTATTGAAACAAAGCAAGTTGCCTGTATTGAATATAATGGGTCTCTTTTTCCGCACGAGTACGTTTACTCAGGTGAAGGTCTTGGTGCTACGCATGAATACTCATGCGGAAAAAGAAACCCGTTTTATGTAATACGGACAGCTTCTTTTGTTTCAATAGCATGTCTCTTGTAATATGGTGTCTTCAACCTATGCCAACATTTTGAAATATCATATTCAAGGAATGCCAACAAACATTTTATTACAGGTGTTTATATAACAATTAATGATAGTTACAGGTAAGTAAATTTGGAAATCCCAGGTCTCAAAAGTGAAATTTATAATGAATTTGTTTTTAGTCTAAAAATATAAGACATAAAGAAATATAGAAATATTAAGTTTTGTAAAAATTTATATATTATATAATAATTCTGTTAAAATTAAACAAAAATTAAACAAAAATCTAATAAGGAAAAAATAAGATGAAAATCTAAAATTTTAGAATAATTTAAATAAACAATCTTTTTAACAAATTATATGATACTTATGCAATTAAACGATTTTCTTAAAATCTAAATTCAAAATTTTAGAATAATACCTATTTATAAATTTAGAATTATCATAGCTCACTCCAAGCTAATTAATCATAAGATCGGTCATTTTCACATTGATGTGGTTTAGGATAATATTTGATTACAGTAGTTAATGAATAATGATCACTACTTTAACAGAGTTGACCAAGCTAACAAAGGGTATAAATGGGAACCCAGTAAGAGTCCAGTGACTCCAGTCATTACCTATGTTACAATAATGTCCTGATTTATTTTAATGAAGTTTTATATTAAAATATATGTGCTTATAATGTCCTGGTTTATTTTCATAAAGTTTGATAATAAAATATATGTGCTCATAATGTCCTGATTTATTTTCATAAAGATTGATATTCATATATATATGTGTGTGCTGATATACTGATTTATTTTGTTATTTCCAAAAAATATGCTTTTAAATATTTACTTCTAACTTAGTTTATTCACTCAATACTGACACAAAAACAAGACAACTTCTACATTTAATAAAAGTTAATTGTGGAATTGGAGTACATTGATATCTCCCCCAGTTTTACACTAATTAAACATGACTAGTCATGTTTATATAACAATTAACCTATTCAACCTATGCCAACATTTTTTCTTACCTTTTTATACCTATTTTTCAAATTTTGGTATAGGTTGAATGAACCGGTAATATATATCAACGGTGTCTTCAACCTACGCCAACATTTTTAAATATCATATTCAAGGTATGACAACAAACATTATATTACAGGTGTTTATATAACAATTAATGACAGTTACAGGTAAGTAAATTTGGAAATGCAGGTCTCAAAAATGAAATTTATTAAAAAAAAAACTAAACTAAACAAAAAACAATCTTAAAAATATAAGAATAAGTCTGTTAAAATTTAACAACTTGAAAAAAAAATTAAATTTTACAAAATTCTGTAAATAAAAAAGATGAAAATATAAAATTTTAGAATAATTTAGATAACAATCTTTCTAAAATGTATGAATTTAAAATATTATATGATACTCATGCAATTAAGCAATTTTCTTAAAATCTAAATTCAAAAGTTTTTAATAAAATTTATTTATAAATTTAGAATTATCATAATTTTGAAGAGTATTTTTTAATTGCTCACTCCAAGCTAATTAATCATAAGTTAATTCAGTTCATTCCAAGCTAATTATTTATAAGATATTTAATTTCACTCCAAGCTAATTAATCATCAGATCAGTCATCTTCACATTGATGTCATTGTGATTGGGGATAATATTTGATTACAGTAATTAATGAATAATATCTGTGCCTATAATATCTTTAATTTATTTTCATGAAGTATGATATAAAAAAAATATCTGTGCTTATAATATCCTAATTTATTTTCATGAAGTATGATATGAAAATATATATGCTTATAATATCCTATTTTATTTTCATGAAGTATGATATGAAAATATATATGCTTATAATATCCTATTTTATTTTCATGAAGTATGATATGAAAATATATATGCTTATAATATCCTAATTTATTTTCATGAAGTATGATATGAAAATATATATGCTTATAATATCCTAATTTATTTTCATGAAGTATGATATGAAAATATATATGCTTATAATATCCTATTTTATTTGCATGAAGTATGATATGAAAATATATATGCTTATAATATCCTAATTTATTTTCATGAAGTATGATATGAAAATATATATGCTTATAATATCCTATTTTATTTTCGTAATGATGGATGTTAAAATATATGTGGTTATAATATCCTAATTATTTTTATAAAGTTTGATATTAAATATATGTGCTGATATACTGATTTTTTGTTTGTTATTTCCATAAAATATGATTTTAAATACTTATTTCCTACTCAGTTTATTCACTCAATACTCACACAAAAATAAGACAACCTTACATTAAAAAATAATTGTGGCTTGGAGTACATTGATATCTCCCCCAGTTTTACATTAATTAAACATGACTAGTCATGTTTATATAACAATTAACCTATTCAACCTATGCCAACAATCTTTTTTACCTTTATATATAAACTTGTTTAAATGTTGGCATAGGTTGACAGACTTATTCTTATATTATTAACATTGTTTTTTGTTTAGTTTTTTTTTTTTATAATAAATTTCCAATACATTTCCAAATTTACTTACCTGTAACTGTCATTTATTGTTATATAAACACCTGTAATAAAATGTTTGTTGGCATACCTTGAATATGATATTTCAAAATGTTGGCGTAGTTTGAAGACACCAATACAGGTATAAAAGAGGTAGACAAATACTAAGGCCAAATGGGAATTGTACTAAGGTAAAGTGGGAATTGTACTAAGGTAAAGTGGGAATTTGTAAATTTTATTTAAATCAACAAATAGCAATCAAATTCAGACTTTGGTTTTATAACAAATAATTATTAATTTAATAAGGTAATACAAGGACGCCTTGGCCTTGGGTAATACTTTGTATAAAAACGTATAAAAAATTAATTTAAAATTGCAACTTTTTTAACATGAATGTTTAAATCATGAACTTGTTTTAATATTAATTTTTAAAATATAACATTTCAAAATTCATTGTTTTTAATTATAGATTCAAGTTATGATATGAAATTTATATTAATTCACTCTTATTAGAATTATCAATTTGGAATGAAATATTTTTTGAATCAGTGAAAAATGTATGAAATATTTTTTCATGATCACAGTATAAAATTAATTTTCCCTAATTTTGAATTAAAATTAATATTTGAAAGTAACAAAATTATATCACAGTCATTAAATAAAAACGGGCTTGGGTTTATTATGATTTTTGATATTAAAAAGTCGTCACTCTACAGAACACGCCAAAAAACTCAGGGCCGTAGCCAGGTTTTCTGAAAGGGGGTACACAACTAAAAGGCGAGGGGGGCCCTGGGGGGCTAAACCAACCGGAAGCTCTGAGGTTTTAGCATTTTACAAACAGTATAATCAAAGGGAAAAATTGATCAAAATGCAAGAAAATATTTATATCCTTTTTGATTACATTAACAGTTTATCTATGGTAAAATGATAACCACCTGATGTGAATAGAGAAAATAAAATCGTAATATTGACGTTAAAATCAAGTATACGCAAGGTCTTTTTATTTTTTTAATTTGTTTTATTTTTTTTTTTTGAGAGAGGGGTGCACGTAATGTACCCACTCTGGCTACGGCATTGAAACTGTACCACTATTTCCATCTACCAACCACCTATACTGACTATAAAGATGTACCAGATGTCACCAAACTTGTTCGACGAGCAGCTGGTCTTCCTCTCTTACCACTGAACAAAGTAAAGGACATTTGGTTACACACACTGGATAGAAGGAGGTTTTCTCATCCAACCTGGAACCACTATCGTAAAATCCTCGAAAGATTAGTAACACTGAAAACATAATTGACTATTGGTACCAAAACATTTATTGAGTATGGTGACACAGCTTCGTATTTGTTAAAGCTATGTAACATTCATTGAGTATGGTGACACAGCTTCGTATTTGTTAAAGCTATGTAACATTCATTGAGTATGGTGACACAGCTTCGTATTTGTTAAAGCTATGTAACATTCATTGAGTATGGTGACACAGCTTCGTATTTGTTAAAGCTAAGTTAACATTGAACTAGTATGGTGATAGAGCTTCGTATTTGTTAAAGCTAAGTTAACATTGAACTAGTATGGTGATACAGCTTCGTATTTGTTAAAGCTAAGTTAACATTGAACTAGTATGTTGACACAGCTTCGTATTTGTTAAAGCTAAGTTAACATTGAACTAGTATGGTGATACAGCTTCGTATTTGTTAAAGCTAAGTTAACATTGAACTAGTATGGTGACGCAGCTTCGTATTTGTTAAAGCTAAGTTAACATTGAACTAGTATGTTGACACAGCTTCGTATTTGTTAAAGCTAAGTTAACATTGAACTAGTATGGTGATACAGCTTAGTATTTGTTAAAGCTAAGTTAACATTGAACTAGTATGGTGACGCAGCTTCGTATTTGTTAAAGCTAAGTTAACATTGAACTAGTATGGTGACACAGCTTCGTATTTGTTAAAGCTAAGTTAACATTGAACTAGTATGGTGACACAGCTTCGTATTTGTTAAAGCTAAGTTAACATTGAACTAGTATGGTGATACAGCTTCGTATTTGTTAAAGCTAAGTTAACATTGAACTAGTATGGTGATACAGCTTCGTATTTGTTAAAGCTAAGTTAACATTGAACTAGTATGGTGACACAGCTTCGTATTTGTTAAAGCTAAGTTAACATTGAACTAGTATGGTGACACAGCTTCGTATTTGTTAAAGCTAAGCTAACATTGAACTAGTATGGTGATACAGCTTCGTATTTGTTAAAGCTAAGTTAACATTGAACTAGTATGGTGATACAGCTTCGTATTTGTTAAAGCTAAGTTAACATTGAACTAGTATGGTGACACAGCTTCGTATTTGTTAAAGCTAAGTTAACATTGAACTAGTATGGTGACACAGCTTCGTATTTGTTAAAGCTAAGCTAACATTGAACTAGTATGGTGATACAGCTTAGTATTTGTTAAAGCTAAGTTAACATTGAACTAGTATGGTGACACAGCTTCGTATTTGTTAAAGCTAAGTTAACATTGAACTAGTATGGTGATACAGCTTAGTATTTGTTAAAGCTAAGTTAACATTGAACTAGTATGGTGATACAGCTTCGTATTTGTTAAAGCTAAGTTAACATTGAACTAGTATGGTGATACAGCTTCGTATTTGTTAAAGCTAAGTTAACATTGAACTAGTATGGTGACACAGCTTCGTATTTGTTAAAGCTAAGTTAACATTGAACTAGTATGGTGACACAGCTTCGTATTTGTTAAAGCTAAGTTAACATTGAACTAGTATGGTGACACAGCTTCGTATTTGTTAAAGCTAAGTTAACATTGAACTAGTATGGTGACACAGCTTCGTATTTGTTAAAGCTAAGTTAACATTGAACTAGTATGGTGATACAGCTTAGCATTTGTTAAAGCTAAGTTAACATTGAACTAGTATGGTGATACAGCTTAGTATTTGTTAAAGCTAAGTTAACATTGAACTAGTATGGTGACGCAGCTTCGTATTTGTTAAAGCTAAGTTAACATTGAACTAGTATGGTGACACAGCTTCGTATTTGTTAAAGCTAAGTTAACATTGAACTAGTATGGTGACACAGCTTCGTATTTGTTAAAGCTAAGTTAACATTGAACTAGTATGGTGACACAGCTTCGTATTTGTTAAAGCTAAGTTAACATTGAACTAGTATGGTGACACAGCTTCGTATTTGTTAAAGCTAAGTTAACATTGAACTAGTATGGTGACACAGCTTCGTATTTGTTAAAGCTAAGTTAACATTGAACTAGTATGGTGATACAGCTTAGTATTTGTTAAAGCTAAGTTAACATTGAACTAGTATGGTGACACAGCTTCGTATTTGTTAAAGCTAAGTTAACATTGAACTAGTATGGTGATACAGCTTAGTATTTGTTAAAGCTAAGTTAACATTGAACTAGTATGGTGATACAGCTTCGTATTTGTTAAAGCTAAGTTAACATTGAACTAGTATGGTGATACAGCTTCGTATTTGTTAAAGCTAAGTTAACATTGAACTAGTATGGTGACACAGCTTCGTATTTGTTAAAGCTAAGTTAACATTGAACTAGTATGGTGACACAGCTTCGTATTTGTTAAAGCTAAGTTAACATTGAACTAGTATGGTGACACAGCTTCGTATTTGTTAAAGCTAAGTTAACATTGAACTAGTATGGTGACACAGCTTCGTATTTGTTAAAGCTAAGTTAACATTGAACTAGTATGGTGATACAGCTTAGCATTTGTTAAAGCTAAGTTAACATTGAACTAGTATGGTGATACAGCTTAGTATTTGTTAAAGCTAAGTTAACATTGAACTAGTATGGTGACGCAGCTTCGTATTTGTTAAAGCTAAGTTAACATTGAACTAGTATGGTGACACAGCTTCGTATTTGTTAAAGCTAAGTTAACATTGAACTAGTATGGTGACACAGCTTCGTATTTGTTAAAGCTAAGTTAACATTGAACTAGTATGGTGACACAGCTTCGTATTTGTTAAAGCTAAGTTAACATTGAACTAGTATGGTGACACAGCTTCGTATTTGTTAAAGCTAAGTTAACATTGAACTAGTATGGTGATACAGCTTCGTATTTGTTAAAGCTAAGTTAACATTGAACTAGTATGGTGACACAGCTTCGTATTTGTTAAAGCTAAGTTAACATTGAACTAGTATGGTGACGCAGCTTCGTATTTGTTAAAGCTAAGTTAACATTGAACTAGTATGGTGACACAGCTTCGTATTTGTTAAAGCTAAGTTAACATTGAACTATGTGTAATGTAATAACGAACTGCTTTGTACTTAATGAATTTCTTTCTCAGATATGTCTTTAAAATATCTTTAAAATAACATAACTATATGTATTTTGTCTATCATTATGAATTACATTGTGTAGAAAATAAAATCCACTTCAACTAAACTTTATATTGTCAGGGTTAAGACACAATTTAAATAAATTCTGTTCTTACTTTTGGTAAAAAATATAATGTGTTCTCTAGCTAACAATATAATGTGTTCTCTAGCTAACAATATAATGTGTTCTCTAGCTAACAATATAATGTGTTCTCTAGCTAACAATATAATGTGTTCTCTAGCTAACAATATAATGTGTTCTCTAGCTAACAATATAATGTGTTCTCTAGCTAACAATATAATGTGTTCTCTAGCTAACAATATAATGTGTTCTCTAGCTAACGATATAATGTGTTCTCTAGCTAACGATATAATGTGTTCTCTAGCTAACGATATAATGTGTTCTCTAGCTAACGATATAATGTGTTCTCTAGCTAACAATATAATGTGTTCTCTAGCTAACGATATAATGTGTTCTCTAGCTAACGATATAATGTGTTCTTTAGCTAACGATATAATGTGTTCTCTAGCTAACAATATAATGTGTTCTCTAGCTAACAATATAATGTGTTCTCTAGCTAACGATATAATGTGTTCTCTAGCTAACGATATAATGTGTTCTCTAGCTAACGATATAATGTGTTCTCTAGCTAACGATATAATGTGTTCTCTAGCTAACAATATAATGTGTTCTCTAGCTAACGATATAATGTGTTCTCTAGCTAACGATATAATGTGTTCTTTAGCTAACGATATAATGTGTTCTCTAGCTAACAATATAATGTGTTCTCTAGCTAACAATATAATGTGTTCTCTAGCTAACAATATAATGTATTCTCTAGCTAACAATATAATGTGTTCTCTAGCTAACAATATAATGTGTTCTCTAGCTAACAATATAATGTGTTCTCCAGCTAACAATATAATGTGTTCTCTAGCTAACAATATAATGTGTTCTCTAGCTAACAATATAATGTGTTCTCTAGCTAACAATATAATGTATTCTCTAGCTAACAATATGATGTGTTCTCTAGCTAACAATATAATGTGTTCTCTAGCTAACAATATAATGTGTTCTCTAGCTAACAATATAATGTGTTCTCTAGCTAACAATATAATGTGTTCTCTAGCTAACAATATAATGTGTTCTCTAGCTAACAATATAATGTGTTCTCTAGCTAACAATATAATGTGTTCTCTAGCTAACAATATAATGTGTTCTCTAGCTAACAATATAATGTGTTCTCTAGCTAACAATATAATGTGTTCTCTAGCTAACAATATAATGTGTTCTCTAGCTAACAATATAATGTGTTCTCTAGCTAACAATATAATGTGTTCTCTAGCTAACAATATAATGTGTTCTCTAGCTAACAATATAATGTGTTCTCTAGCTAACAATATAATGTGTTCTCTAGCTAACAATATAATGTTCTTCATTTGTTGTTGTACTTTATCATATCCTTATTTAATAACAATTGTTATAGATATCATAATTTCTTTTTATTTTATCTATTTGCCTTAATATTTACTTTCAATGTAATTTAATACTACACCTTACTACAACTAAATTGCAAAGACAAACAAATGACACCTAATTAAGTATTGCTTACACAACAAATGACATCTAATTAAGTATTGCTTACACAACAAATGACATCTAATTAAGTATTGCTTACACAACAAATGACACCTAATTAAGTATTGCTTACACAACAAATGACATCTAATTAAGTATTGCTTACACAACAAATGACATCTAATTAAGTATTGCTTACACAACAAATGACATCTAATTAAGTATTGCTTACACAACAAATGACATCTAATTAAGTATTGCTTACACAACAAAGGACATCTAATTAAGTATTGCTTACACAACAAATGACATCTAATTAAGTATTGCTTACACAACAAATGACATCTAATTAAGTATTGCTTACACAACAAATGACACCTAATTAAGTATTGCTTACACAACAAATGACATCTAATTAAGTATTGCTTACACAACAAATGACATCTAATTAAGTATTGCTTACACAACAAATGACATCTAATTAAGTATTGCTTACACAACAAATGACATCTAATTAAGTATTGCTTACACAACAAATGACATCTAATTAAGTATTGCTTACACAACAAATGACATCTAATTAAGTATTGCTTACACAACAAATGACACCTAATTAAGTATTGCTTACACAACAAATGACATCTAATTAAGTATTGCTTACACAACAAATGACACCTAATTAAGTATTGCTTACACAACAAATGACACCTAATTAAGTATTGCTTACACAACAAATGACATCTAATTAAGTATTGCTTACACAACAAATGACATCTAATTAAGTATTGCTTACACAACAAATGACATCTAATTAAGTATTGCTTACACAACAAATGACATCTAATTAAGTATTGCTTACACAACAAATGACATCTAATTAAGTATTGCTTACACAACAAATGACATCTAATTAAGTATTGCTTACACAACAAATGACATATAATTAAGTATTGCTTACACAACAAATGACACCTAATTAAGTATTGCTTACACAACAAATGACATCTAATTAAGTATTGCTTACACAACAAATGACATCTAATTAAGTATTGCTTACACAACAAATGACACCTAATTAAGTATTGCTTACACAACTTCTCATTTTGCCTTAGTGAGGTATATCTCATCATGAAAATTCTACTAAGGCAAAATAGGAATATTTTTAAATATGTGAACACCCAACTAAGGCTAAATGGGAACAAACCTATATCAACCCTATAAGAAGGATCATCGCGTTTTGAGCCACGTGACTACAATTGTATACTATATACTATTTGTGTTGCATTTTATTGTTAAACGAGTATAGCCTCATTGTGGAATTCATCATAATATTAGTCACATGTTTTTTTTAGTAAAATTCGTAATGTAATTATAAGTTTTTGATAAGGTAAAAATCATTCTACCTGCCCTGTACATTCAAGGCGAGGATTTGATCAGAATCAAAATGGTGGACGAATCGATCAATATATTACTTGGTTTAACCACAATCTGTGTAGCCAAACATGTAGGTGCTATTTTATGGAGAAGAAAAAAACTTGCAAACTTTGAATATGTAGGAAACGTATCTGTTATTAATTTATATCCAGTTAAATCGACTGCACCAATTTCATTACAGTCAGCTCAATGTACCAAGCATGGACTTTGTTCTGAAGGAATTCACGACAGGTAAAATAATAAGTTATTTGTGTACAAGGAAGAAAATTACGTCGACAATGCACATTGGCAATCTGTACATATTATCAGATCTAATTACTTGTAGTTTGCAGAATTGAGAAGCTAAAAAAAATCAGTTCAATATATATAACAAAACGCCTTGGTGGTGTAATGGTTAGCTTGCTCAACGCCTCGGTGGTGTAATGGTTAGCTTGCTCGACGCCTAGGTGGTGTAATGGTTAGCTTGCTCGATGCCTCGGTGGTGTAATGGTTAGCTTGCTCGACGCCTCGGTGGTGTAATGGTTAGCTTGCTCGACGCCTCGGTGGTGTAATGGTTAGCTTGCTCGATGCCTCGGTGGTGTAATGGTTAGCTTGCTCGACGCCTCGGTGGTGTAATCGTTAGCTTGCTCGACGCCTCGGTGGTGTAATCGTTAGCTTGCTCGATGCCTCGCTGGTGTAATGGTTAGATTGCTCGACGCCTCGGTGGTGTAATGGTTAGCTTGCTCGATGCCTCGCTGGTGTAATGGTTAGTTTGCTCGATGCCTCGCTGGTGTAATGGTTAGCTTGCTCGACGCCGCGGTGGTGTAATCGTTAGCTTGCTCGACGCCTCGGTGGTGTAATCGTTAGCTTGCTCGATGCCTCGCTGGTGTAATGGTTAGATTGCTCGACGCCTCGGTGGTGTAATCGTTAGCTTGCTCGATGCCTCGCTGGTGTAATGGTTAAATTGCTCGACGCCTCGGTGGTGTAATGGTTAGATTGCTCGACGCTTCGGTGGTGTAATCTTTAGCTTGCTCGACGCCTCGGTGGTGTAATCGTTAGCTTGCTCGACGCCTCGGTGGTGTAATCGTTAGCTTGCTCGATGCCTCGCTGGTGTAATGATTAGATTGCTCGACGCCTCGGTGGTGTAATGGTTAGCTTGCTCGATGCCTCGCTGGTGTAATGGTTAATTTGCTCGACGCCTCGGTGGTGTAATCTTTTGCTTGCTCGACGCCTCGGTGGTGTAATCTTTAGCTTGCTCGATGCCTAGCTGGTGTAATGGTTAAATTGCTCGACGCCTCGGTGGTGTAATGGTTAGATTGCTCGACGCTTCGGTGGTGTAATCTTTAGCTTGCTCGACGCCTCGGTGGTGTAATCGTTAGCTTGCTCGATGCCTCGCTGGTGTAATGGTTAGCTTGCTCGACGCCGCGGTGGTGTAATCGTTAGCTTGCTCGACGCCTCGGTGGTGTAATCGTTAGCTTGCTCGATGCCTCGCTGGTGTAATGGTTAGATTGCTCGACGCCTCGGTGGTGTAATCGTTAGCTTGCTCGATGCCTCGCTGGTGTAATTGTTAGCTTGCTCGACGCCTCGGTGGTGTAATCGTTAGCTTGCTCGATGCTTCGCTGGTGTAATTGTTAGCTTGCTCGATGCCTCGCTGGTGTAATGGTTAGATTGCTCGACGCCTCGGTGGTGTAATCGTTAGCTTGCTCGATGCCTCGCTGGTGTAATGGTTAGATTGCTCGACGCCTCGGTGGTGTAATCTTTAGCTTGCTCGACGCCTCGGTGGTGTAATCGTTAGCTTGCTCGATGCCTCGCTGGTGTAATGGTTAGATTGCTCGACGCCTCGGTGGTGTAATCGTTAGCTTGCTCGATGCCTCGCTGGTGTAATGGTTAGCTTGCTCGACGCCTCGGTGGTGTAATGGTTAGCTTGCTCGACGCCTCGGTGGTGTAATCGTTAGCTTGCTCGATGCCTCGCTGGTGAACTCAGAAGGTGTAAAGTGAGGAACAGACAAAACAGATTTTAAAGGGGAACTCAGAAGGTGTAAAGTGAGGAACAGACAAAAAAGATATTAAAAGGGGAACTCAGAAGGTGTAAAGTGAAGAACAGACAAAAAAGATACCAAAGGGGAACTCAGAAGGTGTAAAGTGAAGAACAGACAAAAAAGATACCAAAGGGGAACTCAGAAAGTGTAAAGTGAAGAACAGACAAAAAAGATATTAAAAGGGGAACTGAGAAGGTGTAAAGTGAAGAACAGACAAAAAAGATACCAAAGGGGAACTCAGAAGGTGTAAAGTGAGGAACAGACAAAAAAGATATTAAAAGGGGAACTGAGAAGGTGTAAAGTGAGGAACAGACAAAAAAGATATTAAAAGGGGAACTCAGAAGGTGTAAAGTGAAGAACAGACAAAAAATATACCAAAGGGGAACTCAGAAGGTGTAAAGTGAGGAACAGACAAAAAAGATATTAAAAGGGGAACTGAGAAGGTGTAAAGTGAGGAACAGACAAAAAAGATATCAAAGGGGAACTCAGAAGGTGTAAAGTGAGGAACAGACAAAAAAGATATTAAAAGGTGAACTCAGAAGGTGTAAAGTGAGGAACAGACAAAAAAGATATTAAAAGGGGAACTCAGAAGGTGTAAAGTGAGGAACAAACATAAAAGATATTAAAGGGGAACTCAGAAGGTGTAAAGTGAGGAACAGACAAAAAAGATATTAAAGGGGGAACTCAGAAGGTGTAAAGTGAAGAACAGACAAAAAAGATACCAAAGGGGAACTCAGAAGGTGTAAAGTGAGGAATAGACAAAAAGGATATTAAAAGGGGAACTCAGAAGGTGTAAAGTGAAGAACAGACAAAAAAGATATCAAAGGGGAACTCAGAAGGTGTAAAGTGAGGAACAGACAAAAAAGATATTAAAAGGGGAACTGAGAAGGTGTAAAGTGAGGAACAGACAAAAAAGATATTAAAAGGGGAACTCAGAAGGTGTAAAGTGAAGAACAGACAAAAAATATACCAAAGGGGAACTCAGAAGGTGTAAAGTGAGGAACAGACAAAAAAGATATTAAAAGGGGAACTGAGAAGGTGTAAAGTGAGGAACAGACAAAAAAGATATCAAAGGGGAACTCAGAAGGTGTAAAGTGAGGAACAGACAAAAAAGATATTAAAAGGTGAACTCAGAAGGTGTAAAGTGAGGAACAGACAAAAAAGATATTAAAAGGGGAACTCAGAAGGTGTAAAGTGAGGAACAAACATAAAAGATATTAAAGGGGAACTCAGAAGGTGTAAAGTGAGGAACAGACAAAAAAGATATTAAAGGGGGAACTCAGAAGGTGTAAAGTGAAGAACAGACAAAAAAGATACCAAAGGGGAACTCAGAAGGTGTAAAGTGAGGAATAGACAAAAAAGATATTAAAAGGGGAACTCAGAAGGTGTAAAGTGAAGAACAGACAAAAAAGATATTAAAAGGGGAACTCAGAAGGTGTAAAGTGAAGAACAGATAAAAAAGATATTAAAAGGGGAACTCAGAATGTGTAAAGTGAGGAACAGACAAAAAAGATATTAAAAGGGGAACTGAGAAGGTGTAAAGTGAGGAACAGACAAAAAAGATATTAAAGGGGGAACTCAGAAGGTGTAAAGTGAAGAACAGACAAAAAAGATATTAAAAGGGGAACTCAGAAGGTGTAAAGTGAGGAACAGACAAAAAAGATACCAAAGGGGAACTCAGAAGGTGTAAAGTGAGGAACAGACAAAAAAGATATTAAAAGGGGAACTCAGAAGGTGTAAAGTGAGGAATAGACAAAAAGGATATTAAAAGGGGAACTGAGAAGGTGTAAAGTGAAGAACAGACAAAAAAGATATTAAAAGGGGAACTCAGAAGGTGTAAAGTGAGGAAGAGACAAAAAAGATACCAAAGGGGAACTGAGAAGGTGTAAAGTGAAGAACAGACAAAGAAGATATTAAAAGGGGAACTCAGAAGGTGTAAAGTGAAGAACAGACAAAAAAGATATTAAAAGGGGAACTCAGAAGGTGTAAAGTGAAGAACAGACAAAAAAGATATTAAAAGGGGAACTCAGAAGGTGTAAAGTGAGGAACAGACAAAAAAGATATTAAAAGGGGAACTCAGAAGGTGTAAAGTGAGGAACAGACAAAAAAGATATTAAAGGGGAACTCAGAAGGTGTAAAGTGAGGAACAGACAAAAAAGATATTAAAAGGGGAACTCAGAAGGTGTAAAGTGAAGAACAGACAAAAAAGATATTAAAAGGGGAACTCAGAAGGTGTAAAGTGAGGAACAGACAAAAAAGATACCAAAGGGGAACTCAGAAGGTGTAAAGTGAGGAACAGACAAAAAAGATATTAAAAGGGGAACTCAGAAGGTGTAAAGTGAAGAACAGACAAAAAAGATATTAAAAGGGGAACTCAGAAGGTGTAAAGTGAGGAACAGACAAAAAAGATATTAAAGGGGAACTCAGAAGGTGTAAAGTGAAGAACAGACAAAAAAGATATTAAAGGGGAACTCAGAAGGTGTAAAGTGAGGAACGGACAAAAAAGATATTAAAAGGGGAACTCAGAAGGTGTAAAGTGAAGAACAGACAAAAAAGATATTAAAAGGGGAACTCAGAAGGTGTAAAGTGAGGAACAGACAAAAAAGATATTAAAAGGGGAACTCAGAAGGTGTAAAGTGAGGAACAGACAAAAAAGATATTAAAAGGGGAACTCAGAAGGTGTAAAGTGAGGAACAGACAAAAAAGATACCAAAGGGGAACTCAGAAGGTGTAAAGTGAAGAACAGACAAAAAAGATATTAAAAGGGGAACTGAGAAGGTGTAAAGTGAAGAACAGACAAAAAAGATACCAAAGGGGAACTCAGAAGGTGTAAAGTGAGGAACAGACAAAAAAGATATTAAAAGGGGAACTGAGAAGGTGTAAAGTGAGGAACAGACAAAAAAGATATTAAAAGGGGAACTCAGAAGGTGTAAAGTGAGGAACAGAGAAAAAAGATACCAAAGGGGAACTCAGAAGGTGTAAAGTGAAGAACAGACAAAAAAGATATTAAAAGGGGAACTCAGAAGGTGTAAAGTGAGGAATAGACAAAAAGGATATTAAAAGGGGAACTGAGAAGGTGTAAAGTGAAGAACAGACAAAAAAGATATTAAAAGGGGAACTCAGAAGGTGTAAAGTGAGGAAGAGACAAAAAAGATACCAAAGGGGAACTCAGAAGGTGTAAAGTGAAGAACAGACAAAGAAGATATTAAAAGGGGAACTCAGAAGGTGTAAAGTGAAGAACAGACAAAAAAGATATTAAAAGGGGAACTCAGAAGGTGTAAAGTGAAGAACAGACAAAAAAGATATTAAAAGGGGAACTCAGAAGG
This sequence comes from Bathymodiolus septemdierum, assembly GCA_963383655.1. Lineage (NCBI taxonomy): Eukaryota > Metazoa > Mollusca > Bivalvia > Mytilida > Modiolidae > Bathymodiolus > Bathymodiolus septemdierum. The sequence goes on along the minus strand of OY726522.1, from coordinate 1,090,540 downwards.
TGTAAAGTGAGGAACAGACAAAAAAGATATTAAAAGGGGAACTCAGAAGGTGTAAAGTGAGGAACAGACAAAAAAGATATTAAAGGGGAACTCAGAAGGTGTAAAGTGAGGAACAGACAAAAAAGATATTAAAAGGGGAACTCAGAAGGTGTAAAGTGAAGAACAGACAAAAAAGATATTAAAAGGGGAACTCAGAAGGTGTAAAGTGAGGAACAGACAAAAAAGATACCAAAGGGGAACTCAGAAGGTGTAAAGTGAGGAACAGACAAAAAAGATATTAAAAGGGGAACTCAGAAGGTGTAAAGTGAAGAACAGACAAAAAAGATATTAAAAGGGGAACTCAGAAGGTGTAAAGTGAGGAACAGACAAAAAAGATATTATAGGGGAACTCAGAAGGTGTAAAGTGAAGAACAGACAAAAAAGATATTAAAGGGGAACTCAGAAGGTGTAAAGTGAGGAACAGACAAAAAAGATATTAAAAGGGGAACTCAGAAGGTGTAAAGTGAAGAACAGACAAAAAAGATATTAAAAGGGGAACTCAGAAGGTGTAAAGTGAGGAACAGACAAAAAAGATACCAAAGGGGAACTCAGAAGGTGTATAGTGAGGAACAGACAAAAAAGATATTAAAAGGGGAACTCAGAAGGTGTAAAGTGAGGAACAGACAAAAAAGATACCAAAGGGGAACTCAGAAGGTGTAAAGTGAAGAACAGACAAAAAAGATATTAAAAGGGGAACTGAGAAGGTGTAAAGTGAAGAACAGACAAAAAAGATACCAAAGGGGAACTCAGAAAGTGTAAAGTAAGGAACAGACAAAAAAGATATTAAAAGGGGAACTCAGAAGGTGTAAAGTGAAGAACAGACAAAAAAGATATTAAAAGGGGAACTCAGAAGGTGTAAAGTGAGGAACAGACAAAAAAGATACCAAAGGGGAACTCAGAAGGTGTAAAGTGAGGAACAGACAAAAAAGATATTAAAAGGGGAACTCAGAAGGTGTAAAGTGAGGAACAGACAAAAAAGATACCAAAAGGGAACTCAGAAGGTGTAAAGTGAAGAACAGAAAAAAAAGATATTAAAAGGGGAACTGAGAAGGTGTAAAGTGAAGAACAGACAAAAAAGATACCAAAGGGGAACTCAGAAGGTGTAAATTGAGGAACAGACAAAAAAGATATTAAAAGGGGAACTCAGAAGGTGTAAAGTGAGGAACAGACAAAAAAGATATTAAAGGGGGAACTCAGACGGTGTAAAGTGAGTAACAGACAAAAAAGATAACAAAGGGGAACTCAGAAGGTGTAAAGTGAAGAACAGACAAAAAAGATATTAAAAGGGGAACTGAGAAGGTGTAAAGTGAAGAACAGACAAAAAAGATACCAAAGGGGAACTCAGAAGGTGTAAAGTGAGGAACAGACAAAAAAGATATTAAAAGGGGAACTGAGAAGGTGTAAAGTGAGGAACAGACAAAAAAGATATTAAAAGGGGAACTCAGAAGGTGTAAAGTGAGGAACAGACAAAAAAGATATTAAAAGGGGAACTCAGAAGGTGTAAAGTGAGGAACAGACAAAAAAGATACCAAAAGGGAACTCAGAAGGTGTAAAGTGAGGAAGAGACAAAAAAGATACCAAAGGGGAACTCAGAAGGTGTAAAGTGAGGAACAGACAAAAAAGATATTAAAAGGGGAACTGAGAAGGTGTAAAGTGAGGAACAGACAAAAAAGATATTAAAAGGGGAACTCAGAAGGTCTAAAGTGAGGAACAGACAAAAAAGATACCAAAGGGGAACTCAGAAGGTGTAAAGTGAGGAACAGACAAAAAAGATATTAAAAGGGGAACTGAGAAGGTGTAAAGTGAGGAACAGACAAAAAAGATACCAAAGGGGAACTCAGAAGGTGTAAAGTGAGGAACCGACAAAACAGATATTAAAGGGGAACTCAGAAGGTGTAAAGTGAAGAACAGACAAAAAAGATATTAAAAGGGAACTCAGAAGGTGTAAAGTGAGGAACAGACAAAAAAGATACCAAAGGGGAACTGAGAAGGTGTAAAGTGAGGAACAGACAAAAAAGATACCAAAGGGGAACTCAGAAGGTGTAAAGTGAGGAACAGACAAAAAAGATATTAAAAGGGGAACTCAGAAGGTGTAAAGTGAGGAACAGACAAAAAAGATATTAAAAGGGGAACTCAGAAGGTGTAAAGTGAAGAACAGACAAAAAAGATATTAAAAGGGGAACTCAGAAGGTGTAAAGTGAGGAACAGACAAAAAAGATATTAAAAGGGCAACTCAGAAGGTGTAAAGTGAAGAACAGACAAAAAAGATATTAAAAGGGGAACTCAGAAGGTGTAAAGTGAAGAACAGACAAAAAAGATATTAAAAGGGGAACTCAGAAGGTGTAAAGTGAAGAACAGACAAAAAAGATATTAAAAGGGGAACTCAGAAGGTGTAAAGTGAAGAACAGACAAAAAAGATATTAAAAGGGGAACTGAGAAGGTGTAAAGTGAAGAACAGACAAAAAAGATATCAAAGGGGAACTCAGAAGGTGTAAAGTGAAGAACAGACAAAAAAGATATCAAAGTGGAACTCAGAAGGTGTAAAGTGAGGAACAGACAAAAAAGATATTAAAAGGGGAACTGAGAAGGTGTAAAGTGAAGAACAGACAAAAAAGATATTAAAAGGGGAACTCAGAAGGTGTAAAGTGAAGAACAGAAAAAAAAGATATTAAAAGGGGAACTCAGAAGGTGTAAAGTGAGGAACAGACAAAAAAGATATTAAAAGGGGAACTCAGAAGGTGTAAAGTGAAGAACAGACAAAAAAGATATTAAAAGGGGAACTCAGAAGGTGTAAAGTGAGGAACAGACAAAAAAGATATTAAAAGGGGAACTGAGAAGGTGTAAAGTGAGGAACAGACAAAACAGATATTAAAAGGGGAACTGAGAAGGTGTAAAGTGAAGAACAGACAAAAAAGATATTAAAAGGGGAACTCAAAGGTGTAAAGTGAAGAACAGACAAAAAAGATATTAAAAGGGGAACTCAGAAGGTGTAAAGTGAAGAACAGACAAAAAAGATATTAAAAGGGAACTCAGAAGGTGTAAAGTGAAGAACAGACAAAAAAGATATTAAAAGGGGAACTCAGAAGGTGTAAAGTGAAGAACAGACAAAAAAGATATTAAAAGGGGAACTCAGAAGGTGTAAAGTGAGGAACAGACAAAAAAGATATTAAAAGGGGAACTCAGAAGGTGTAAAGTGAGGAACAGACAAAAAAGATATCAAAGGGGAACTCAGAAGGTGTAAAGTGAAGAACAGACAAAAAAGATATCAAAGGGGAACTCAGAAGGTGTAAAGTGAGGAACAGACAAAAAGATATTAAAGGGGAACTCAGAAGGTGTAAAGTGAAGAACAGACAAAACAGATATTAAAAGGGGAACTCAGAAGGTGTAAAGTGAGGAACAGACAAAAAAGATATTAAAAGGGAACTCAGAAGGTGTAAAGTGAAGAACAGACAAAAAAGATACCAAAGGGGAACTCAGAAGGTGTAAAGTGAGGAACAGACAAAACAGATATCAAAAAGGAACTCAGAAGGTGTAAAGTGAGGAACAGACAAAAAAGATATCAAAGGGGAACTCAGAAGGTGTAAAGTGAAGAACAGACAAAAAATATATTAAAGGGAACTCAGAAGGTGTAAAGTGAAGAACAGACAAAAAAGATATCAAAGGGGAACTCAGAAGGTGTAAAGTGAAGAACAGACAAAGAAGATATTAAAAGGGGAACTCAGAAGGTGTAAAGTGAGGAACAGACAAAAAAGATATTAAAGGGGAACTCAGAAGGTGTAAAGTGAAGAACAGACAAAAAAGATATTAAAAGGGGAACTCAGAAGGTGTAAAGTGAGGAACAGACAAAAAAGATATTAAAAGGGGAACTGAGAAGGTGTAAAGTGAGGAACAGACAAAAAAATATCAAAAGGGGAACTCAGAAGGTGTAAAGTGAAGAACAGACAAAAAAGATACCAAAGGGGAACTCAGGTGTAAAGTGAAGAACAGACAAAACAGATATCAAAGGGGAACTCAGAAGGTGTAAAGTGAGGAACAGACAAAAAAGATATCAAAGGGGAACTCAGAAGGTGTAAAGTGAGGAACAGACAAAAAAGATATCAAAGGGGAACTCAGAAGGTGTAAAGTGAAGAACAGACAAAAAAGATATTAAAGGGGAACTCAGAAGGTGTAAAGTGAAGAACAGACAAAAAGATATCAAAAGGGGAACTCAGAAGGTGTAAAGTGAAGAACAGACAAAAAAGATACCAAAGGGGAACTCAGAAGGTGTAAAGTGAGGAACAGACAAAAAAGATATTAAAAGGGGAACTGAGAAGGTGTAAAGTGAAGAACAGACAAAACAGATATTAAAAGGGGAACTCAGAAGGTGTAAAGTGAGGAACAGACAAAAAAGATATTAAAAGGGAACTCAGAAGGTGTAAAGTGAAGAACAGACAAAAAAGATATCAAAAGGGGAACTCAGAAGGTGTAAAGTGAAGAACAGACAAAAAAGATACCAAAGGGGAACTCAGAAGGTGTAAAGTGAGGAACAGACAAAAAAGATATTAAAAGGGGAACTCAGAAGGTGTAAAGTGAAGAACAGACAAAAAAGATATTAAAAGGGGAACTCAGAAGGTGTAAAGTGAAGAACAGACAAAAAAGATATTAAAAGGGGAACCGAGAAGGTGTAAAGTGAAGAACAGACAAAAAAGATATCAAAGGGGAACTCAGAAGGTGTAAAGTGAAGAACAGACAAAAAAGATATCAAAGTGGAACTCAGAAGGTGTAAAGTGAGGAACAGACAAAAAAGATATTAAAAGGGGAACTGAGAAGGTGTAAAGTGAAGAACAGACAAAAAAGATATTAAAAGGGGAACTCAGAAGGTGTAAAGTGAAGAACAGAAAAAAAAAATATTAAAAGGGGAACTCAGAAGGTGTAAAGTGAGGAACAGACAAAAAAGATATTAAAAGGGGAACTCAGAAGGTGTAAAGTGAAGAACAGACAAAAAAGATATTAAAAGGGGAACTCAGAAGGTGTAAAGTGAGGAACAGACAAAAAAGATATTAAAAGGGGAACTGAGAAGGTGTAAAGTGAGGAACAGACAAAACAGATATTAAAAGGGGAACTGAGAAGGTGTAAAGTGAAGAACAGACAAAAAAGATATTAAAAGGGGAACTCAAAGGTGTAAAGTGAAGAACAGACAAAAAAGATATTAAAAGGGGAACTCAGAAGGTGTAAAGTGAAGAACAGACAAAAAAGATATTAAAAGGGAACTCAGAAGGTGTAAAGTGAAGAACAGACAAAAAAGATATTAAAAGGGGAACTCAGAAGGTGTAAAGTGAAGAACAGACAAAAAAGATATTAAAAGGGGAACTCAGAAGGTGTAAAGTGAGGAACAGACAAAAAAGATATTAAAAGGGGAACTCAGAAGGTGTAAAGTGAGGAACAGACAAAAAAGATATCAAAGGGGAACTCAGAAGGTGTAAAGTGAAGAACAGACAAAAAAGATATCAAAGGGGAACTCAGAAGGTGTAAAGTGAGGAACAGACAAAAAGATATTAAAGGGGAACTCAGAAGGTGTAAAGTGAAGAACAGACAAAACAGATATTAAAAGGGGAACTCAGAAGGTGTAAAGTGAGGAACAGACAAAAAAGATATTAAAAGGGAACTCAGAAGGTGTAAAGTGAAGAACAGACAAAAAAGATACCAAAGGGGAACTCAGAAGGTGTAAAGTGAGGAACAGACAAAACAGATATCAAAAAGGAACTCAGAAGGTGTAAAGTGAGGAACAGACAAAAAAGATATCAAAGGGGAACTCAGAAGGTGTAAAGTGAAGAACAGACAAAAAAGATATTAAAGGGAACTCAGAAGGTGTAAAGTGAAGAACAGACAAAAAAGATATCAAAGGGGAACTCAGAAGGTGTAAAGTGAAGAACAGACAAAGAAGATATTAAAAGGGGAACTCAGAAGGTGTAAAGTGAGGAACAGACAAAAAAGATATTAAAGGGGAACTCAGAAGGTGTAAAGTGAAGAACAGACAAAAAAGATATTAAAAGGGGAACTCAGAAGGTGTAAAGTGAGGAACAGACAAAAAAGATATTAAAAGGGGAACTGAGAAGGTGTAAAGTGAGGAACAGACAAAAAAATATCAAAAGGGGAACTCAGAAGGTGTAAAGTGAAGAACAGACAAAAAAGATACCAAAGGGGAACTCAGGTGTAAAGTGAAGAACAGACAAAACAGATATCAAAGGGGAACTCAGAAGGTGTAAAGTGAGGAACAGACAAAAAAGATATCAAAGGGGAACTCAGAAGGTGTAAAGTGAGGAACAGACAAAAAAGATATCAAAGGGGAACTCAGAAGGTGTAAAGTGAAGAACAGACAAAAAAGATATTAAAGGGGAACTCAGAAGGTGTAAAGTGAAGAACAGACAAAAAGATATCAAAAGGGGAACTCAGAAGGTGTAAAGTGAAGAACAGACAAAAAAGATACCAAAGGGGAACTCAGAAGGTGTAAAGTGAGGAACAGACAAAAAAGATATTAAAAGGGGAACTGAGAAGGTGTAAAGTGAAGAACAGACAAAACAGATATTAAAAGGGGAACTCAGAAGGTGTAAAGTGAGGAACAGACAAAAAAGATATTAAAAGGGAACTCAGAAGGTGTAAAGTGAAGAACAGACAAAAAAGATATCAAAATGGGAACTCAGAAGGTGTAAAGTGAAGAACAGACAAAAAAGATACCAAAGGGGAACTCAGAAGGTGTAAAGTGAGGAACAGACAAAAAAGATATCAAAGGGGAACTGAGAAGGTGTAAAGTGAGGAACAGACAAAAAAGATATCAAAGGGGAACTCAGAAGGTGTAAAGTGAAGAACAGACAAAAAAGATATTAAAGGGGAACTCAGAAGGTGTAAAGTGAAGAACAGACAAAAAGATATCAAAAGGGGAACTCAGAAGGTGTAAAGTGAAGAACAGACAAAAAAGATACCAAAGGGGAACTCAGAAGGTGTAAAGTGAGGAACAGACAAAAAAGATATTAAAAGGGGAACTGAGAAGGTGTAAAGTGAAGAACAGAGAAAAAAGATACCAAAGGGGAACTCAGAAGGTGTAAAGTGAAGAACAGACAAAAAAGATATTAAAAGGGGAACTCAGAAGGTGTAAAGTGAGGAACCGACAAAAAAGATATTAAAAGGTGAACTGAGAAGGTGTAAAGTGAGGAACAGACAAAAAAGATATTAAAAGGGCAACTCAGACGGTGTAAAGTGAAGAACCGACAAAAAAGATATTAAAAGGGGAACTCAGAAGGTGTAAAGTGAGGAACAGACAAAAAAGATACCAAAGGGGAACTCAGAAGGTGTAAAGTGAGGAACAGACAAAAAAGATATTAAAAGGGGAACTGAGAAGGTGTAAAGTGAAGAACAGAGAAAAAAGATACCAAAGGGGAACTCAGAAGGTGTAAAGTGAAGAACAGACAAAAAAGATATTAAAAGGGGAACTCAGAAGGTGTAAAGTGAGGAACCGACAAAAAAGATATTAAAAGGGCAACTCAGAAGGTGTAAAGTGAGGAACAGACAAAAAAGATATTAAAAGGGCAACTCAGAAGGTGTAAAGTGAAGAATCGACAAAAAAGATATTAAAAAGGGAACTCAGAAGGTGTAAAGTGAGGAACCGACAAAAAAGATACCAAAGGGGAACTCAGAAGGTGTAAAGTGAGGAACAGACAAAAAGATATTAAAAGGGCAACTCAGAAGGTGTAAAGTGAAGAACAGACAAAAAAGATACCAAAGGGGAACTCAGAAGGTGTAAAGTGAGGAACCGACAAAAAGATATTAAAGGGGAACTCAGAAGGTGTAAAGTGAAGAACAGACAAAAAAGATACCAAAGGGGAACTCAGAAGGTGTAAAGTGAGGAACAGACAAAAAAGATATCAAAGGGGAACTGAGAAGGTGTAAAGTGAAGAACAGACAAAAAAGATATTAAAAGGGCAAGGAAGGATCTACAAAACACTACACAGAAGACTAAAGAATGAGCAACACAATAATTGTTAAAGATAAAAAGGTGGAATCAGTACCCACGCAGGGTAAGATGTGCATGCACCACTAAGGGCACCCGTCGTGTTACCCGATGATAAATCATGGATGAGGAACTGACAGGATTAAGACTAGTCCAGACAGTCTCGATGATATAATGGTGAGCATGCATATATACCTCGAGTGCAGAAAATCATTGGTTCGATATTTTGTCGGATCAAACCCAACACTATAAAACTGCCAATACGGAGTAAGAGCAAGGGCAAATATCTTACACGAGTGTGGGAAATTCTGTCTTTTCTCGGGTGGATCATCACGAGCAACTGTCTTCTATCGGCTGTCTCATATGGAAAATCTCAATTTTTGGAAGAATAGTACACAATGGAAGATTTCTTAGTGTGATAACTGTCATCTTTTCTCCAGTGAAGCGTGGCTGGAGAACGAAGGTAAATGACGTTGAATTTTAGACACAAGTGATAGATATATTCAAATCACTTATGGCCACTTCCAACAATATTTCAGTTATATCGTAGCGATCAGTTTTATTGATGGAGAAAACAGGAGTACCCGGAGAAAACCACCGACCTGCCGCCTTTCAACTTTATCCAATAATGTTATATTGAGTACACCCCTTCATAAGCGGGATTCTAACTCACAACGTTAGGTGGTGATATAGTATATATAGTTGTAAATCCAAATATCATACGATCACGACCAAGACGCCCCGTATGGTTGAATGGAATGGCATGTTCCTTCCTTATATATCATAAGGTAAGTACATTTCAAAGAGATCGGGAAAGTAAATAGTTTTAATTGTGACGTGTTCAAAATTCCACCATTTCATTTGACGAGCAAGCTCATATTCCCACCCACGGCGAAATGTAGTCGATACAACTTTAATGTGATAAAAGTTTGCAATAATACTAAACACAAAGACAACATTAAAATTGTTTTAGGTCATGTGATTTAATTTAAGCCAATGAGAAGTTAGTGAGGTATAATAATGTTGAATGTTGCACTACACTTATAACATTAAACTTACAATCACAAATCTTTACTGAAATACAAATGTACGTATTTAATAGCCATGCATAGCTTTCTATTATAAATTATGAGATTGTATCCAGTAATAAATATATCTAATAAACAATGTCAGTGCGGACACACGGACTATTGAGCGGATGACACTCTCGTGAACAAATGATAGTCTACCATCAGAGGTATCAACATAGTGATATAATAAAAACTTAGATATTAACTTCGTGCATCCGGTGCGTTTCTGTGATAACCCTCATCAGGTACGTACAAGGTCTTTAGCATTTCACACTTGAGTACGTTTTCTAAAATAACGATAATTATAATAAATATAATACACTGTTTTCTAACTAGGCATTGGATGGTTGTCAGGGGCGATGGATTACGGATGAATATAAACCAGCAACCAAAAATGGCACTTATAAAGACAACTGCCCTTGAAAATGTCTTTTGTTTGGATGCTCCTGGTATGCCTACTTTGGAATTAGAGAAATATCCATCAGAAGATCCATCACGTTTTATCAACTGCAAGTAAGACATTTAACATTTTCGTAAATCAATGCTAAAATCCACATGTGTAAGTCCAAGCTTACGGGATTCAAACCACGTCCTCTCAAGCCTTGGTTCACGTATAGCCGAAATGTTGTAGACACAGGACACCATATTTCAATAAATGCGCCAAGAGCTGTACTCATCCAGTCACATCTCTCTTTGTTCCGTTTTTTAATAACTCTTATCAGGTACGCTAAAATTAAAAATTTTGGATGATGTGATTGATTTGATTTGAACACTATTTCCGCTATGTCGTTGCGGTCAGTTTTATTGATGGAAGAAACCAGAAAACCACCGACCTGCCACAAGTCACTGACAAACTTTATCACATAATGTTGTATCGAGTACACCTCACCTGAACGTGATTCGAACTCACAACGTTAGTGGTGCTCTAGGCACTGATTGCATAGGTAGTTATAAATCCAACTACCATACAATCACGACCACGACTGCCCCCTACATTTTAGAAAGCCTTATTCAATCGGACTATAGTGTCTTCATAAAAATAGGAGACTTTTCTATGAAAAATTTGAGATAAATACTTGCAATATATCATGCTTAGACGTTAGGCCCTTTAGTGTTCGTTTACCTACATAATTTTAAGTGTTGAAAGCCAAATTATTTAAAAGTGTGTGGGAACAAGAACACTAGAGGGCCTAACCATGATATATGTATACTCTGAAATGTATATTGTTTTTTGAAACTTTTCATACAAAAGTCTAATATTTTTATGAAGACACTAGTCTGAATAATACCTGATTTAAGAGAAGTAAGAACAATCGACCTACATCTAAACCCGTAAGTACTGAAAACAATCGACCTACATCCAAACCCGTAAGTACTGAAAACAATCGACCTACATCCAAACCCGTAAGTACTGAAAACAATCGACCTACATCCAAACCCGTATGTACTGAAAACAATCGACCTACATCCAAACCCGTAAGTACTGAAAACAATCGACCTACATCCCGTAAGTACTGAAAACAATCGACCTACATCCAAACCCGTAAGTACTGAAAACAAAAGATCCGACAACACATTCTCCGATATTCTTATCAAATGTTGAAGATTGGACAAAATCCGAAATATTCAAAATATGAATTTTTCTAAAGATATATTGGAGATACAAAAACAAAACCCAAAGATTGAAACTTAAAATAGAACACTAAATTAAAACAAGCATATTTATTGAGATTTTTTCTCTCTATTTCTTCTCCCCGATCAAACAAAAGACTATAACATTGGTATTTGTTGCTTCTCCGCAAAGCACACAGCATTAAGGAGAAAGAGCAAAGACTGATTGGCTCGGAATCAGGATATTGTGTCCTAGTGGGGCGACTTGTTTATCCGCGGACTGTTGTTTCAGTGAGCTAGCACTATGAAGAAAAAAGATCCAATTAAGTGTGTTGGTATAGTACAAAGCGGACCTTATCATCATTGAAAAGTAACTTGTTCTCGACGCTATGATATAGCTGACAAGTTGCTGACTCGACACTATGATATAGCTGACAAGTTGCTGACTCGACACTATGATATAGCTGACAAGTTGCTGACTCGACACTATGATATAGCTGACAAGTTGCTGACTCGACACTATGATATAGCTGACAAGTTGCTGACTCGACACTATGATATAGCTGACAAGTTGCTGACTCGACACTATGATATAGCTGACAAGTTGCTGACTCGACACTATGATATAGCTGACAAGTTGCTGACTCGACACTATGATATAGCTGACAAATTGCTGACTCGACACTATGATATAGCTGACAAGTTGCTGACTCGACACTATGATATAGCTGACAAGTTGCTGACTCGACACTATGATATAGCTGACAAGTTGCTGACTCGACACTATGATATAGCTGACAAGTTGCTGACTCGACACTATGATATAGCTGACAAGTTGCCGAATTGGTGTTATACAACAATCACTCATTCGCTCGTACCTTTTCTTTTCATAAAGAGTGGTCGGTATGTCTATAGTTGGAATGGATTGTGGGAAGACTGCCTCTGATTGGATTTGTCAATATCTTGGTATGGATGATCTAATTGTTGTAGTTTCTACTGAAGGCATGACGAAGCGCACTATTTCCGACAATGACAACCCCTGGATTAATCCACCATTCAAGGATGATCAAGTAAGTCAAACGGTTTTTCACAAATTATTAATTTTTTTAAACTGTTATCCATCCGATCGTATCTTAGGTGATGAATTTCACTATCTATTTGAATGTCCATCTTTGTCAAATGAACGTAAGAAGTATTTTGAACCACACTTCATAAATAGACCAAATATACTCAAGTTTTGTAATCTGATGAATTCAAAATCAGTTAGCGTTTTATGTAATATGTGTAAATATATCAGAATTGTAAATATGAGGGTATGTCCTCCAGGTTGATCCACCTTCTATCTTCCTTTAAATGTAATAATATGTGTTACATTGTTGTTATCTCTGTACCTTTGTAAAATTGGTTATGAGAAATAAAGATATATATCTAAAATATCCTATATTGAAAATATATTCGATTAAATTAAATGGCATGTTGTTGTTATGAGAGTAATTGCCGATATGTACACTAAGGTGTAATACCACTAACCAATATCATTAAGATTTTCTATTAAATTTTTGTTTTTTCGAGTCTATTTTACCATTTTATCTGTTCAAGTTTAACCTTTACAACACCATATGTTTTCTGAAACGTACAAGATCCCTCTACTTCTGGAAAAATATCATGGAATGTTTAAAACCTTGTAGTGAAATACCATATTCTTTAAGACATCACCTACTGTACAAATATCAACGTCATTCCCAGAAATTAAGTTTTTATAGCTCGTGCATCAATGTCTCCATGAAGGATTAAAATACAATTAAATGCAACGAAATGTGGGCTCAAAATAATCCTTCAACTATCTATTTTATTTATGCCATTGCACTTAATATTTTTCAAAATACAACTAAGCGTCTTTAAAAAGGACTATATTGGTATATGTTCTAAGCTATGATTGGTAAATGAACGTTTGTATACCTGTAGTGTAGTCTGTAAGAAAAGTTTGAAGATGCCAAAGTGTTTATCAGAATCCGTAAACCGAAGAAGGACAGACAACGCAGTGACCAAACTGAAGAAGACAAAAGGAAAGACAACGCAGTGACCAAACAGAAAGGACAAAAGTACAAACAACGCAGTGACCAAACAGAAAGGACAAAAGAACAGACAACGCAGTCACCAAACAGAAAGGACAAAGAGACAAACAACGCAGTCACCAAACAGAAAGGACAAAAGGACAGACAACGCAGTCACCAAACAGAAAGGACAAAAGTACAAACAACGCAGTGACCAAACAGAAAGGACAAAAGGACAGACAACGCAGTGACCAAACAGAAAGGACAAAGGGACAAACAACGCAGTGACCAAACAGAAAGGACAAAAGGACAAACAACGCAGTGACCAAACAGAAAGGACAAAAGGACAAACAACGCAGTGACCAAACAGAAAGGACAAAAGGACAAACAACGGAGTGACCAAACAGAAAGGACAAAAGGACAAACAACGCAGTGACCAAACAGAAAGGACAAAAGGACTGACAACGCAGTGACCAAACAGAAAGGACAAAAGGACAGACAACGCAGTCACCAAACAGAAAGGACAAAAGTACAAACAACGCAGTGACCAAACAGAAAGGACAAAAGGACAGACAACGCAGTGACCAAACAGAAAGAACCAAAGGACAAACAACGCAGTGACCAAACAGAAAGGACAAAAGGACAGACAACGCAGTGACCAAACAGAAAGGACAAAAGGACAGACAACGATCTACAAAACAATACACAGAAAACTAAACATCATGCAATACGAACCCCACTAAAAAAATAAAAAAATAAGTTGGTTTCAGTAATTGTTGCGTTTTTCATGTTATATAAAATCTTTATGTTACTTGGAGACACCAAAGCACGGGGGTCACGTTTGGTAAGAAAGAAAAAAAGGGTATTGTTTGCAAAGCGTTCATTCGCATACCTCCTCTGCATTAAAACCCCTACCCATTCATAGATTCGCAGTACAAAAGTCATATCCATTCAAATAGTGATGACTCTTTCATATATTGGACTAACATCCTATGCTCAATACATGATCAAGATAACAAAATGATCATATAGAACTGCTTTTTGTAAGATCAATAATGTGCTTCAATGCGAGGCTGTTTTAGAAAGCTAAGAGATTGTAGAAATATGACCCATTGATATATCATAGCTGAGAAACCATCGGTATAGTAGTATTGAAAAGGAAAATGAAGGACACAATCAAAGATTTGAAAGCTGAAATACTTGGACCCATTCCATCAGCATATACCTATTTATAGCTGAAATACTTGGACCCATTTCATCGGTATATACCTGTTTATAGCTGAAATACTTGGACCCATTCCATCGGTATATACCTGTTTATAGCTGAAATACTTGGACCCATTCCATCGGTATATACCTGTTTATAGCTGAAATACTTGGACCCATTCCATCGGTATATACCTGTTTATAGCTGAAATACTTGGACCTATTCCATCGGCATATACCTGTTTATAGCTGAAATACTTGGACCCATTCCATCGGCATATACCTGTTTATAGCTGAAATACTTGGACCCATTCCATCGGCATATACCTGTTTATAGGAAATATTCCCCACTGGATCAAAATACACCAAGAAAGGCATATAAATAATCAAATATATACCATAAAAACAGCAATTTTCTTGCAGGTAACCTTTTCCGATTTTGGTGTGTGTAATATTACCTCTGAGAGTTCACTGCAAGATCTGAACAACCGCTTAGCAAACCTCGTTGATATGGGTAACTTTAGACCATCGATTGTTGTGAAGGGGTCTGTGGCCTTTGACGAGGTAAATGTTCACAACGTAAATTATACAAACTTGACATACATATCTATCTACCTGTCAGTACACGGTCAAATGCTGTCCGTAGAACATAAAGGATTGATACAACGATTATTGATTTTCTATTGTTGAATATAGTGTGTGATATGGTGTTTAACGCCAATTTCAACAATATTTCAGTTATATCGTGGCTGTCAGTTTTATTGGTGAAGGAAAACGGAGTGTTGAAATAAATGGTGAATACAACGTCTAAAGTCCCCTTTAATAAGGACTATAATTGGTTAATAGAATGAGTAATGAACTCTTCTAATAGAATGAGTAATGAACTCTTCTAATAGAATGAGTAATGAACTCTTCTAATAGAATGAGTAATGAACTCTTCTAATAGAATGAGTAATGAACTCTTCTAATAGAATGAGTAATGAACTCTTCTAATAGAATGAGTAATGAACTCTTCTAATAGAATGAGTAATGAACTCTTCTAATAGAATGAGTAATGAACTCTTCTAATAGAATGAGTAATGAACTCTTCTAATGTGCAGTAACGAATTAATATAATTGGTAATTTGAGTACTTCATCAAGTGATATTGGTTAGTGTATATTGGCAACCCTCGCATGCTCGTCTCAAAGCAATAACTTGCATGCTCGTCTCAAAGCAATAACTTGCATGCTCGTCTCAAAGCAATAACTTGCATGCTCGTCTCAAAGCAATAACTTGCATGCTCGTCTCAAAGCAATAACTTGCATGCTCGTCTCAAAGCAATAACTTGCATGCTCGTCTCAAAGCAATAACTTGCATGCTCGTCTCAAAGCAATAACTTGCATGCTCGTCTCAAAGCAATAACTTGCATGCTCGTCTCAAAGCAATAACTTGCATGCTCGTCTCAAAGCAATAACTTGCATGCTCGTCTCAAAGCAATAACTTGCATGCACGTCTCAAAGCAATAACTTGCATGCTCGTCTCAAAGCAATAACTTGCATGCTCGTCTCAAAGCAATAACTTGCATGCTCGTCTCAAAGCAATAACTTGCATGCTCGTCTCAAAGCAATAACTTGCATGCTCGTCTCAAAGCAAAAACTTGCATGCTCGTCTCAAAGCAATAACGTGCATGCTCGTCTCAAAGCAATAACTTGCATGCTCGTCTCAAAGCAATAACTTGCATGCTCGTCTCAAAGCAATAACTTGCATGCTCGTCTCAAAGCAATAACTTGCATGCTCGTCTCAAAGCAATAACTTGCATGCTCGTCTCAAAGCAATAACTTGCATGCTCGTCTCAAAGCAATAACTTGCATGCTCGTCTCAAAGCAATAACTTGCATGCTCGTCTCAAAGCAATAACTTGCATGCTCGTCTCAAAGCAATAACTTGCATGCTCGTCTCAAAGCAATAACTTGCATGCTCGTCTCAAAGCAATAACTTGCATACTCGTCTCAAAGCAATAACTTGCATGCACGTCTCAAAGCAATAACTTGCATGCTCGTCTCAAAGCAATAACTTGCATGCTCGTCTCAAAGCAATAACTTGCATGCTCGTCTCAAAGCAATAACTTGCATGCTCGTCTCAAAGCAATAACTTGCATGCTCGTCTCAAAGCAAAAACTTGCATGCTCGTCTCAAAGCAATAACTTGCATGCTCGTCTCAAAGCAATAACTTGCATGCTCGTCTCAAAGCAATAACTTGCATGCTCGTCTCAAAGCAATAACTTGCATGCTCGTCTCAAAGCAATAACTTGCATGCTCGTCTCAAAGCAATAACTTGCATGCTCGTCTCAAAGCAATAACTTGCATGCTCGTCTCAAAGCAATAACTTGCATGCTCGTCTCAAAGCAATAACTTGCATGCTCGTCTCAAAGCAATAACTTGCATGCTCGTCTCAAAGCAATAACTTGCATGCTCGTCTCAAAGCAATAACTTGCATGCTCGTCTCAAAGCAATAACTTGCATGCTCGTCTCAAAGCAATAACTTGCATGCTCGTCTCAAAGCAATAACTTGCATGCTCGTCTCAAAGCAATAACTTGCATGCTCGTCTCAAAGCAATAACTTGCATGCTCGTCTCAAAGCAATAACTTGCATGCTCGTCTCAAAGCAATAACTTGCATGCTCGTCTCAAAGCAATAACTTGCATGCTCGTCTCAAAGCAATAACTTGCATGCTCGTCTCAAAGCAATAACTTGCATGCTCGTCTCAAAGCAATAACTTGCATGCTCGTCTCAAAGCAATAACTTGCATGCTCGTCTCAAAGCAATAACTTGCATGCTCGTCTCAAAGCAATAACTTGCATGCTCGTCTCAAAGCAATAACTTGCATGCTCGTCTCAAAGCAATAACTTGCATGCTCGTCTCAAAGCAATAACTTGCATGCTCGTCTCAAAGCAATAACTTGCATGCTCGTCTCAAAGCAATAACTTGCATGCTCGTCTCAAAGCAATAACTTGCATGCTCGTCTCAAAGCAATAACTTGCATGCTCGTCTCAAAGCAATAACTTGCATGCTCGTCTCAAAGCAATAACTTGCATGCTCGTCTCAAAGCAATAACTTGCATGCTCGTCTCAAAGCAATAACTTGCATGCTCGTCTCAAAGCAATAACTTGCATGCTCGTCTCAAAGCAATAACTTGCATGCTCGTCTCAAAGCAATAACTTGCATGCTCGTCTCAAAGCAAATTAAACCATCAAAAGGAGCAAATAATGATTAAACAAAATTATCTAACCATAAAAATATTCACTTAGGAATAATGTGTTTTTTTCAGTTACGGATATGATTTCAATATGTCAAAGACAGTTACAAACATCATGGCTATATCTTAGCCGATTAATCCTCTTTATGAAGTCGTATGAAAGAATCTACTCTTCAGTTTCATTTTTACTGACTCCATACGAACAGTTAACATTGATAACATGACAAGTATTCTTGTGTCTGCATACCTATGTTGGGATGTCCGTAACTGCACAGTGATGATGACTATGGGTCCTTCTAATTGGTGTTTGTCTATAAATAGACAATACGGAGAATGTTGTATGAAGGTAAATGCGTGTTAAGGGTATCGAATTTGCCTCTGGTTCTAAGACGTTTTGCTTAGATTTTGAAACTGTTCCGGTCGTGTGGTATTTGTTGATTTTCATTTTATGTGGACTCCTTAAAAGGAGGGTTTAAATAATACGGAAATCTGTAGATTATTTCAATGTGTTGTTTGTTAGTTTCGATCTTATCTCTACAGGACTTCTGGAAAGAGGTAAAGATTGGAGACGATGTTTATATGAGACTGTTGGAACCATGTTCGAGGTAAATTAACTTAGACATGCCTATAAATTCCAGACCTAATTTATATATAACTTAATTCTAGGAACTTTGCGAATCTCCGATTTGGCAAGGGGATGTATAGCTATGAATTGTATTGTTATTTAAATATACCGACTATAAATAAAACTTATCGTTCATATTTTGCGTTGTGTATTGTTGCGATCATGATCAGCAAGTCCATAACAGTATCATTTGTCTTTTAAATTTGTGAACTTCAATTTTGCCTTCAACGAACTACCAATTTTGCATCCACAAAAATAAACCGAAATTCGATATTGTCTACATAGCGTACCTAAATTTAGAAAATGGGTCATAACCGGAAAACCCCGGGGTATGGGAACCACCGCTGTGGCTACAGTTCATTCAACGCATGTAAAACCCCGGGGTATGGGAACCACCGCTGTGACTACAGTTCATTCAACGCATGTAAAACCCCGGGGTATGGGAACCACCGCTGTGACTACAGTTCATTCAACGCATGTCAACATTAAAAACAATATATATAAAAGGTAACACACAGTTTTGTCATAGGATGAATAGGTGAAATATTTTGTAAACATGATGTCAATCTGATCTAAATTAGATCCCTCACTTGCTCCACTTTACTGATATTTCGTGCGAAGTGGAAACCGCAAAATATCAGTACAGGGGCATGAGGGGAGCAAGTCAGGAATCTGATTTTAATCAGATTGACGTGATGTATAAACATACATTGTATTTGATATAATTAGTATTGACTCAGAGGAGATGACAATGTACTCTTGTCACTGAAATGTAGTAAGTGCTGTCTAATAGACAGATGTGATCAGGTTGTTACGTGACCTGTGTTTCAGGTTGTCACTGACATGTAGTAAGTGCTGTCTAATAGACAGATGTGATCAGGTTGTTACGTGACCTGTGTTTCAGGTTGTCACTGACATGTAGTAAGTGCTGTCTAATAGACAGATGTGATCAGGTTGTTACGTGACCTGTGTTTCAGGTTGTCACTGACATGTAGTAAGTGCTGTCTAATAGACAGATGTGATCAGGTTGTTACGTCACCTGTGTTTCAGGTTGTCACTGACATGTAGTAAGTGCTGTCTAATAGACAGATGTGATCAGGTTGTTACGTGACCTGTGTTTCAGGTTGTCACTGACATGTAGTAAGTGCTGTCTAATAGACAGATGTGATCAGGTTGTTACGTGACCTGTGTTTCAGGTTGTCACTGACATGTAGTAAGTGCTGTCTAATAGACAGATGTGATCAGGTTGTTACGTAACCTGTGTTTCAGGTTGTCACTGACATGTAGTAAGTGCTGTCTAATAGACAGATGTGATCAGGTTGTTACGTGACCTGTGTTTCAGGTTGTCACTGACATGTAGTAAGTGCTGTCTAATAGACAGATGTGATCAGGTTGTTACGTGACCTGTGTTTCAGGTTGTCACTGACATGTAGTAAGTGCTGTCTAATAGACAGATGTGATCAGGTTGTTACGTGACCTGTGTTTCAGGTTGTCACTGACATGTAGTAAGTGCTGTCTAATAGACAGATGTGATCAGGTTGTTACGTGACCTGTGTTTCAGGTTGTCACTGACATGTAGTAAGTGCTGTCTAATAGACAGATGTGATCAGGTTGTTACGTGACCTGTGTTTCAGGTTGTCACTGACATGTAGTAAGTGCTGTCTAATAGACAGATGTGATCAGGTTGTTACGTGACCTGTGTTTCAGGTTGTCACTGACATGTAGTAAGTGCTGTCTAATAGACAGATGTGATCAGGTTGTTACGTCACCTGTGTTTCAGGTTGTCACTGACATGTAGTAAGTGCTGTCTAATAGACAGATGTGATCAGGTTGTTACGTGACCTGTGTTTCAGGTTGTCACTGACATGTAGTAAGTGCTGTCTAATAGACAGATGTGATCAGGTTGTTACGTGACCTGTGTTTCAGGTTGTCACTGACATGTAGTAAGTGCTGTCTAATAGACAGATGTGATCAGGTTGTTACGTGACTTGTGTTTCAGGTTGTCACTGACATGTAGTAAGTGCTGTCTAATAGACAGATGTGATCAGGTTGTTACGTGACCTGTGTTTCAGGTTGTTACTGACATGTAGTAAGTGCTGTCTAATAGACAGATGTGATCAGGTTGTTACGTGACCTGTGTTTCAGGTTGTTACTGACATGTAGTAAGTGCTGTCTAATAGACAGATGTGATCAGGTTGTTACGTGACCTGTGTTTCAGGTTGTCACTGACATGTAGTAAGTGCTGTCTAATAGACAGATGTGATCAGGTTGTTACGTCACCTGTGTTTCAGGTTGTCACTGACATGTAGTAAGTGCTGTCTAATAGACAGATGTGATCAGGTTGTTACGTGACCTGTGTTTCAGGTTGTCACTGACATGTAGTAAGTGCTGTCTAATAGACAGATGTGATCAGGTTGTTACGTAACCTGTGTTTCAGGTTGTCACTGACATGTAGTAAGTGCTGTCTAATAGACAGATGTGATCAGGTTGTTACGTGACCTGTGTTTCAGGTTGTCACTGACATGTAGTAAGTGCTGTCTAATAGACAGATGTGATCAGGTTGTTACTGACATGTAGTAAGTGCTGTCTAATAGACAGATGTGATCAGGTTGTTACGTCACCTGTGTTTCAGGTTGTCAAATATGTTGTCAACCTCAGCTTATTTCATTTTGCATCCAACATGTTTACCACAGGTGTGCATTGAATTAACCGAAGTTTTGTAGAACCCTGTTATTTTTACAGTGGGTAGGCAAGTTAAATTGTATGTGAAGGTGGGCACTGAAATGTGGTTCTTTCATTTGTGGTGTCATGCTTCCAGGGGATATTTGGTTCTGAGATCGTCAGAGTTGAAGTGCTTCCATAATTGGCCATTAGCCTGTATCCAGTACTCGGTGACATAGTCAGTAAATCATTACCCTGTATCCAGTACTCGGTGACATAGTCAGTAAATCATTACCCTGTATCCAGTACTCGGTGACATAGTCAGTAAATCATTACCCTGTATCCAGTACTCGGTGACATAGTCAGTAAATCATTACCCTGTATCCAGTACTCGGTGACATAGTCAGTAAATCATTACCCTGTATCCAGTGCTCGGTGACATAGTCAGTAAATCATTACCCTGCATCCAGTACTCGGTGACATAGTCAGTAAATCATTAGCCTGTATCCAGTACTCGGTGACATAGTCAGTAAATCATTAGCCTGTATCCAGTACTCGGTGACATAGTCAGTAAATCATTACCCTGTATCCAGTACTCGGTGACATAGTCAGTAAATCATTAGCCTGTATCCAGTACTCGGTGACATAGTCAGTAAATCATTACCCTGTATCCAGTACTCGGTGACATAGTCAGTAAATCATTACCCTGTATCCAGTACTCGGTGACATAGTCAGTAAATCATTACCCTGTATCCAGTACTCGGTGACATAGTCAGTAAATCATTACCCTGCATCCAGTACTCGGTGACATAGTCAGTAAATCATTAGCCTGTATCCAGTACTCGGTGACATAGTCAGTAAATCATTACCCTGTATCCAGTACTCTGTGACATAGTCAGTAAATCATTACCCTGTATCCAGTACTCGGTGACATAGTCAGTAAATCATTAGCCTGTATCCAGTACTCGGTGAGATAGTCAGTAAATCATTAGCCTGTATCCAGTACTCGGTGACATAGTCAGTAAATCATTACCCTGTATCCAGTACTCGGTGACATAGTCAGTAAATCATTACCCTGTATCCAGTACTCGGTGACATAGTCAGGAAATCATTAGCCTGTATCCAGTACTCGGTGACATAGTCAGTAAATCATTACCCTGTATCCAGTGCTCGGTGACATAGTCAGTAAATCATTAGCCTGTATCCAGTACTCGGTGACATAGTCAGTAAATCATTAGCCTGTATCCAGTACTCGGTGACATAGTCAGTAAATCATTACCCTGTATCCAGTACTCGGTGACATAGTCAGTAAATCATTACCCTGTATCCAGTACTCGGTGACATAGTCAGTAAATCATTACCCTGTATCCAGTACTCGGTGACATAGTCAGTAAATCATTACCCTGCATCCAGTACTCGGTGACATAGTCAGTAAATCATTAGCCTGTATCCAGTACTCGGTGACATAGTCAGTAAATCATTACCCTGTATCCAGTACTCTGTGACATAGTCAGTAAATCATTACCCTGTATCCAGTACTCGGTGACATAGTCAGTAAATCATTAGTCTGTATCCAGTACTCGGTGAGATAGTCAGTAAATCATTAGCCTGTATCCAGTACTCGGTGACATAGTCAGTAAATCATTACCCTGTATCCAGTACTCGGTGACATAGTCAGTAAATCATTACCCTGTATCCAGTACTCGGTGACATAGTCAGGAAATCATTAGCCTGTATCCAGTACTCGGTGACATAGTCAGTAAATCATTACCCTGTATCCAGTACTCGGTGACAGTCAGTAAATCATTACCCTGTATCCAGTACTCGGTGACATAGTCAGTAAATCATTACCCTGTATCCAGTACTCGGTGACATAGTCAGTAAATCATTACCCTGTATCCAGTACTCGGTGACATAGTCAGTAAATCATTACCCTGTATCCAGTACTCGGTGACAGTCAGTAAATCATTACCCTGTATCCAGTACTCGGTGACATGGTCAGTAAATCATTACCCTGTATCCAGTACTCGGTGACATAGTCAGTAAATCATTAGCCTGTATCCAGTACTCGGTGACATAGTCAGTAAATCATTACCCTGTATCCAGTACTCGGTGACATAGTCAGTAAATCATTAGCCTGTATCCAGTACTCGGTGACATAGTCAGTAAATCATTAGCCTGTATCCAGTACTCGGTGACATAGTCAGTAAATCATTAGCCTGTATCCAGTACTCGGTGACATAGTCAGTAAATCATTACCCTGTATCAAGTACTCGGTGACATAGTCAGTAAATCATTACCCTGTATCCAGTACTCGGTGACATAGTCAGTAAATCATTAGCCTGTATCCAGTACTCGGTGACATAGTCAGTAAATCATTACCCTGTATCAAGTACTCGGTAGCATAGTCAGTAAATCATTACCCTGTATCCAGTACTCGGTGACATAATCAGTAAATCATTAGCCTGTATCCAGTACTCGGTGACATAGTCAGTAAATCATTACCCTGTATCCAGTACTCGGTGACAGTCAGTAAATCATTACCCTGTATCCAGTACTCGGTGACATAGTCAGTAAATCATTAGCCTGTATCCAGTACTCGGTGACATAGTCAGTAAATCATTAGCCTGTATCCAGTACTCGGTGACATAGTCAGTAAATCATTACCCTGTATCCAGTACTCGGTGACAGTCAGTAAATCATTACCCTGTATCCAGTACTCGGTGACATAGTCAGTAAATCATTACCCTGTATCCAGTACTCGGTGACAGTCAGTAAATCATTACCCTGTATCCAGTACTCGGTGACATAGTCAGTAAATCATTACCCTGTATCCAGTGCTCGGTGACATAGTCAGTAAATCATTACCCTGTATCCAGTACTCGGTGACATAGTCAGTAAATCATTACCCTGTATCAAGTACTCGGTGACATAGTCAGTAAATCATTAGCCTGTATCCAGTACTCGGTGACATAGTCAGTAAATCATTAGCCTGTATCCAGTACTCGGTGACATAGTCAGTAAATCATTAGCCTGTATCCAGTACTCGGTGACATAGTCAGTAAATCATTACCCTGTATCCAGTACTCGGTGACAGTCAGTAAATCATTACCCTGTATCCAGTACTCGGTGACATAGTCAGTAAATCATTAGCCTGTATCCAGTACTCGGTGACATAGTCAGTAAATCATTAGCCTGTATCCAGTACTCGGTGACATAGTCAGTAAATCATTACCCTGTATCCAGTACTCGGTGACATAGTCAGTAAATCATTAGCCTGTATCCAGTACTCGGTGACATAGTCAGTAAATCATTAGCCTGTATCCAGTACTCGGTGACATAGTCAGTAAATCATTACCCTGTATCCAGTACTCTGTGACATAGTCAGTAAATCATTACCCTGTATCCAGTACTCGGTGACATAGTCAGTAAATCATTAGCCTGTATCCAGTACTCGGTGACAGTCAGTAAATCATTACCCTGTATCCAGTACTCGGTGACATAGTCAGTAAATCATTAGCCTGTATCCAGTACTCGGTGACATAGTCAGTAAATGGTTCTATATAAAATTTGGTTACTACCCTCTTGATGTATTAAGTTCATTAAACCATATGTTATCAACATGATCTTTTAGAAACAAGGGTAAAATAGCAGATTAACGTTGAACAGTTTTCCATTCATTACTGGATCATTAATCACTAAAACTAATTATTATCCTGAATCACATCAATTTAATAATGAATATTATTATAACTACAGTTAGCTTGAAGTGAGCTCTGATCAAGGACCAATTAATTAAAATCATACTTGAATTTTTTTTTTAATCATATAATCTCTAAATCCATTGTATACACATTGTATAAATCCTTAAAATACCGTTTTAATTCTCAATTTACAAGTTTTGTTTTATTTACAGAAGTATTCTAAAATATTAAATTTAGATGTATAAAAATGTTTTTGTTATAACAGGGGGCGAGTTGACGTCATTTAGGCACATTTGACCCACTATCACATTTAATGTTATCCTTACAATAACTAATGCTATAAGTAAAAACTTACCTTCAAACGGCACAAAATGGCTTCCATTTTCCCTACATTTTGACGTACATTCACCCCTGTATATTACATTACATGTATATTAAATTTAGATTTTTTTAACAAACACACAGACAAATGATATAGGAACAATAAGTCTAAATCACAAGTCTAATATACCGCACCCACACATACAAGAAATGTCTATCAGATTACATGAATTATCAACAATAATATAGACAAATCCAGTGAGTGAGTGATTGTTGTTTAACGCCAATTTAGCAATTTTTCAGCTATATCATGACGAGAACAAGTTATTTTCGATGAGATGATGATGAGGTCCACTTGGTACTAGACGGACACGCTTAATTGGACTTTAATAGTACTAGTTCACTGAAACAACAGTCCGCGGGTAGACATGTCGCTCCATTCGGACATATTATTCTGATTCCGAGCCAACCAGTCTTTGCTCTTTCTCCTTAATGCTGTGTGCTTTATAGTCTTTGGTTTGACCCAACCAGGGCTCGAACCCACGGTCTACCGCACTCGAGGAGAGCACGCTAACCATTACACCACAGATATTCATTTCATGTGTGCATCATTGACATCCCCTCACAAACATGGGTCTTTGTGGTCGTGATCGTATGCTAGTTGGATTTACAACTACCTATGCAATCGATGCCTATCACCACTAAAGTTGTGAGTTATAATCCCGCTCAGACGAGGTATACTTGATACAACATTTAAGAAATAAATCACGGAAGTCAGAATGTGTTGGAAGTTTTAACATGGATTGGCGGATACATTTGTATTAGTATTTTATCCCGAGCCAGAAGCGAGGGATAAAATTTACTAATATCCGCCAATCCATGTTAAAACTCAAAACACATTCTGGCTTCCATGATTTATTTCGATTCTGATATGTCTAAGAGTACAAATACGGTAGTATACTTTGATTGGAAGACGGTAATTTATATTTACGTTTGCGGAAAATGTCGCACAATTTATGCTGCCAATGGAAAAGTCAGTCGCATTCACCGGCGCATGTGCTAATGAGATTTTACCGAATGGATAACTCGCTCGGTTGTTAACAAAGCGAAAGAAAGAGGTCATGATAGAATATGTGATAAAATTTGTCAGTGACTTGCGACAGGTCGGTGGTTTTCTCTGGGTACTCCAGTTTCCTCAACCAATAAAACTGACTGCCACGATCAGTATTACTGACATATTGTTGAAAGTGGCACTAAGCATCATAAATCTAACCCAGATATCAGTATGACAATAATATAGACAAATCCAAAATACTGTCTCCATATTAATTTCAGACACAGACCTGCAAATACCTTGACCCTTACAATTTGTATATATTTGGTATTTTCTGGTATATTCATGCCTATTAACCAGTGAAACATGTAGCCTTCTATACCAAAATCAAATTCACTAATTCAGAAAAAATAAATTTGTTTGCAATGAAATAACATCATACACATCTATAGCTACACAGCCATGAAACCGATGCCATTAAACGTCATGTATCAATATTTATTTATTGTCATAATACTCGGTCACATATAATTACAGACATATTATATAACATGGAATCTAATTATATCAACAGAAATAAAATGATGAATTTTGAAATATGTGCCAAGTAATAATTAATTGCATATTTAGGGAAGCGTATTAGGGACACTCGTAAACAAAATTATAGCAAAAAGTTCGATTGTTTTTAAATATCCAAATTTCTCTGTCCCATATAATTACAGTAATATTATCAAAATAAAATCTAATTATATGAACAGATGTAAAATGATGAATTTTGAAATATATGTCAGGGTTAATTAAGGTACATATTGATGTGGTACAAGAACATATACAAATTCAATTAGAGTTAAATTTATTAATACAGCTGTTCTCTCTTCCGTAAGTAAACAACTTATAATCCCCGTCTATTTATGTTTTTTTATTATAATGATATGTGAAACTTACAAAAGCTCTGTAGCTATCGGCAAATATGTCATTTTCACACGGATCCCTCGCCATTAAGGCATCCATGACAACACAGTCATTGACCACGTAGCCAAGTACGCATTGAGTGATTCA
The DNA here is from genome assembly GCA_963383655.1 of Bathymodiolus septemdierum. Classification (NCBI taxonomy): domain Eukaryota; kingdom Metazoa; phylum Mollusca; class Bivalvia; order Mytilida; family Modiolidae; genus Bathymodiolus; species Bathymodiolus septemdierum. The sequence continues at coordinate 1,063,917 of OY726522.1, read as the reverse complement.
ATATCCAAATGATCTATTCCATATACTCATTTGACGTCTCTTATAGCGAAATATATTTTTAAAAAGGACCGGACAATTGGGACAAGCACATTATTGAAAAATTGCACAAAATGCATTCCTTAGTTAGCAAGACTCTTTATTCTTTACGTAAAATCGTTAGGAACAGAATGGAAGAAGAGAGTTTACTAGTAAGATTTTAAGATCTCGACAATTCTATTGGATTATATTGTTCATTTAGAGATAAATGGGAGAGGGAGATAATCTACTCTTCAGCTTGCATGGATGTATCTGTTCTATATCATCAAGGGAGCATAGTAGGGAACCGTTATTATCCCACTTTCTCTGATCGAGGATAAAGATCAACTTCTGTATCTTCCTTCTCTCTGATGGGAATGTAGATAATTAATCGTTAGAGAAAGTCGAAGGGGCTATCAAGAATGGACAATCCAGAGACACTGGCAACATTGGGAACACAAGACACAGAACGAAGACAAATAAAGCACAAAAAACACAACACAACACAGAAAACTAAAAAAGATTAGCAACACGCACCCCACCAAAAAACCACAGCTCGCGAAGGGTAAGCAGTTCCTGCCTTTTATAAGACACGCATCATATTCTATCATATCTCTTGTATACAGTGGTATTATATTCTATCATATCTCTTGTATATAGTGGTATCATATTCTATCATATCTCTTGTATATAGTGGTATCATATCTCTTGTATATAGTTGTATCATATTCTATCATATCTCTTGTATATAGTGGTATCATATCTCTTGTATATAGTGGTATCATATTCTATCATATCTCTTGTATATAGTGGTATCATATTCTATCATATCTCTTGTATATAGTGGTATCATATTCTATCATATCTGTTGTATATAGTGGTATCATATTCTATCATATCTCTTGTATATAGTGGTATCATATTCTATCATATCTCTTGTATATAGTTGTATCATATTCTATCATATCTTTTGTATATAGTGGTATCATATTCTATCATATCTGTTGTATATAGTGGTATCATATTCTATCATATCTCTTGTATATAGTGGTATCATATTCTATCATATCTCTTGTATATAGTTGTATCATATTCTATCATATCTCTTATATATAGTGGTATCATATTCTATCATATCTGTTGTATACAGTGGTATCATATTCTATCATATCTCTTGTATATAGTGGTATCATATTCTATCATATCTCTTGTATATAGTGGTATCATATTCTATCATATCTCTTGTATATAGTTGTATCATATTCTATCATATCTCTTATATATAGTGGTATCATATTCTATCATATCTGTTGTATACAGTGGTATCATATTCTATCATATCACTTGTATATAGTGGTATCATATTCTATCATATCTCTTGTATATAGTGGTATCATATTCTATCGTATCTCTTGTATATAGTTGTATCATATTCTATCATATCTCTTGTATATAATGGTATCATATTCTATCATATCTCTTATATATAGTGGTATCATATTCTATCATATCTGTTGTATATAGTGGTATCATATTCTATCATATCTGTTGTATATAGTTGTATCATATTCTATCATATCTGTTGTATACAGTGGTATCATATTCTATCATATCTCTTGTATATAGTGGTATCATATTCTATCATATCTCTTGTATATAGTGGTATCATATTCTATCATATCTCTTGTATATAGTTGTATCATATTCTATCATATCTCTTGTATATAGTGGTATCATATTCTATCATATCTCTTGTATATAGTTGTATCATATTCTATCATATCTGTTGTATATAGTGGTATCATATTCTATCATATCTGTTGTATATAGTGGTATCATATTCTATCATATCTGTTGTATATAGTTGTATCATATTCTATCATATCTGTTGTATATAGTTGTATCATATTCTATCATATCTGTTGTAGATAGTGGTATCATATTCTATCATATCTCTTGTATATAGTGGTATCATATTCTGTCATATCACTGGTATATAGTGGTATCATATTCTATCATATCTCTTGTATATAGTGGTATCATATTCTATCATATCTCTTGTATATAGTGGTATCATATTCTATCATATCTCTTGTATATAGTGGTATCATATTCTATCATATCTCTTGTATATAGTGGTATCATATTCTATCATATCTCTTGTATATAGTGGTATCATATTCTATCATATCTCTTGTATATAGTGGTATCATATTCTATCATATCTCTTGTATATAGTGGTATCATATTATATCATATCTCTTGTATATAGTGGTATCATATCTCTTGTATATAGTTGTATCATATTCTATCATATCTCTTGTATATAGAGGTATCATATTCTATCATATCTCTTGTATATAGTGGTATCATTATCTATCATATCTCTTGTATATAGTGGTATCATATCTCTTGTATATACTGGTATCATATTCTATCATATCTGTTGTATACAGTGGTATCATATTCTATCATATCTGTTGTATATAGTGGTATCATATTCTATCATATCTCTTGTATATAGTGGTATCATATTCTATCATATCTGTTGTATATAGTTGTATCATATTCTATCATATCTCTTGTATATAGTGGTATCATATTCTATCATATCTGTTGTATACAGTGGTATCATATTCTATCATATCTCTTGTATATAGTGGTATCATATTCTATCATATCTCTTGTATATAGTGGTATCATATTCTATTATATCTCTTGTATATAGTGGTATCATATTCTATCATATCTCTTGTATATAGTGGTATCATATTCTATCATATCACTTGTATATAGTGGTATCATATTCTATCATATCTCTTGTATATAGTGGTATCATATTCTATCATATCTCTTGTATATAGTTGTATCATATTCTATCATATCTCTTGTACATAGTGGTATCATATCTCTTGTATATAGTTGTATCATATTCTATCATATCTCTTGTATACAGTGGTATCATATTCTATCATATCTCTTGTATATAGTGGTATCATATTCTATCATATCTCTTGTATATAGTGGTATCATATTCTATCATATCTGTTGTATATAGTGGTATCATATTCTATCATATCTGTTGTAGATAAAGGTATCATATTCTATCATATCTCTTGTATATAGTGGTATCATATTCTATCATATCTCTTGTAGATAGTGGTATCATATTCTATCATATCTCTTGTATATAGTGGTATCATATTCTATCATATCGGTTGTATACAGTGGTATCATATTCTATCATATCTCTTGTATATAGTGGTATCATATTCTATCATATCTCTTGTATATAGTGGTATCATATTCTATCATATCTCTTGTATATAGTGGTATCATATTCTATCATATCTCTTGTATATAGTGGTATCATATTCTATCATATCTTTTGTATATAGTGGTATCATATTCTATCATATCTCTTGTATATAGTGGTATCATTATCTATCATATCTCTTGTATATAGTGGTATCATATTCTATCATATCTCTTGTATACAGTGGTATCATATTCTATCATATCTCTTGTATATAGTGGTATCATATTCTATCATATCTCTTGTAGATAGTGGTATCATATTCTATCATATCTCTTGTATATAGTGGTATCATATTCTATCATATCTGTTGTATATAGTGGTATCATATTCTATCATATCTGTTGTATATAGTGGTATCATATTCTATCATATCTCTTGTATATAGTGGTATCATATTCTATCATATCTGTTGTATATAGTGGTATCATATCTGTTGTATATAGTGGTATCATATTCTATCATATCTCTTGTATATAGTGGTATCATATTCTATCATATCTCTTGTATATAGTGGTATCATATTCTATCATATCTCTTGTATACAGTGGTATCATATTCTATCATATCTCTTGTATATAGTGGTATCATATTCTATCATATCTCTTGTATATAGTGGTATCATATTCTATCATATCTGTTGTATATAGTGGTATCATATTCTATCATATCTGTTGTAGATAGTGGTATCATATTCTATCATATCTCTTGTATATAGTGGTATCATATTCTATCATATCTCTTGTATACAATGGTATCATATTCTATCATGTCTCTTGTATATAGTGGTATCATATCTCTTGTATATAGTTGTATCATATTCTATCATATCTCTTGTATACAGTGGTATCATATTCTATCATATCTCTTGTATATAGTGGTATCATATTCTATCATATCTCTTGTATATAGTGGTATCATATTCTATCATATCTGTTGTAGATAGTGGTATCATATTCTATCATATCTCTTGTATACAGTGGTATCATATTCTATCATATCACTTGTATATAGTGGTATCATATTCTATCATATCTCTTGTATATAGTGGTATCATATTCTATCATATCTCTTGTATATAGTTGTATCATATTCTATCATATCTCTTGTATATAGTGGTATCATATCTCTTGTATATAGTTGTATCATATTCTATCATATCTCTTGTATACAGTGGTATAATATTCTATCATATCTCTTGTATATAGTGGTATCATATTCTATCATATCTCTTGTATATAGTGGTATCATATTCTATCATATCTGTTGTATATAGTGGTATCATATTCTATCATATCTGTTGTAGATAGTGGTATCATATTCTATCATATCTCTTGTATATAGTGGTATCATATTCTATCATATCTCTTGTATACAGTGGTATCATATTCTATCATATCTCTTGTATATAGTGGTATCATATTCTATCATATCTCTTGTAGATAGTGGTATCATATTCTATCATATCTCTTGTATATAGTGGTATCATATTCTATCATATCTGTTGTATACAGTGGTATAATATTCTATCATATCTCTTGTATATAGTGGTATCATATTCTATCATATCTCTTGTATATAGTGGTATCATATTCTATCATATCTCTTGTATATAGTGGTATCATATTCTATCATATCTTTTGTATATAGTGGTATCATATTCTATCATATCTCTTGTATATAGTGGTATCATTATCTATCATATCTCTTGTATATAGTGGTATCATATTCTATCATATCTCTTGTATACAGTGGTATCATATTCTATCATATCTCTTGTATATAGTGGTATCATATTCTATCATATCTCTTGTAGATAGTGGTATCATATTCTATCATATCTGTTGTATATAGTGGTATCATATTCTATCATATCTGTTGTATACAGTGGTATCATATTCTATCATATCTCTTGTATATAGTGGTATCATATTCTATCATATCTCTTGTATACAGTGGTATCATATTCTATCATATCTCTTGTATATAGTGGTATCATATTCTATCATATCTCTTGTATATAGTGGTATCATATTCTATCATATCTGTTGTATATAGTGGTATCATATTCTATCATATCTCTTGTATACAGTGGTATCATATTCTATCATATCTCTTGTATATAGTGGTATCATATCTCTTGTATATAGTTGTATCATATTCTATCATATCTCTTGTATACAGTGGTATCATATTCTATCATATCTCTTGTATATAGTGGTATCATATTCTATCATATCTGTTGTATATAGTGGTATCATATTCTATCATATCTGTTGTATATAGTGGTATCATATTCTATCATATCTGTTGTAGATAGTGGTATCATATTCTATCATATCTCTTGTATATAGTGGTATCATATTCTATCATATCTCTTGTAAATAGTTGTATCATATTCTATCATATCTCTTGTAAATAGTTGTATCATATTCTATCATATCTCTTGTATACAGTGGTATCATATTCTATCATATCTCTTGTATATAGTGGTATCATATCTCTTGTATATAGTTGTATCATATTCTATCATATCTCTTGTATACAGTGGTATCATATTCTATCATATCTCTTGTATATAGTGGTATCATATTCTATCATATCTGTTGTATATAGTGGTATCATATTCTATCATATCTGTTGTATATAGTGGTATCATATTCTATCATATCTGTTGTAGATAGTGGTATCATATTCTATCATATCTCTTGTATATAGTGGTATCATATTCTATCATATCTCTTGTAAATAGTTGTATCATATTCTATCATATCTCTTGTATACAGTGGTATCATATTCTATCATATCTCTTGTATATAGTAGTATCATATTCTATCATATCTGTTGTATATAGTGGTATCATATTCTATCATATCTCTTGTAGATAATGGTATCATATTCTATCATATCTCTTTTATATAGTGGTATCATATTCTATCATATCTGTTGTATATAGTGGTATCATATTCTATCATATCTGTTGTATATAGTGGTTTCATATTCTATCATATCTGTTGTATATAGTGGTATCATATTCTATCATATCTCTTGTATATAGTGGTATCATATTCTATCATATCTCTTGTATATAGTGGTATCATATTCTATCATATCTCTTGTATATAGTGGTATCATATTCTATCATATCTCTTGTATATAGTGGTATCATATTCTATCATATCTCTTGTATATAGTGGTATCATATTCTATGATATCTCTTGTATACAGTGGTATCATATTCTATCATATCTTTTGTATATAGTGGTATCATATTCTATCATATCACTTGTATATAGTGGTATCATATTCTATCATATCTCTTGTATATAGTGGTATCATATTCTATCATATCTCTTGTATATAGAGGTATCATATTCTATCATATCTCTTGTATACAGTGGTATCATATTCTATCATATCTCTGGTATATAGTGGTATCATATTCTATCATATCTCTTGTATATAGTGGTATCATATTCTATCATATCTGTTGTATATAGTGGTATCATATTCTATCATATCTCTTGTATATAGTGGTATCATATTCTATCATATCTCTTGTATATAGTGGTATCATATTCTATCATATCTGTTGTATATAGTGGTATCATATCTGTTGTATATAGTGGTATCATATTCTATCATATCTGTTGTATATAGTGGTATCATATTCTATCATATCTCTTGTATACAGTGGTATCATATTCTATCATATCTCTTGTATATAGTGGTATCATATTCTATCATATCTCTTGTATACAGTGGTATCATATTCTATCATATCTTTTGTATATAGTGGTATCATATCTCTTGTATATAGTTGTATCATATTCTATCATATCTCTTGTATATAGTGGTATCATATTCTATCATATCTCTTGTATATAGTGGTATCATATTCTATCATATCACTTGTATATAGTGGTATCATATTCTATCATATCTCTTGTATATAGTGGTATCATATTCTATCATATCTGTTGTATATAGTGGTATCATATTCTATCATATCTGTTGTATATAGTGGTATCATATTCTATCATATCTGTTGTATATAGTGGTATCATATTCTATCATATCTCTTGTATATAGTGGTATCATATTCTATCATATCTGTTGTATATAGTGGTATCATATTCTATCATATCTGTTGTATACAGTGGTATCATATTCTATCATATCTGTTGTAGATAGTGGTATCATATTCTATCATATCTCTTGTATATAGTGGTATCATATTCTATCATATCTCTTGTATATAGTGGTATCATATTCTATCATATCTCTTGTATATAGTGGTATCATATTCTATCATATTTGTTGTATATAGTGGTATCATATCTGTTGTATATAGTGGTATCATATTCTATCATATCTGTTGTATATAGTGGTATCATATTCTATCATATCTGTTGTATATAGTGGTATCATATTCTATCATATCTCTTGTATACAGTGGTATCATATTCTATCATATCTCTTGTATATAGTGGTATCATATTCTATCATATCTCTTGTATATAGTTGTATCATATTCTATCATATCTCTTGTATATAGTGGTATCATATTCTATCATATCTGTTGTATATAGTGGTATCATATTCTATCATATCTCTTGTATACAGTGGTATCATATTCTATCATATCTCTTGTATATAGTGGTATCATATTCTATCATATCTCTTGTATACAGTGGTATCATATTCTATCATATCTTTTGTATATAGTGGTATCATATTCTATCATATCTCTTGTATATAGTTGTATCATATTCTATCATATCTCTTGTATATAGTGGTATCATATTCTATCATATCTCTTGTATATAGTGGTATCATATTCTATCATATCTCTTGTATATAGTGGTATCATATTCTATCATATCTGTTGTATATAGTGGTATCATATTCTATCATATCTGTTGTATATAGTGGTATCATATTCTATCATATCTGTTGTATATAGTGGTATCATATTCTATCATATAACTTGTATATAGTGGTATCATATTCTATCATATAACTTGTATATAGTGGTATCATATTCTATCATATAACTTGTATATAGTGGTATCATATTCTATCATATCACTTGTATATAGTGGTATCATATTCTATCATATCTGTTGTAGATAGTGGTATCATATTCTATCATATCTCTTGTATATAGTGGTATCATATTCTATCATATCTCTTGTATATAGTTGTATCATATTCTATCATATCTCTTGTATATAGTTGTATCATATTCTATCATATCACTTGTATATAGTGGTATCATATTCTATCATATCTCTTGTATATAGTGGTATCATATTCTATCATATCTCTTGTATATAGTTGTATCATATTCTATCATATCTGTTGTATACAGTGGTATCATATTCTATCATATCTGTTGTATATAGTTGTATCATATTCTATCATATCTGTTGTATATAGTGGTATCATATTCTATCATATCTCTTGTATATAATGGTATCATATTCTATCATATCTGTTGTAGATAGTGGTATCATATTCTATCATATCTCTTGTATATAGTGGTATCATATTCTATCATATCTCTTGTATATAGTGGTATCATATTCTATCATATCACTGGTATATAGTGGTATCATATTCTATCATATCACTTGTATATAGTGGTATCATATTCTATCATATCTCTTGTATATAGGGGTATCATTGTCGATTAAGTTGTTTCTATAATGTATTTTAAATGGCACATGCATTGGTACGATAGTAATTTATGAACTTATCACAAGGAAATCACAAATTACGACTGAAAAATGTATATGAAAGAGAAAATCCGATTAAAAAAAATCGCTAAGTTGACCGTAACTGAACACTGAGATGACCGTAATTGCACCGCCGAATTATGATCAGTTACGGTCATCTTAGCGATTTTTCTCTTTCATATACATTTTTCAGTCGTAATTTGTGATTTCCTTGTGAAAAGTTCATAGATTACTATCGTACTAATGCATGTGTCATTTAAAATACATTATAGAAACAATTTAATCGACAAAAAAGATTCTTACCTACTTGTAATTTCATGTCCGCCATCTTGGGATGACCGTATTTACAGTTACGGTCATCAGCTTTACCCCAGTGAAATACATCGTTTTATCCTTTGAAAGTTTTTTTTTTATCAATACATATAACCTTATTGTTTTACAATTTACAGTTTGCTTTTAACAAGAAGCTGCGTGTTAAAACCGGTCCGGCCATCCGTCAATCTTTAGGTCAGCACATTGATATGTTGCTTATCTGAGTGACCCACCGGGCATTGTGCAAATGCCCATATAACCAGTCCACATCCGTGTTAAACACCAATCGATCAATCGCAGCTGTATTGTCGGTCTATATACGCCATTATTTTACCTTTATACGTCGTGGATTGGTTATAATGTGTGATGCAATTAACATTACGCAATTAACATTATACGCTATTAACATTGTACATAATTAACATTATAGCAATGCATATTTTTTATATACGCAGTAGTAATTTCGTCTTTATGAGCGGATCATTTCACATTATACGCACTGGTTATTTTTCTGTTTTTTTTTCACAGATGCTTAACAATAGCTGTTGATCCAAAGGGGAAAAGGGATCCTAATACGGAACCCATTAAAACTCTTCGTCGGTAAGTAGTGTAATTTTCGTGGATTTCATGGATAGTACATAACCTCGACTTGAATATATGTCACCATATAGAATATGAATTTACTATAGCGGTAGATTAACCAATTTACGCCTCGAAAAGACAATATTTCGTAAACCACGAAAATTGGTATGCACGAAATTAAGTGAATTCACAGTGTATGTAAATATGATAGAAAAACGGTTATAAATAGCATTCAGCATTGGGTGGATGATTGTTGTTTAGAGGAAAGTGAGCATTACTTTTTAGACATATCATGGCGAGAACAAGCTGCATTTAATGGAATAATGATTATGATGACGATTGCTTTGCACTAAGCCAATATGTTGATCTGTGATAGCTCAGTAAAACAATAATCGGCATATAGATTTCACTAACTCCATTCGAACACATTATCGTTGGAACTCAGAATCAACCAGTATTTGCTCTGACTCAATAATGATGGGTGTTTAACAGACAAGCAACAAACAACAATTTCATAGTTTTTTGTTTTTGTTTTTTTGGGGGGGGGGGGGGGTATCGATCTTCCACACTCAAGCTAACGCTAAGCATTCAATCAAGCTCGACAAGTTAAAATGTAATGAAGATATATACTGTTTGAATTGTCCGTTCTCCTTTCGTTGGGATCGAGAATAAATACTAGTATAAGGTGTATAAACTAATTGATAAAATTTATATGACAGTTGTTGCGCCAGTGAACGGAAGTTATTTCACACAGGTAGAATTTATTTCAGCAATCAACCTAACTTATTTCACACAAGTGTAACATGTTTTTGCAGGAACGCAATTTATATCACACAAATGAAACTTCTTTCTGCAGGGAACTGAACTTATCTTACACAAATGAAACTTATGTCACACAAGTGTAACATGTTTCTGCAGGAACGCAATTTTATCACACAAGTTAAACATGTTTCTGCAGGGAACAGAACTTATTTCGTTCAAGTGGAAACACTATTTCGTCAGGTGGAAACACTATTTCGTCAGGTAAGGAAACAAAGGACATACTTTCAAAGAGAACTTTTTTATTCACAAGAACTTATTTCGTGTCACACTTGTTCATGAAAGACGATCACACATTTTCTATTCTTATTGCTAACTTAATTGGATCGTGGAGATTAAGATATCAATTAATTAATATTTTGATTACAGATTCCGGAAGTCGCCGTTGTATGGAGATGCACCATTATTTGGCGTGACTACAGCTGTCGATAGTGAAGGAATGATTAAAATCGGAGATCCAGTTTATGTTTTACGTTAAATGGAAACAATATAGACAGTTAATCACCAGTTAATAAACAGAATTTACGTTCTTTAATATTTAAACAGATTATCATTATTACATTTCATACACAAGTAAATAGAGACCGCATCTGAAGATATTAAATCAACAGTGTTTAGCCATAAAGTATAAAAGTTATATAGAACGTGTTACCATCTAGAGATAATTTGAGCTGTATTGTGACAAAAGTATAGTTAAAAAAAACTTTTCTGCAAAATTAAAAAATTCAAAAAGAATTTTTAAAAAAATGAAATAAATCGATACAAGTGATGTTATGTATTATTTGAAAATTATTATTTTTAGAATTATAAACCAGTGTGGAGCTAGTCAGATTAATTTGTTAATGTGATTCATTTAACAGCTTAAATGCTAAATAGAAAAAAATATATGACTTATTGATAAGTCTGAATCTGATCTAAACCTTTCCGACATTGATTCCTTTATATTAGAGATATTTAGAGTCTAATGTCTGATTCAGTAGCACATCTGGTAAAAGAGGCATCTTTTACTTTCACGCTTTTGTTGAATTCCTGTTCATCAGACATTGTAATCATGTTTAAATTATAATTGGTAGATTCACAAAGACCAGACTGGACATTGTCATCTGCAGTTTTACTTATTAGAAGTAGTCTTACCGATTCATGTTTAGTTTGGGACAAAATGAGCAAGGATTGAAGGTGACTGTTGTGACTGATGTGACTTGGTGAATCTTTCAAATCTTTTGTTTTCTGCATAATGTTTTGTCGACAGTTTTTTTCTGGTCATTTTATTTTGGCCATTGTATTGTATGCCCATCTTCGAATTGCGACTTCAGAGTACCCCATTTAGTATCTTAAAACTTTTCTTATAAAAACGCCTGACATTTTCAGCATTTGTATGTAAATAACTCAAAAACAATTGAATTGATAACACATTTATAGTCTTCTGTATCACATTTCTAAATAATATTCAGTTGCCCACAAATTCTTATTAATAGTATGTTTTATTATTATAACAATAATTATTGTTAATAGCCTATGGCAATTCCATCACTTCTAGGATCAGTTCCAACCCAATATATGTTACTTCCGGTGTCTATTTTTGGTATATTACCACGTGCTATGACTTGCCCTTTTCCAAAAGATAAAACACGGTCATATCCCTTTACAGGACCAGTTATATTATGTCCATAACTAGATAGTTCTGATATAACTTCCAAAGAAATGCCATCTTCTATGGAAACATCATCAGTATTGAACCTAATGAAAATAAAGTTGTTATTAACAATTACTAATAGGACATAATATTCGACCCTGAATGGATGGGATCTTAGATATAGCTTTTAACCAACCATATACTCGTGCAAATGAAAACCATGAAGGACAGTTAGTCATTAGCCATCATTTTTACAGGAGAAAATAGATCATAAATTTAATGATAACTCATTTGAGTCCATTTTCTCCATTTTTGTTGTTTTAACCTAGAAACCCTATTATTCCAAGAGGTGTAATAAAGCGGCAGATGTACAAGGGCCACATACACATTTTCTCAAATGTTTCAAAGTCAAAATCTATTTGAGAGTACAAAATACGACAATATACTTAACAAAATTAGACCAAGGACCAACCATGAAAGTACTTAATCTTTAAACAATGTAAAGAACTGTAAATAAGAGAATTAACAAAGACAAATTATATGCAGTAGAAGTAGTCAAATCTGATTGTAACTGTTGTTTAACACAAACTGATCAAATTTGTAGCTGTATCATGGCAGGAATAAGTTACATGTCGATGACATGAGGTACATGTTGTACTAGACCAACTCGTCGCAACTTCGGCTGATTCCGTACCTTCATCATACCTCGTCCGTATTACGATAGCTCCCATTGGAACTACTTTCGGAAATCTTCAATGAAGGAGGTATTAAAATAATTTCACTTTCGAATATTCGTCCAATAATAATATATTTTCATTCGTCGCAATGTCGGCTGATTCCGTACCTTCATCAAAGACCAATATTTTTCAAAGCAAACTCATCTATTGTCGCCATTTTAGAACTTATTCGCGGTGCGCAATGTTTGGTTGAAGTGATACGGTCTTCCGGCAAAGAAATGTGACGCGTAGACACATATCAAATACCGTATTACAGCCGAGGTATTGAGGGAGAGAAGCGGACTCACCCGAGGTTTGCCGATTGGTACTAGACCAACACACCTAATGGGGATGTAATAGTGTTAACTCACTGAAACAACAGTCCACAGATAGACAAGTCGCTTCACTATGACATGTTATGTTGATTCCGAGGCAGTCAATATTGGCCCTTTCTATTCTCCTTAATTCTGTGTGCTTAGGGGAGAAGTAATAAATGCAAATTGCATAGTCTTTGGTTTGACCCGACCAGGGCTGAAACCCACGATCTACCAAACTCGATTTGGTTTAAATCTGATTGTTATTGACATGATTTAGAAAATGAAAAAAAATATTTTCAGATAATATAGGATGTATAACTTATTTTATAAAGTATAGCTACATACTTGTATCCACCTCCTACTAATATCCGTGGCTGATCCAATGCCTCCTGTGGATTCATTCCAAATTCTATCATGTTCAACAAAACCTGAACATGACCTTGAGGCTGCATATATCCACCCATCACCCCGTAGCTCATAGCAAGTGCATCTAAATACAAATGTGCATATCATATTACATGTATATTGTATATCTATATAATACTAAATAGGCAAAGCTGTTTTCATGTGTCACTTTTCTGTATTGCTGGCGAAGTTGATAATACGTGTGATTTATCATGATAACACAATGACAACTGTTAGGTATCACTTACCACACTACGTGTGATTTATCATGATAACACAATGACAACTGTTAGGTATCACTTACCACACTACTTGTGATTTATCATGATAACACAATGACAACTGTTAGGTATCACTTACCCCACTACTTGTGATTTATCATGATAACACAATGACAACTGTTAGGTATCACTTACCACACCACTTGTGATTTATCATGATAACACAATGACAACTGTTAGGTATCACTTACCACACCACTTGTGATTTATCATGATAACACAATGACAACTGTTAGGTATCACTTACCACACTACGTGTGATTTATCATGATAACACAATGACAACTGTTAGGTATCACTTACCACACTACGTGTGATTTATCATGATAACACAATGACAACTGTTAGGTATCACTTACCACACTACTTGTGATTTATCATGATAACACAATGACAACTGTTAGGTATCACTTACCACACCACTTGTGATTTATCATGATAACACAATGACAACTGTTAGGTATCACTTACCACGCTACTTGTGATTTATCATGATAACACAATGACAACTGTTAGGTATCACTTACCACACCACTTGTGATTTATCATGATAACACAATGACAACTGTTAGGTATCACTTACCACGCTACTTGTGATTTATCATGATAACACAATGACAACTGTTAGGTATCACTTACCACGCTACTTGTGATTTATCATGATAACACAATGACAACTGTTAGGTATCACTTACCACGCTACTTGTGATTTATCATGATAACACAATGACAACTGTTAGGTATCACTTACCACACTACGTGTGATTTATCATGATAACACAATGACAACTGTTAGGTATCACTTACCACGCTACTTGTGATTTATCATGATAACACAATGACAACTGTTAGGTATCACTTACCACACTACTTGTGATTTATCATGATAACACAATGACAACTGTTAGGTATCACTCACCACACTACTTGTGATTTATCATGATAACACAATGACAACTGTTAGGTATCACTTACCACGCTACTTGTGATTTATCATGATAACACAATGACAACTGTTAGGTATCACTTACCACACCACTTGTGATTTATCATGATAACACAATGACAACTGTTAGGTATCACTTACCACGCTACTTGTGATTTATCATGATAACACAATGACAACTGTTAGGTATCACTTACCACGCTACTTGTGATTTATCATGATAACACAATGACAACTGTTAGGTATCACTTACCACGCTACTTGTGATTTATCATGATAACACAATGACAACTGTTAGGTATCACTTACCACACTACGTGTGATTTATCATGATAACACAATGACAACTGTTAGGTATCACTTACCACGCTACTTGTGATTTATCATGATAACACAATGACAACTGTTAGGTATCACTTACCACACTACTTGTGATTTATCATGATAACACAATGACAACTGTTAGGTATCACTCACCACACTACTTGTGATTTATCATGATAACACAATGACAACTGTTAGGTATCACTTACCACGCTACTTGTGATTTATCATGATAACACAATGACAACTGTTAGGTATCACTTACCACGCTACTTGTGATTTATCATGATAACACAATGACAACTGTTAGGTATCACTTACCACGCTACTTGTGATTTATCATGATAACACAATGACAACTGTTAGGTATCACTTACCACGCTACTTGTGATTTATCATGATAGCACAATGACAACTGTTAGGTATCACTTACCACACCACTTGTGATTTATCATGATAACACAATGACAACTGTTAGGTATCACTTACCACGCTACTTGTGATTTATCATGATAACACAATGACAACTGTTAGGTATCACTTACCACGCTACTTGTGATTTATCATGATAACACAATGACAACTGTTAGGTATCACTTACCACACTACGTGTGATTTATCATGATAACACAATGACAACTGTTAGGTATCACTTACCACGCTACTTGTGATTTATCATGATAACACAATGACAACTGTTAGGTATCACTTACCACGCTACTTGTGATTTATCATGATAACACAATGACAACTGTTAGGTATCACTTACCACACCACTTGTGATTTATCATGATAACACAATGACAACTGTTAGGTATCACTTACCACGCTACTTGTGATTTATCATGATAACACAATGACAACTGTTAGGTATCACTTACCACACCACTTGTGATTTATCATGATAACACAATGACAACTGTTAGGTATCACTTACCACGCCACTTGTGATTTATCATGATAACACAATGACAACTGTTAGGTATCACTTACCACGCTACTTGTGATTTATCATGATAACACAATGACAACTGTTAGGTATCACTTACCACACTACTTGTGATTTATCATGATAACACAATGACAACTGTTAGGTATCACTTACCACGCTACTTGTGATTTATCATGATAACACAATGACAACTGTTAGGTATCACTTACCACACTACGTGTGATTTATCATGATAACACAATGACAACTGTTAGGTATCACTTACCACGCTACTTGTGATTTATCATGATAACACAATGACAACTGTTAGGTATCACTTACCACACTACTTGTGATTTATCATGATAACACAATGACAACTGTTAGGTATCACTTACCACGCTACTTGTGATTTATCATGATAACACAATGACAACTGTTAGGTATCACTTACCACACCACTTGTGATTTATCATGATAACACAATGACAACTGTTAGGTATCACTTACCACGCTACTTGTGATTTATCATGATAACACAATGACAACTGTTAGGTATCACTTACCACACTACGTGTGATTTATCATGATAACACAATGACAACTGTTAGGTATCACTTACCACGCTACTTGTGATTTATCATGATAACACAATGACAACTGTTAGGTATCACTTACCACACTACTTGTGATTTATCATGATAACACAATGACAACTGTTAGGTATCACTCACCACACTACTTGTGATTTATCATGATAACACAATGACAACTGTTAGGTATCACTTACCACACTACGTGTGATTTATCATGATAACACAATGACAACTGTTAGGTATCACTTACCACACTACGTGTGATTTATCATGATAACACAATGACAACTGTTAGGTATCACTTACCACACTACTTGTGATTTATCATGATAACACAATGACAACTGTTAGGTATCACTTACCACACCACTTGTGATTTATCATGATAACACAATGACAACTGTTAGGTATCACTTACCACGCTACTTGTGATTTATCATGATAACACAATGACAACTGTTAGGTATCACTTACCACACCACTTGTGATTTATCATGATAACACAATGACAACTGTTAGGTATCACTTACCACGCTACTTGTGATTTATCATGATAACACAATGACAACTGTTAGGTATCACTTACCACGCTACTTGTGATTTATCATGATAACACAATGACAACTGTTAGGTATCACTTACCACGCTACTTGTGATTTATCATGATAACACAATGACAACTGTTAGGTATCACTTACCACACTACGTGTGATTTATCATGATAACACAATGACAACTGTTAGGTATCACTTACCACGCTACTTGTGATTTATCATGATAACACAATGACAACTGTTAGGTATCACTTACCACACTACTTGTGATTTATCATGATAACACAATGACAACTGTTAGGTATCACTCACCACACTACTTGTGATTTATCATGATAACACAATGACAACTGTTAGGTATCACTTACCACGCTACTTGTGATTTATCATGATAACACAATGACAACTGTTAGGTATCACTTACCACACCACTTGTGATTTATCATGATAACACAATGACAACTGTTAGGTATCACTTACCACGCTACTTGTGATTTATCATGATAACACAATGACAACTGTTAGGTATCACTTACCACGCTACTTGTGATTTATCATGATAACACAATGACAACTGTTAGGTATCACTTACCACGCTACTTGTGATTTATCATGATAACACAATGACAACTGTTAGGTATCACTTACCACACTACGTGTGATTTATCATGATAACACAATGACAACTGTTAGGTATCACTTACCACGCTACTTGTGATTTATCATGATAACACAATGACAACTGTTAGGTATCACTTACCACACTACTTGTGATTTATCATGATAACACAATGACAACTGTTAGGTATCACTCACCACACTACTTGTGATTTATCATGATAACACAATGACAACTGTTAGGTATCACTTACCACGCTACTTGTGATTTATCATGATAACACAATGACAACTGTTAGGTATCACTTACCACGCTACTTGTGATTTATCATGATAACACAATGACAACTGTTAGGTATCACTTACCACGCTACTTGTGATTTATCATGATAACACAATGACAACTGTTAGGTATCACTTACCACGCTACTTGTGATTTATCATGATAGCACAATGACAACTGTTAGGTATCACTTACCACACCACTTGTGATTTATCATGATAACACAATGACAACTGTTAGGTATCACTTACCACGCTACTTGTGATTTATCATGATAACACAATGACAACTGTTAGGTATCACTTACCACGCTACTTGTGATTTATCATGATAACACAATGACAACTGTTAGGTATCACTTACCACACTACGTGTGATTTATCATGATAACACAATGACAACTGTTAGGTATCACTTACCACGCTACTTGTGATTTATCATGATAACACAATGACAACTGTTAGGTATCACTTACCACGCTACTTGTGATTTATCATGATAACACAATGACAACTGTTAGGTATCACTTACCACACCACTTGTGATTTATCATGATAACACAATGACAACTGTTAGGTATCACTTACCACGCTACTTGTGATTTATCATGATAACACAATGACAACTGTTAGGTATCACTTACCACACCACTTGTGATTTATCATGATAACACAATGACAACTGTTAGGTATCACTTACCACGCCACTTGTGATTTATCATGATAACACAATGACAACTGTTAGGTATCACTTACCACGCTACTTGTGATTTATCATGATAACACAATGACAACTGTTAGGTATCACTTACCACACTACTTGTGATTTATCATGATAACACAATGACAACTGTTAGGTATCACTTACCACGCTACTTGTGATTTATCATGATAACACAATGACAACTGTTAGGTATCACTTACCACACTACGTGTGATTTATCATGATAACACAATGACAACTGTTAGGTATCACTTACCACGCTACTTGTGATTTATCATGATAACACAATGACAACTGTTAGGTATCACTTACCACACTACTTGTGATTTATCATGATAACACAATGACAACTGTTAGGTATCACTTACCACGCTACTTGTGATTTATCATGATAACACAATGACAACTGTTAGGTATCACTTACCACACCACTTGTGATTTATCATGATAACACAATGACAACTGTTAGGTATCACTTACCACGCTACTTGTGATTTATCATGATAACACAATGACAACTGTTAGGTATCACTTACCACACTACGTGTGATTTATCATGATAACACAATGACAACTGTTAGGTATCACTTACCACGCTACTTGTGATTTATCATGATAACACAATGACAACTGTTAGGTATCACTTACCACACTACTTGTGATTTATCATGATAACACAATGACAACTGTTAGGTATCACTCACCACACTACTTGTGATTTATCATGATAACACAATGACAACTGTTAGGTATCACTTACCACGCTACTTGTGATTTATCATGATAACACAATGACAACTGTTAGGTATCACTTACCACGCTACTTGTGATTTATCATGATAACACAATGACAACTGTTAGGTATCACTTACCACGCTACTTGTGATTTATCATGATAACACAATGACAACTGTTAGGTATCACTTACCACGCTACTTGTGATTTATCATGATAGCACAATGACAACTGTTAGGTATCACTTACCACACCACTTGTGATTTATCATGATAACACAATGACAACTGTTAGGTATCACTTACCACGCTACTTGTGATTTATCATGATAACACAATGACAACTGTTAGGTATCACTTACCACACCACTTGTGATTTATCATGATAACACAATGACAACTGTTAGGTATCACTTACCACGCTACTTGTGATTTATCATGATAACACAATGACAACTGTTAGTATCACTTACCACACCACTTGTGATTTATCATGATAACACAATGACAACTGTTAGGTATCACTTACCACGCCACTTGTGATTTATCATGATAACACAATGACAACTGTTAGGTATCACTTACCACGCTACTTGTGATTTATCATGATAACACAATGACAACTGTTAGGTATCACTTACCACACTACTTGTGATTTATCATGATAACACAATGACAACTGTTAGGTATCACTTACCACGCTACTTGTGATTTATCATGATAACACAATGACAACTGTTAGGTATCACTTACCACACTACGTGTGATTTATCATGATAACACAATGACAACTGTTAGGTATCACTTACCACGCTACTTGTGATTTATCATGATAACACAATGACAACTGTTAGGTATCACTTACCACACTACTTGTGATTTATCATGATAACACAATGACAACTGTTAGGTATCACTTACCACGCTACTTGTGATTTATCATGATAACACAATGACAACTGTTAGGTATCACTTACCACACCACTTGTGATTTATCATGATAACACAATGACAACTGTTAGGTATCACTTACCACGCTACTTGTGATTTATCATGATAACACAATGACAACTGTTAGGTATCACTTACCACACTACGTGTGATTTATCATGATAACACAATGACAACTGTTAGGTATCACTTACCACGCTACTTGTGATTTATCATGATAACACAATGACAACTGTTAGGTATCACTTACCACACTACTTGTGATTTATCATGATAACACAATGACAACTGTTAGGTATCACTCACCACACTACTTGTGATTTATCATGATAACACAATGACAACTGTTAGGTATCACTTACCACGCTACTTGTGATTTATCATGATAACACAATGACAACTGTTAGGTATCACTTACCACGCTACTTGTGATTTATCATGATAACACAATGACAACTGTTAGGTATCACTTACCACGCTACTTGTGATTTATCATGATAACACAATGACAACTGTTAGGTATCACTTACCACGCTACTTGTGATTTATCATGATAGCACAATGACAACTGTTAGGCATCACTTACCACACCACTTGTGATTTATCATGATAACACAATGACAACTGTTAGGTATCACTTACCACGCTACTTGTGATTTATCATGATAACACAATGACAACTGTTAGGTATCACTTACCACGCTACTTGTGATTTATCATGATAACACAATGACAACTGTTAGGTATCACTTACCACACTACTTGTGATTTATCATGATAACACAATGACAACTGTTAGGTATCACTTACCACGCTACTTGTGATTTATCATGATAACACAATGACAACTGTTAGGTATCACTTACCACGCTACTTGTGATTTATCATGATAACACAATGACAACTGTTAGGTATCACTTACCACACCACTTGTGATTTATCATGATAACACAATGACAACTGTTAGGTATCACTTACCACGCTACTTGTGATTTATCATGATAACACAATGACAACTGTTAGGTATCACTTACCACACCACTTGTGATTTATCATGATAACACAATGACAACTGTTAGGTATCACTTACCACGCCACTTGTGATTTATCATGCTAACACAATGACAACTGTTAGGTATCACTTACCACGCTACTTGTGATTTATCATGATAACACAATGACAACTGTTAGGTATCACTTACCACACTACTTGTGATTTATCATGATAACACAATGACAACTGTTAGGTATCACTTACCACGCTACTTGTGATTTATCATGATAACACAATGACAACTGTTAGGTATCACTTACCACACTACGTGTGATTTATCATGATAACACAATGACAACTGTTAGGTATCACTTACCACGCTACTTGTGATTTATCATGATAACACAATGACAACTGTTAGGTATCACTTACCACACTACTTGTGATTTATCATGATAACACAATGACAACTGTTAGGTATCACTTACCACGCTACTTGTGATTTATCATGATAACACAATGACAACTGTTAGGTATCACTTACCACACCACTTGTGATTTATCATGATAACACAATGACAACTGTTAGGTATCACTTACCACGCTACTTGTGATTTATCATGATAACACAATGACAACTGTTAGGTATCACTTACCACACCACTTGTGATTTATCATGATAACACAATGACAACTGTTAGGTATCACTTACCACGCCACTTGTGATTTATCATGATAACACAATGACAACTGTTAGGTATCACTTACCACGCTACTTGTGATTTATCATGATAACACAATGACAACTGTTAGGTATCACTTACCACACTACTTGTGATTTATCATGATAACACAATGACAACTGTTAGGTATCACTTACCACTCTACTTGTGATTTATCATGATAACACAATGACAACTGTTAGGTATCACTTACCACACTACTTGTGATTTATCATGATAACACAATGACAACTGTTAGGTATCACTTACCACGCTACTTGTGATTTATCATGATAACACAATGACAACTGTTAGGTATCACTTACCACACTACTTGTGATTTATCATGATAACACAATGACAACTGTTAGGTATCACTTACCACACTACTTGTGATTTATCATGATAACACAATGACAACTGTTAGGTATCACTTACCACACTACGTGTGATTTATCATGATAACACAATGACAACTGTTAGGTATCACTTACCACACTACTTGTGATTTATCATGATAACACAATGACAACTGTTAGGTATCACTTACCACACTACTTGTGATTTATCATGATAACACAATGACAACTGTTAGGTATCACTTACCACACTACTTGTGATTTATCATGATAACACAATGACAACTGTTAGGTATCACTTACCACGCTACTTGTGATTTATCATGATAACACAATGACAACTGTTAGGTATCACTTACCACACTACTTGTGATTTATCATGATAACACAATGACAACTGTTAGGTATCACTTACCACACCACTTGTGATTTATCATGATAACACAATGACAACTGTTAGGTATCACTTACCACGCTACTTGTGATTTATCATGATAACACAATGACAACTGTTAGGTATCACTTACTACACTACTTGTGATTTATCATGATAACACAATGACAACTGTTAGGTATCACTTACCACACTACGTGTGATTTATCATGATAACACAATGACAACTGTTAGGTATCACTTACCCCACTACTTGTGATTTATCATGATAACACAATGACAACTGTTAGGTATCACTTACCACACTACGTGTGATTTATCATGATAACACAATGACAACTGTTAGGTATCACTTACCACACTACGTGTGATTTATCATGATAACACAATGACAACTGTTAGGTATCACTTACCACACTACTTGTGATTTATCATGATAACACAATGACAACTGTTAGGTATCACTTACCACACTACTTGTGATTTATCATGATAACACAATGACAACTGTTAGGTATCACTTACCCCACTACTTGTGATTTATCATGATAACACAATGACAACTGTTAGGTATCACTTACCACACTACGTGTGATTTATCATGATAACACAATGACAACTGTTAGGTATCACTTACCACACTACGTGTGATTTATCATGATAACACAATGACAACTGTTAGGTATCACTTATCCCACTACTTGTGATTTATCATGATAACACAATGACAACTGTTAGGTATCACTTACCCCACTACTTGTGATTTATCATGATAACACAATGACAACTGTTAGGTATCACTTACCACGCTACTTGTGATTTATCATGATAACACAATGACAACTGTTAAGTATCACTTACCACGCTACTTGTGATTTATCATGGCAGCATAGTTGTACATTATGACATATTATAACTGATATATAGTTTTCACTTACCGCCATCATCATATGTTACCATAGCTGGAATGATGGTATGAAAAGGTCTTTTATTTGGAGCTAATGCATTTGGATGATTTTTGTCTAAGCTAAACCCATAACCTCGATTCTACAATTAATATATAAATAAATTTAATAAGTATAGAAATCTAAAAATTAAAACCATCATTTGAGAGCTATAAAGAACACATTAAAAGAATCTTAAAGTGACAACCAGATTTTTATATTACTGATGAAAACAAATATTATTAAAAGTGCTGAAATAAAATGAAAAAAAAAAACAAGAAAAGTTTCATACTGTTTCAAAACCCAATAGAAAAATCGTAGAAAGAGGAAAAATTGATACCCCAACACAAATATACATGACAGCTCACTTTCATGGGTTGGGACAACCACTTCAATAAAACGTGGCGTGGTTAAACTGCTTTTATAGGCCCAAAATGGCATAAATCGAAGATTCGATTTATCATATATATTACTACCTGCAGTGTAAATCCACATCCTTCGGGAACTATTCCAGTTCCAAAACCCATGAAATTACTGTTGATAAAGGAGCAAGCGTTGCCATCTTTGTCAGCTGTGGTAAAGTACACAGTATCGTTTCCTTTAAATGGATAGCCTCGCTGGAGATCCTTTAGAGATCTGTAAATTATAACGTGTTTATAATGTTATTAAGATATGTTTTAAATACGTGGCTTGCTAACCGTATGGATGATATATTATTATGTGAAGATTATTATTACACACGTAGATGTCACATATGTATGTATGATATATTATTATGTGAAGATTATTATTACATACGTAGATGTTACATATGTATGTATGATATATTATTATGTGAAGATTATTATTACACACGTAGATGTCACATATGTATGTATGATATATTATTATGTGAAGATTATTATTACATACGTAGATGTCACATATGTATGTATGATATATTATTATGTGAAGATTATTATTACACACGTAGATGTCACATATGTATGTATGATATATTATTATGTGAAGATTATTATTACATACGTAGATGTCACATATGTATGTATGATATATTATTATGTGAAGATTATTATTACACACGTAGATGTCACATATGTATGTATGATATATTATTATGTGAAGATTATTATTACACACGTAGATGTCACATATGTATGTATGATATATTATTATGTGAAGATTATTATTACACACGTAGATGTCACATATGTATGTATGTATGATATATTATTATGTGAAGATTATTATTATACACGTAGATGTCACATATGTATGTATGATATATTATTATGTGAAGATTATTATTACACACGTAGATGTCACATATGTATGTATGATATATTATTATGTGAAGATTATTATTACACACGTAGATGTCACATATGTATGTATGATATATTATTATGTGAAGATTATTATTACACACGTAGATGTCACAGATGTATGTATGATATATTATTATGTGAAGATTATTATTACACACGTAGATTATTATTACACACGTAGATTATTATTACACACGTAGATGTCACATATGGTGCGTAAGACACGTCTCTGGAATAACCTTCATCAGTAGTCAAAATATTGGAAAGCTAAATAATTTTAAAATGTTTGTGAGCCAGAAAACTAAAGGGCCTAAACAGGATAGCCAAAAGGTTAAGGTGACCTTTGCCTAAGGGAGAAGAACCTTAGCTTAGACTATAACTAGGAACTGTAAATTTACTTGAGCGGGTATTGATCTTCCACACTCGAAGAATTAAATATATCTAATAAACCATGTCAGTGTCGAAACACTGTGCGGATGATAACCTCGGGGACTAATGGTTCACCAGCAGAGGCATCGACCCAGTGGCGGATGATAACCTCGTGGACTAATGGTTCACCAACAGAGGCATCGACCCAGTGGCGGATGATAACCTCGGGGACTAATGGTTCACCAACAGAGGCATCGACCCAGTGGCGGATGATAACCTCGGGAACTAATGGTTCACCAACAGAGGCATCGACCCAGTGGGGGATGATAACCTCGGGGACTATTGGTTCACCAACAGAGGCATTGACCCAGTGGCGGATGATAACCTCGAGGACTAATGGTTCACCAACAGAGGCATCGACCCAGTGGCGGATGATAACCTCGGGAACTAATGGTTCACCAACAGAGGCATCGACCCAGTGGGGGATGATAACCTCGGGGACTATTGGTTCACCAACAGAGGCATTGACCCAGTGGCGGATGATAACCTCGAGGACTAATGGTTCACCAACAGAGGCATCGACCCAGTGGGGGATGATAACCTCGGGAACTAATGGTTCACCAACAGAGGCATCGACCCAGTGGGGGATGATAACCTCGGGGACTAATGGTTCACCAACAGAGGCATCGACCCAGTGGCGGATAATAACCTCGGGGACTAATGGTTCACCAACAGAGGCATCGACCCAGTGGCGGAGAATAACCTCGGGGACTAATGGTTCACCAAGAGAGGCATCGACCCAGTGGCGGATGATAACCTCGGGGACTAATAGTTCACCAAGAGGCATCGACCCAGTGGCGGATGATAACCTCGGGGATTAATGGTTCACCAAGAGAGGCATCGACCCAGTGGCGGATGATAACCTCGGGAACTAATGGTTCACCAACAGAGGCATTGACCCAGTGGCGGATGATAACCTCGGGGACTAATGGTTCACCAAGAGAGGCATCGACCCAGTGGCGGATGATAACCTCGGGAACTAATGGTTCACCAACAGAGGCATTGACCCAGTGGCGGATGATAACCTCGGGGACTAATAGTTCACCAAGAGGCATCGACCCAGTGGCGGATGATAACCTCGGGGATTAATGGTTCACCAAGAGAGGCATCGACCCAGTGGCGGATGATAACCTCGGGGACTAATGGTTCACCAAGAGAGGCATCGACCCAGTGGCGGATGATAACCTCGGGGACTAATGGTTCACCAAGAGAGGCATCGACCCAGTGGCGGATGATAACCTTGGGGACTAATGGTTCACCAACAGAGGCATCGAACCAGTGGCGGATGATAACCTCGGAGACTAATGGTTCACCAGCAGAGGCATCGACCCAGTGGCGGATGATTACCTCGGGGACTAATGGTTCACCAGCAGAGGCATCGACCCAGTGGCGGATGATTACCTCGGGGACTAATGGTTCACCAAGAGAGGCATCGACCCAGTGGCGGATGATAACCTCGGGGACTAATGGTTCACCAAGAGAGGCATCGACCCAATGGCGGATGATAACCTCGGGGACTAATGGTTCACCAACAGAGGCATCGACCCAGTGGCGGATGATAACCTCGGGGACCAATGGTTCACCAACAGAGGCATCGACCCAGTGGCGGATGATAACCTCGGGGACTAATGGTTCACCAGCAGAGGCATCGACCCAGTGGCGGATGATAACCTCGGGGACTAATGGTTCACCAACAGAGGCATCGACCCAGTGGGGGATGATAACCTCGGGGACTAATGGTTCACCAAGAGAGGCATCGACCCAATGGCGGATGATAACCTCGGGGACTAATGGTTCACCAACAGAGGCATCGACCCAGTGGCGGATGATAACCTCGGGGACCAATGGTTCACCAACAGAGGCATCGACCCAGTGGCGGATGATAACCTCGGGGACTAATGGTTCACCAGCAGAGGCATCGACCCAGTGGCGGATGATAACCTCGGGGACTAATGGTTCACCAACAGAGGCATCGACCCAGTGGGGGATGATAACCTCGGGGACTATTGGTTCACCAACAGAGGCATTGACCCAGTGGCGGATGATAACCTCGGGAACTAATGGTTCACCAACAGAGGCATCGACCCAGTGGGGGATGATAACCTCGGGGACTATTGGTTCACCAACAGAGGCATTGACCCAGTGGCGGATGATAACCTCGGGGACTAATGGTTCACCAACAGAGGCATCGACCCAGTGGGGGATGATAACCTCGGGAACTAATGGTTCACCAACAGAGGCATCGACCCAGTGGGGGATGATAACCTCGGGGACTAATGGTTCACCAAGAGAGGCATCGACCCAGTGGCGGATGATAACCTCGGGGACTAATAGTTCACCATGAGGCATCGACCCAGTGGCGGATGATAACCTCGGGGACTAATGGTTCACCAAGAGAGGCATCGACCCAGTGGCGGATGATGACCTCGGGGACTAATGGTTCACCAAAAGAGGCATCGACCCAGTGGCGGATGATAACCTCGGGGACTAATGGTTCACCAAGAGAGGCATCGACCCAGTGGCGGATGATGACCTCGGGGACTAATGGTTCACCAAGAGAGGCATCGACCCAGTGGCGGATGATAACCTCGGGGACTAATGGTTCACCAACAGAGGCATCGACCCAGTGGCGGATGATAACATCGGGGACTAATGGTTCACCAACAGAGGCATCGACCCAGTGGCGGATAATAACCTCGGAGACTAATGGTTCACAAAGAGAGGCATCGACCCAGTGGCGGATGATAACCTCGGGGACTAATGGTTCACCAACAGAGGCATCGAACCAGTGGCGGATGATAACCTCGGAAACTAATGGTTCACCAGCAGAGGCATCGACCCAGTGGCGGATGATTACCTCGGGGACTAATGGTTCACCAAGAGAGGCATCGACCCAGTGGCGGATGATAACCTCGGGGACTAATGGTTCACCAACAGAGGCATCGACCCAGTGGCGGATGATAACCTCGGGGACTAATGGTTCACCAACAGAGGCATCGACCCAGTGGCGGATGATAACCTCGGGGACTAATGGTTCACCAAGAGAGGCATCGACCCAGTGGCGGATGATAACCGCGGGGACTAATGGTTCACCAAGAGAGGCATCGACCCAGTGGCGGATGATAAACTCGGGGACTAATGGTTCACCAAGAGAGGCATCGACCCAGTGGCGGATGATAACCTCGGGGACTAATGGTTCACCAGCAGAGGCATCGACCCAGTGGCGGATGATGACCTCGGGGACTAATGGTTCACCAAGACAGGCATCGACCCAGTGGCGGATGATAACCTCGGGGACTAATGGTTCACCAACAGAGGCATCGACCCAGTGGCGGATGATCACCTCGGAGACTAAAGGTTCACCAAGAGAGGCATCGACCCAGTGGCGGATGATAACCTCGGGGACTAATGGTTCACCAACAGAGGCATCGAACCAGTGGCGGATGATAACCTCGGAGACTAATGGTTCACCAGCAGAGGCATCGACCTAGTGGCGGATGATAACCTCGGGGACTAATGGTTCACCAAGAGAGGCATCGACCCAGTGGCGGATGATAACCTCGAGGACTAATGGTTCACCAAGAGAGGCATCGACCCAGTGGCGGATGATAACCTCGGGGACTAATGGTTCACCAAGAGAGGCATCGACCCAGTGGCGGATGATAACCTCGGGGACTAATGGTTCACCAAGAGAGGCATCGACCCAGTGGCGGATGATAACCTCGGGGACTAATGGTTCACCAAGAGAGGCATCGACCCAGTGGCGGATGATAACCTCGGGGACTAATGGTTCACCAAGAGAGGCATCGACCCAGTGGCGGATGATAACCTCGGGGACTAATGGTTCACCAACAGAGGCATCGACCCAGTGGCGGATGATAACCTCGAGGACTAATGGTTCACCAACAGAGGCATCGTCCCAATGGCGGATGATAACCTCGGGGACTAATGGTTCACCAAGAGAGGCATCGACCCAGTGGCGGATGATAACCTCGGGGACTAATGGTTCACCAACAGAGGCATCGACCCAGTGGCGGATGATAACCTCGGGGACTAATGGTTCACCAAGAGAGGCATCGACCCAGTGGCGGATGATAACCTCGGGGACTAATGGTTCACCAACAGAAGCATCGACCCAGTGGCGGATGATAATCTCGGGGAATAATGGTTCACCAACAGAGGCATCGACCCAGTGGCGGATGATAACCTCGGGGACTAATGGTTCACCAACAGAGGCATCGACCCAGTGGCGGATGATAACCTCGGGGACTAATGGTTCACCAAGAGAGGCATCGACCCAGTGGCGGATGATGACCTCGGGGACTAATGGTTCACCAAAAGAGGCATCGACCCAGTGGCGGATGATAACCTCGGGGACTAATGGTTCACCAAGAGAGGCATCGACCCAGTGGCGGATGATGACCTCGGGGACTAATGGTTCACCAAGAGAGGCATCGACCCAGTGGCGGATGATAACCTCGGGGACTAATGGTTCACCAACAGAGGCATCGACCCAGTGGCGGATGATAACATCGGGGACTAATGGTTCACCAACAGAGGCATCGACCCAGTGGCGGATAATAACCTCGGAGACTAATGGTTCACAAAGAGTGGCATCGACCCAGTGGCGGATGATAACCTCGGGGACTAATGGTTCACCAACAGAGGCATCGAACCAGTGGCGGATGATAACCTCGGAGACTAATGTTTCACCAGCAGAGGCATCGACCCAGTGGCGGATGATTACCTCGGGGACTAATGGTTCACCAAGAGAGGCATCGACCCAGTGGCGGATGATAACCTCGGGGACTAATGGTTCACCAAGAGAGGCATCGACCCAGTGGCGGATGATAACATCGGGGAATAATGGTTCACCAAGAGAGGCATCGACCCAGTGGCGGATGATAACCTCGGGGACTAATGGTTCACCAAGAGAGGCATCGACCCAATGGCGGATGATAACCTCGGGGACTAATGGTTCACCAACAGAGGCATCGACCCAGTGGCGGATGATAACCTCGGAGACCAATGGTTCACCAAGAGAGGCATCGACCCAGTGGCGGATGATAACCTCGGGGACTAATGGTTCACCAACAGAGGCATCGACCCAGTGGCGGATGATAACCTCGGGGACTAATGGTTCACCAAGAGAGGCATCGACCCAGTGGCGGATGATAACCTCGAGGACTAATGGTTCACCAGCAGAGGCATCGACCCAGTGGCGGATGATAACCGCGGGGACTAATGGTTCACCAAGAGAGGCATCGACCCAGTGGCGGATGATAAACTCGGGGACTAATGGTTCACCAAGAGAGGCATCGACCCAGTGGCGGATGATTACCTCGGGGACTAATGGTTCACAAAGAGAGGCATCGACCCAGTGGCGGATGATAACCTCGGGGACTAATGGTTCACCAAGAGAGGCATCGACCCAGTGGCGGATGATAACATCGGGGAATAATGGTTCACCAAGAGAGGCATCGACCCAGTGGCGGATGATAACCTCGGGGACTAATGGTTCACCAAGAGAGGCATCGACCCAATGGCGGATGATAACCTCGGGGACTAATGGTTCACCAACAGAGGCATCGACCCAGTGGCGGATGATAACCTCGGAGACCAATGGTTCACCAAGAGAGGCATCGACCCAGTGGCGGATGATAACCTCGGGGACTAATGGTTCACCAACAGAGGCATCGACCCAGTGGCGGATGATAACCTCGGGGACTAATGGTTCACCAAGAGAGGCATCGACCCAGTGGCGGATGATAACCTCGAGGACTAATGGTTCACCAGCAGAGGCATCGACCCAGTGGCGGATGATAACCGCGGGGACTAATGGTTCACCAAGAGAGGCATCGACCCAGTGGCGGATGATAAACTCGGGGACTAATGGTTCACCAAGAGAGGCATCGACCCAGTGGCGGATGATAACCTCGGGGACTAATGGTTCACCAGCAGAGGCATCGACCCAGTGGCGGATGATGACCTCGGGGACTAATGGTTCACCAAGAGAGGCATCGACCCAGTGGCGGATGATGACCTCGGGGACTAATGGTTCACCAACAGAGGCATCGACCCAGTGGCGGATGATAACATCGGGGACTAATGGTTCACCAACAGAGGCATCGACCCAGTGGCGGATGATCACCTCGGAGACTAAAGGTTCACCAAGAGAGGCATCGACCCAGTGGCGAATGATAACCTCGGGGACTAATGGTTCACCAACAGAGGCATCGAACCAGTGGCGGATGATAACCTCGGAGACTAATGGTTCACCAGCAGAGGCATCGACCCAGTGGCGGATGATAACCTCGGGGAGAAATGGTTCACCAACAGAGGCATCGACCCAGTGGCGGATGATAACCTCGGGGACTAATGGTTCACCAAGAGAGGCATCGACCCAGTGGCGGATGATTACCTCGGGGACTAATGGTTCACCAAGAGAGGCATCGACCCAGTGGCGGATGATAAACTCGGGGACTAATGGTTCACCAAGAGAAGCATCGACCCAGTGGCGGATGATAACCTCGGGAACTAATGGTTCACCAGCAGAGGCATCGACCCAGTGGCGGATGATGACCTCGGGGACTAATGGTTCACCAAGAGAGGCATCGACCCAGTGGCGGATGATAACCTCGGGGACTAATGGTTCACCAACAGAGGCATCGACCCAGTGGCGGATGATAACATCGGGGACTAATGGTTCACCAACAGAGGCATCGACCCAGTGGCGGATGATCACCTCGGAGACTAAAGGTTCACCAAGAGAGGCATCGACCCAGTGGCGAATGATAACCTCGGGGACTAATGGTTCACCACCAGAGGCATCGAACCAGTGGCGGATGATAACCTCGGAGACTAATGGTTCACCAGCAGAGGCATCGACCCAGTGGCGGATGATTACCTCGGGGATTAATGGTTCACCAAGAGAGGCATCGACCCAGTGGCGGATGATAACCTCGGGGACTAATGGTTCACCAAGAGAGGCATCGACCCAGTGGCGGATGATAACATCGGGGAATAATGGTTCACCAAGAGAGGCATCGACCCAGTGGCGGATGATAACCTCGGGGACT
This sequence comes from Bathymodiolus septemdierum, assembly GCA_963383655.1. Classification (NCBI taxonomy): domain Eukaryota; kingdom Metazoa; phylum Mollusca; class Bivalvia; order Mytilida; family Modiolidae; genus Bathymodiolus; species Bathymodiolus septemdierum. The sequence goes on along the minus strand of OY726522.1, from coordinate 1,030,871 downwards.
AATGGTTCACCAAGAGAGGCATCGACCCAATGGCGGATGATAACCTCGGGGACTAATGGTTCACCAACAGAGGCATCGACCCAGTGGCGGATGATAACCTCGGAGACCAATGGTTCACCAAGAGAGGCATCGACCCAGTGGCGGATGATAACCTCGGGGACTAATGGTTCACCAACAGAGGCATCGACCCAGTGGCGGATGATAACCTCGGGGACTAATGGTTCACCAAGAGAGGCATCGACCCAGTGGCGGATGATAACCTCGAGGACTAATGGTTCACCAGCAGAGGCATCGACCCAGTGGCGGATGATAACCGCGGGGACTAATGGTTCACCAAGAGAGGCATCGACCCAGTGGCGGATGATAAACTCGGGGACTAATGGTTCACCAAGAGAGGCATCGACCCAGTGGCGGATGATAACCTCGGGGACTAATGGTTCACCAAGAGAGGCATCGACCCAGTGGCGGATGATGACCTCGGGGACTAATGGTTCACCAACAGAGGCATCGACCCAGTGGCGGATGATAACATCGGGGACTAATGGTTCACCAACAGAGGCATCGACCCAGTGGCGGATGATCACCTCGGAGACTAAAGGTTCACCAAGAGAGGCATCGACCCAGTGGCGAATGATAACCTCGGGGACTAATGGTTCACCAACAGAGGCATCGAACCAGTGGCGGATGATAACCTCGGAGACTAATGGTTCACCAGCAGAGGCATCGACCCAGTGGCGGATGATAACCTCGGGGACTAATGGTTCACCAACAGAGGCATCGACCCAGTGGCGGATGATAACCTCGGGGACTAATGGTTCACCAGCAGAGGCATCGAACCAGTGGCGGATGATAACCTCGGGGACTAATGGTTCACCAACAGAGGCATCGACCCAGTGGCGGATGATAACCTCGAGGACTAATGGTTCACCAAGAGAGGCATCGACCCAGTGGCGGATGATAACCTCGGGGACTAATGGTTCACCAACAGAGGCATCGACCCAGTGGCGGATGATAACCTCGGGGACTAATGGTTCACCAATAGAGGCATCGACCCAGTGGCGGATGATAACCTCGAGGACTAATGGTTCACCAGCAGAGGCATCGACCCAGTGGCGGATGATAACCGCGGGGACTAATGGTTCACCAAGAGAGGCATCGACCCAGTGGCGGATGATAACCTCGGGGACTAATGGTTCACCAACAGAGGCATCGACCCAGTGGCGGATGATAACCTCGGGGACTAATGGTTCACCAACAGAGGCATCGACCCAGTGGCGAATGATAACCTCGGGGACTAATGGTTCACCAAGAGAGGCATCGACCCAGTGGCGGATGATAACATCGGGGACTAATGGTTCACCAACAGAGGCATCGAACCAGTGGCGGATGATAACCTCGGGGACTAATGGTTCACCAACAGAGGCATCGACCCAGTGGCGGATGATAACCTCGGGGACTAATGGTTCACCAACAGAGGCATCGACCCAGTGGCGGATGATAACCTCGGGGACTAATGGTTCACCAACAGAGGCATCGACCCAGTGGCGGATGATAACATCGGGGACTAATGGTTCACCAACAGAGGCATCGACCCAGTGGCGGATGATCACCTCGGAGACTAAAGGTTCACCAAGAGAGGCATCGACCCAGTGGCGAATGATAACCTCGGGGACTAATGGTTCACCACCAGAGGCATCGAACCAGTGGCGGATGATAACCTCGGAGACTAATGGTTCACCAGCAGAGGCATCGACCCAGTGGCGGATGATTACCTCGGGGATTAATGGTTCACCAAGAGAGGCATCGACCCAGTGGCGGATGATAACCTCGGGGACTAATGGTTCACCAAGAGAGGCATCGACCCAGTGGCGGATGATAACATCGGGGAATAATGGTTCACCAAGAGAGGCATCGACCCAGTGGCGGATGATAACCTCGGGGACTAATGGTTCACCAAGAGAGGCATCGACCCAATGGCGGATGATAACCTCGGGGACTAATGGTTCACCAACAGAGGCATCGACCCAGTGGCGGATGATAACCTCGGAGACCAATGGTTCACCAAGAGAGGCATCGACCCAGTGGCGGATGATAACCTCGGGGACTAATGGTTCACCAACAGAGGCATCGACCCAGTGGCGGATGATAACCTCGGGGACTAATGGTTCACCAAGAGAGGCATCGACCCAGTGGCGGATGATAACCTCGAGGACTAATGGTTCACCAGCAGAGGCATCGACCCAGTGGCGGATGATAACCGCGGGGACTAATGGTTCACCAAGAGAGGCATCGACCCAGTGGCGGATGATAAACTCGGGGACTAATGGTTCACCAAGAGAGGCATCGACCCAGTGGCGGATGATAACCTCGGGGACTAATGGTTCACCAAGAGAGGCATCGACCCAGTGGCGGATGATGACCTCGGGGACTAATGGTTCACCAACAGAGGCATCGACCCAGTGGCGGATGATAACATCGGGGACTAATGGTTCACCAACAGAGGCATCGACCCAGTGGCGGATGATCACCTCGGAGACTAAAGGTTCACCAAGAGAGGCATCGACCCAGTGGCGAATGATAACCTCGGGGACTAATGGTTCACCAACAGAGGCATCGAACCAGTGGCGGATGATAACCTCGGAGACTAATGGTTCACCAGCAGAGGCATCGACCCAGTGGCGGATGATAACCTCGGGGACTAATGGTTCACCAACAGAGGCATCGACCCAGTGGCGGATGATAACCTCGGGGACTAATGGTTCACCAGCAGAGGCATCGAACCAGTGGCGGATGATAACCTCGGGGACTAATGGTTCACCAACAGAGGCATCGACCCAGTGGCGGATGATAACCTCGAGGACTAATGGTTCACCAAGAGAGGCATCGACCCAGTGGCGGATGATAACCTCGGGGACTAATGGTTCACCAACAGAGGCATCGACCCAGTGGCGGATGATAACCTCGGGGACTAATGGTTCACCAAGAGAGGCATCGACCCAGTGGCGGATGATAACCTCGAGGACTAATGGTTCACCAGCAGAGGCATCGACCCAGTGGCGGATGATAACCGCGGGGACTAATGGTTCACCAAGAGAGGCATCGACCCAGTGGCGGATGATAACCTCGGGGACTAATGGTTCACCAACAGAGGCATCGACCCAGTGGCGGATGATAACCTCGGGGACTAATGGTTCACCAACAGAGGCATCGACCCAGTGGCGAATGATAACCTCGGGGACTAATGGTTCACCAAGAGAGGCATCGACCCAGTGGCGGATGATAACCTCGGGGACTAATGGTTCACCAACAGAGGCATCGAACCAGTGGCGGATGATAACCTCGGGGACTAATGGTTCACCAACAGAGGCATCGACCCAGTGGCGGATGATAACCTCGGGGACTAATGGTTCACCAGCAGAGGCATCGACCCAGTGGCGGATGATGACCTCGGGGACTAATGGTTCACCAAGAGAGGCATCGACCCAGTGGCGGATGATAACCTCGGGGACTAATGGTTCACCAACAGAGGCATCGACCCAGTGGCGGATGATAACCTCGGGGACTAATGGTTCACCAAGAGAGGCATCGACCCAGTGGCGGATGATGACCTCGGGGACTAATGGTTCACCAAGAGAGGCATCGACCCAGTGGCGGATGATGACCTCGGGGACTAATGGTTCACCAACAGAGGCATCGACCCAGTGGCGGATGATCACCTCGGAGACTAAAGGTTCACCAAGAGAGGCATCGACCCAGTGGGGGATGATAACCTCGGGGACTATTGGTTCACCAGCAGAGGCATCGACCCAGTGGCGGATGATGACCTCGGGGACTAATGGTTCACCAAGAGAGGCATCGACCCAGTGGCGGATGATAACCTCGGGGACTAATGGTTCACCAGCAGAGGCATCGACCCAGTGGCGGATGATGACCTCGGGGACTAATGGTTCACCAAGAGAGGCATCGACCCAGTGGCGGATGATAACCTCGGGGACTAATGGTTCACCAACAGAGGCATCGACCCAGTGGCGGATGATAACCTCGGGGACTAATGGTTCACCAGCAGAGGCATCGACCCAGTGGCGGATGATGACCTCGGGGACTAATGGTTCACCAAGAGAGGCATCGACCCAGTGGCGGATGATAACCTCGGGGACTAATGGTTCACCAACAGAGGCATCGACCCAGTGGCGACTGATAACCTCGGGGACTAATGGTTCACCAACAGAGGCATCGACCCAGTGGCGGATGATAACCTCGGTGACTAATGGTTCACCAACAGAGGCATCGACCCAGTGGCGGATGATAACCTCGGGGACTAATGGTTCACCAAGAGAGGCATCGACCCAGTGGCGAATGATAACCTCGGGGACTAATGGTTCACCAACAGAGGCATCGAATCAGTGGCGGATGATAACCTCGGAGACTAATGGTTCACCAACAGAGGCATCGACCCAGTGGCGGATGATAACCTCGGGGACTAATGGTTCACCAACAGAGACATCGACCCAGTGGCGGATGATAACCTCGGGGACTAATGGTTCACCAGCAGAGGCATCGACCCAGTGGCGGATGATAACATCGGGGACTAATGGTTCACCAGCAGAGGCATCGACCCAGTGGCGGATGATAACCTCGGGGACTAATGGTTCACCAAGAGGCATCGACCCAGTGGCGGATGATAACCTCGGGGACTAATGGTTCACCAAGAGAGGCATCGACTCAGTGGCGGATGATAACCTCGGGGAGAAATGGTTCACCAACAGAGGCATCGACCCAGTGGCGGATGATAACCTCGGGGACTAATGGTTCACCAACAGAGGCATCGACCCAGTGGCGGATGATAACCTCGAGGACTAATGGTTCACCAACAGAGGCATCGACCCAGTGGCGGATGATAACCTCGAGGACTAATGGTTCACCAACAGAGGCATCGACCCAGTGGCGGATGATAACCTCGGGGACTAATGGTTCACCAACAGAGGCATCGACCCAGTGGCGGATGATAACATCGGGGACTAATGGTTCACCAGCAGAGGCATCGACCCAGTGGCGGATGATAACCTCGGGAACTAATGGTTCACCAACAGAGGCATTGACCCAGTGGCGGATGATAACCTCGGGGACTAATGGTTCACCAGCAGAGGCATCGACCCAGTGGCGGATGATAACATCGGGGACTAATGGTTCACCAGCAGAGGCATCGACCCAGTGGCGGATGATAACCTCGGGGACTAATGGTTCACCAAGAGGCATCGACCCAGTGGCGGATGATAACCTCGGGGACTAATGGTTCACCAAGAGAGGCATCGACCCAGTGGCGGATGATAACCTCGGGTACTAATGGTTCACCAAGAGAGGCATCGACCCAGTGGCGGATGATAACCTCGGAGACTAATGGTTCACCAACAGAGGCATCGACCCAGTGGCGGATGATAACCTCGGGGACTAATGGTTCACCAACAGAAGCATCGACCCAGTGGCGGATGATAACCTCGGGGACTAATGGTTCACCAAGAGAGGCATCGAACCAGTGGCGGATGATAACCTCGGGGACTAATGGTTCACCAACAGAGGCATCGACCCAGTGGCGGATGATAACCTCGGGGACTAATGGTTCACCAACAGAAGCATCGACCCAGTGGCGGATGATAACCTCGGGGACTAATGGTTCACCAACAGAGGCATCGACCCAGTGGCGGATGATAACCTCGGGGACTAATGGTTCACCAAGAGAGGCATCGACCCAGTGGCGGATGATAACCTCGGGAACTAATGGTTCACCAACAGAGGCATCGACCCAGTGGCGGATGATAACCTCGGGAACTAATGGTTCACCAAGAGAGGCATCGACCCAGTGGCGGATGATAACCTCGAGGACTAATGGTTCACCAACAGAAGCATCGACCCAGTGGCGGATGATAACCTCGGGGACTAATGGTTCACCAACAGAGGCATCGACCCAGTGGGGGATGATAACCTCGGGGACTAATGGTTCACCAAGAGAGGCATCGACCCAGTGGCGGATGATAACCTCGGGGACTAATGGTTCACCAAGAGAGGCATCGACCCAGTGGCGGATGATAACCTGGGGGACTAATGGTTCACCAACAGAGGCATCGACCCAGTGGCGGATGATAACCTCGGGGACTAATGGTTCACCAAGAGAGGCATCGACCCAGTGGCGGATGATAACCTCGGGGACTAATGGTTCACCAAGAGAGGCATCGACCCAGTGGCGGATGATAACCTCGGGGACTAATGGTTCACCAAGAGAGGCATCGACCCAGTGGCGGATGATAACCTGGGGGACTAATGGTTCACCAACAGAGGCATCGACCCAGTGGCGGATGATAACCTCGGGGACTAATGGTTCACCAAGAGAGGCATCGACCCAGTGGCGGATGATAACCTCGGGGACTAATGGTTCACCAAGAGAGGCATCGACCCAGTGGCGGATAATAACCTCGGAGACTAATGGTTCACCAACAGAGGCATCGACCCAGTGATAGTAATAGAGACGTTTACAAATAATATACATTATTTCATTAGAGCACTTCCAACATTTACTATTATGAAAATATTAATGACACAATACAGAATAACGAACATTTGCTCTTAAGAAGATAAAAAAAACCTCTTCAATCCTAATTTAAATTGTGTACCACAATGTCGTTGAAACCATACAGACTCTAATTTAGGAAAGAAAGAATCTGCAAACTGGAATTCACCTATCTTAATGTTGACGCCTGTTTTTAGTTTTTCTCCATCGCAGTCCTTGCTAATATTTGGACACCCTTTTGTCTTCATTTTGTTCATATTTGGGTCTATGTTTGACAATGGTGATTCATGTCAACTACAATAGTAGTTCAATTACTGTTTTTCGAACAAATATCTTTAGCATTTGAACTACTTCAGTTTTTGTTAGATTTTGGACCTCAAGGACTCGGACTCCATGGAACAAGGGGTCTTCATTTATAAAATATTGCACAAGGATAATACATGCAATAAACAATTGCATTTCAATAGTTGATTCTCTGGAATGCCGTTTTTTTCTGAATCTATTTTAATTTTTTGACAACATACATCGGACGCCGACTGTAAAATCCAGCTAATGGGAAAAAATCGGAATAGATATTGTCAAGGACTAATACTGCTAAGTTAAATCTCATTTGGTTCAGCAGTTGTGCAGATGTTTAACAGGTGAATAGTTTACAGAGGGACGACACATGCCAAGTGATGAAAAAGCAAATATGGCTTTTGGTTAGGTGACATAAAATTGAAATATAAATATACACATGAATTTGTGATATTGATAACATTTTTGGTTTGTACAGGCATTAAGTAAGAAAAGTATATAGAAAGGCGTATCTGTTAAAATTAATATACATATCACCCATATTGTAAGTAAAGGAACCGCGCATTGTTTAAGTGTAAAACGACGAGTGCCAGTAGTGACGCACAAACTCCTTACACTTCCAAAGCACCTGATTTCACCCTTTAAGTGTAAAACGTCGAGTGCCAGTAGTGACGCACAAACTTCTTACACTTCCAAAGCACCTGATTTCACCCTTTAAGTGTAAAACGACGAGTGCCAGTAGTGACACAAAAACTCCTTACACTTCCAAAGCACCTGATTCCACCCTCGGAAGTTGTTCTTGTGTTAGTTCTCTCTGTAGATATTTGTAGATCATTGTCTATTTTTCTTTTGTCTGTATTTCTCTCTTTGGTCCATTGTATGTCTTTCTTTTGTCCATTGTCTGTTTTTCTTTGCTCTACGGCGTCTGATTAACCCTTTGGTATCTTCTAACTTTTCTTAAGCAATGCATGCAGTTAATAAAACAATTTTGTATACATCCAAACTTCTCTACACAATGAATACAGTTTATAATAAATATCAACGAAACAGAACATCTATGACGCGTGCTTACGGATTCTTTACATCCCTTCATATTAAGATGCTATCTGGAATAATGTTTATGTTATAAATATTGGTAATTGAGAAATTTGAATGCTGGTCATGTATAAACAAGCTGACTCTCGACAAACCTAATGATTTGAATGCTGGTCATGTATAAACAAGCTGACTCTCGACAAACCTAATGATTTCATCTTATCTACTTATTTATCATCGTCGTCAGCAAAATATCTGCATACATTTGTACTTTTGTTTCTGATGTGAGTAGTACTAATGCTAATGTCGTCTGCAGAATATAAGTCACGTGATCAATTTCCAATTTACAATGATGCTTGACCGAAATGAA